>RCWM02000861.1:0-319949 GCA_003667255.2 Euschistus heros | reverse complement strand
TTTGATTATTATTTTACATATACATATACACAGTACATGTGTCGAAAGTTAATATAAAGAAAAGACAAAAAAATGAAGAACAAGAAGTTATAAAATAATTAAATTTCAATACCACCAAGCAACAAAGTTATTTCATAATCAGAACCACTTAAAAAAATAAATTTAATAGAGAAAAATTAATGAATTTTTCATATTTTAAACGTATTTTATAATGATATCCTCTATTTTTTGTAAGGAATTTTTCTAAAATATTTTGAAATCTTTTTTTTTTTTTTTTTTCTCGTTTATTGATATTTACAACTGTACAAAAACATATACATCAAGTAAATGTGTTGATAGAGAATACAATGGCATGTATATAACTTGTGAAGAACAACTCAGTAGTAGCACTTCAATAAAAATCTACACTATAAGGTCTCTAGCCCATCTTCTTTTCAGACGCCTCGGAGGATTATCGGGAATGGAGTGGGAAGCAAGTTGGGAGACTAGTGGATTGGAGTGGTTATGGAGCTTACTATGGAAGGATAGGTATCTCCTGCGGGGTATATCAGCAACATAAGGAACATTAAGATCTTTATGGATAAGTTTATTGGTCACAAAGTAAGGAGCATTGAGGATTTTTCGAAGGATTAGATACGAGATGAATTGGATGGTTTAGTACAGCCCCAAAGCTCAACTCCGTACGTCCAAATAGGTCTAATCACAGTCATGTAAATGAGTCTTTGTAATTAATTGGGAGCTTTGATCGTTTGTCTAGTAAATGTTGAAGTAGTCTGTAACGACGAGCAGTTTCTTGTCGTTTTAGTCTTTTATGTGGATTCCAAGTAAGACGTTTGTCCAAGGTAGCGGATCTGTTCAACAGGGATTAATGGAATATCATTAAAGGATACTGTTGGACAGGAAGTCGTAGGTTTACGACGAAGGGTAAAGGTTATTTGTTGGGATTTATTTGAATTTATTTTTATCCTCCAATTTCAACACCATTCTTGAATGTTATTAATATGAGATTGTGATTGGGATGCAATGAAAGGATCATTATTTACTGATAACACGCATGTGTCATCAGCATAAGTGGTGAGGACAGTGGTAGGGTGAGTCGGGATATCAGCTGTATACACTGTGTAGAGGATGGGACCAAGGATACTACCTTGAGGAACGCCAGCGGATTGGGTGAAGAGAGACGAATTGGAAAATTTATGATTTACTTTGAAGGTTCTATCAGTCAGATAGGATCGAATAATAAGGAAATATGTAGAAGGTAGGAATTTACGGAGTCTGTAAAGCAGTCCCGGGTGCCAAACTCGGTCAAACGCCTGTTCCACATCGAGAAAGGCTCCTGTGCAGTACATTCCGCGCTCCAATGCAGAGGAGACAACGTCCACCACACGATGGCATTGCTGGATTGTGGAGTGTGATGTTCGGAATCCAAACTGATGATCTGGGATTACATGATGGGAATCTAGGATAGGATACAAGCGTTTTAAAATTAGTTTTTCAAGGATTTTACCCATGATCGGGAGAAGGGAAATAGGACGGTATGAGGATGGGAGCTCAGGTGGCTTTTTGTGTTTTTGGAATCATTTTAACTATAGATAATTTCCAGGAGTCAGGAAAATGTGTAGTACGCAGCACAGAATTATATATATATATATATGTTAGGAATAGGATGGCTTTTCGAGGAAGAATTTTTAGGATATGGGATGTGATTAGGTCGTGTCCTGGGGCTTTGTTTGAAGGTAATCGTTGGATTATGTTTGATATCTCAGAAGGATGAAATGCTTTAGGAGGAGGAGACAGTTGGAGTGGAATATTTAGTTCTGCTTCAATACATTCAAGGTGATTAGGATTGAAGATGTCAGGGTGTGGGCTAAATGATTTAAAGAGGTGTTGTCCGAAAATTTGGGATTTATTTTGAAATCTTCAAATATATTGTTCATCAAACATCGACCATCCACCGGCCAATGTCCTAGTTTTGTCTGCAGTATAGTTCTGTAGTCATTGATTAGTCTGTATTTCATATAGGAGGTGATGTATACTAATTGGGATATATTAAAAATAAAGTTAAAATTATAGATCAACATTAATAGTGTGCATCATCATCGATGTCCAATAGTATCGAGAGCATTAACATCGATGGTTGAACATCGACGTGCAATAGGTAACATGTCAGGAAATAATTGAAACAATCATCATCATCATCATCTTAAGTCACATTATATTCCTTGTAGAAACCTGGTCTCCACTACAATTCTCTTCCATTCAGACCTATCTTCGGCCACTCTTCTCCCATCCTCTCTCAGAGTTTGAAGATCGTCCTCCACATCTTCAAGCCAACGAAGTCGAGACCTTCCTCTCCTTCTTTTTCCATCCGGGTGTTCCTCTAACATCATCTTAGGGAGCCTACTAGCTTCCATTATTTGTAAATGCCCTAGCCATCTTATTCTGCCTCATTTTTATTGGCTACAATATCTTGAGCTGCATCTAGAGTTTTCGTTCATTTGTTCTCATTCGCAAAAGATTCAGTCCATACTTGGTTGGACCATATATTTTTGAAGGATTTTTCTTCCCCACATGTTTAATACTTTTTCCTCGTGTGACGTCAGGGTCCATGTCTTACTCCCATACATAACAACCGGCTGAAGGATCGTTCGATATACCCTTATTTTGAGATTGCTGGATATATTTCTATTTCTTGATTTTATTTCTCCTTTGATACTATTGTCCTCAGTGATAATAGCACCCAGGTACTTAAACAATTGTGGAGGTATTGAAACAATAAAGTTTGAAAAATTTTGTATTAGTAAAACATATTGTACTAATACTGTATTAATCACTAAAAATATACTAAAGAGAACCATCGAGAATACAAGAAAAAAAAAACTACAAGTAAGTCCTTGCATTTCATGAAAACTATCCTGAAAAACCTAGCTTGAATTTTTTCTGCATTACTTGGTTGCTACCCTGTAATACTTCATAATTGAAATGAATTAGAGACTCGTAATAATGGCATATCTAAAGTTAGATTAAGTGGATTGGTTTTGTGGTTTTCACTAGGGAAAGATCAAAAGTTTATTTCCTCATTGCCATGGTCAACTACAGGTGTCAAGGGCGTAGCACCCATTAAATAATATTCATAATAATTTTTAGTTATCTTTTCCTAATTTGCTTTAGCAATCTTCAAGACTATAAATAAGTAAGATATATTTTTATTTTTGTATGTAGAAAAAGAATAAAGTATTTATTTACAAATTTACAAATGTTTCTGGATATCACATCCAATTTTACAGGTTCAAGTTTTAATATGTTACCCTATATTCTATAAGGGGAAAACAATTTAAAAAAAAAATAAATAAAATAAATAACCCACCCATAAAAAAAGTCAAAAAAATAAAAGGGAGGAATAAATACATGCATAAATAAAATTAAATACATTGCAGACACCTTAGCTCTCTTGGAAGTGGTGTGAAAAGGATTGGTCGTGGATTCATCCAGAAACTAAGAATGATCGCACAACTCCGTTTAGCTAACTCCAATATCTCCAGAATATATTTCAATAGAAGAAGCTACAACTTTAATACAGAAAATCCCTGCCCGATCTGTAACTCGGGACCAGATTCTCTTCTGTTCCGTTTTTGAAATATACAGGAAAAGGTTTCTTAGAAGAATTCATTCCACAGAAAATGATGACTTTCAGTTATGTTCATGGCTGATAATAGATAATGAAAAATATTTAAAGAATTAATTTTTTTTATATGAAATATTGCCTAAAATTAAGAAATATTTTACTTTAACTTATTACTACTTTGACATTTACTTTTTTGTTTTTGTATTAAAAGTTTGCAATCTGTTTTTTTTATTTTTATGTATTAATTTATCATGTATATAGTTAGATCAAATTTTAGGTAAATATCTCTTGTATAGTTGTAAATAATTTTTTTATTTTATTCTATTCTGTTAAAATAATTTTAAATTGTATAACAGCTCACAAATCTTCGCTCTAAAATTGTATTTATAAAGCAATAAAATATTCATTCATTTATTCAAATAAAATAAAAGACATAATAAAATACAAATAAGGAAATCTTGTACTAACAATTCATGATTGTAGTTTTCTTGAGTAATTGACTCTGCAGTTAGACTCTTTTTACTTTGACTCATTGACTCGGTAGTTTTCTTGAATAACGTTTTTGTCACCATTAAAATGTGAAACGTTTTGATATTTTTTAGCTCTCTGGTAAATTTGAAACGTTTAACATCATTAGTGTCACCTGACTATAAGCAATTCAATTAAAATCAACAAAAATACAGTAGACATAGTCTTGTACTACTTTCGTTGCTTTGGAAATATTCTTTATATAAACTAGCACAGTCATTTGCTCGGCAAACAATTAAGATAGACATTAAAACAATTCAAACAAAAGGATAAGCTGGATAAATAGATTCAACAGTAAACATCATTCGGAATAAAACTTAATTACTAAACGGATTATTGCCACAGACAACAGCAGCCATATTGTGCTATATTCTCGCCGGCTGTCACGTTGTGTCGTCTTGTAGAAATAAAACAGCTAAAAATAAGCTGAGAAATAATCTATTATTATATTAAAAATAATCTATTATTATATTATATTAAAAAAACTTTTAAAATTCTTTTAAATTATCTTGCCAAGAAAAGGGAAAATCGTTAATTTTAACTTTTTTAATGAATTTTATTTTTTTTATCCCAGTAAAATCCCTTTAAAAGAAATCAAATAAGACATTGATATAAAAAACATCTGGGATGGTATCTCACGGGATAACATACCAAGAAAAGTGTTAGCAAAACAAAAAAATATCTCTCTGATTGGGAAAAAACAATAAATCATGATAATTTCATCTACAATCTACTGCTTTTCCCAATTTAATCGGAACTCGAGTTGGAAGAAATTTAGGAGACAAGTGGATTCACGTGGATATTTAGTTTGTCATGGAAGGTATCTTGTTAGGGCTAAATAAGCAACAAATGGGACATCTAGATCGTTGTAGATAATTCGTGATATCATGAGTAGCATTGAGGATTTTACAAAGGATTTTGGATTGACAGAATTAGATACAAGAGGAATTGTTTTAATTATTTAAGAATGTCAACAGTATTTTTGGTCAGATCAATCTATCAAAATATTTGATGTATTATAACCATGCCACTGCCTCTTTAAGTAATGTTTGATTAGTAAAAGTATTAATTTATAAAAATATAATTCCAACTTTTTAGTTAAATTAATATTAGAATTATATTAATTGAATTTTAAGTAGTCAAATTGGGGGTGAATGTATTTTGATGAAGGTTTTTATTGATTCTTATTTTTAGAGTAGTAGACTGTTGGGGTATGCAGTCATGAAGACACACATCAATTAAAAATTTTTTTTTTAAATTTGTGCCAAAGTTCCAACTTGTATTGCAAGCCTTCATCAGAGCTAAAAGAAAATATAAAAACAAAAAGGTATGACTAAATTGTAGAGAGTATAAAAAACAAAGGTATGAGAAGAATAAATATATAAGTGTAAAGACAATAACATAAAGGCAATATCTAAAGGTAAAGAAGACAATACATAAAGACTATTAAAATTAAAAGAAATTAAAATGAGTGATAGTTAATTAAAAAGTTAATGAGTAAATTAACAATATAATTGGTAAACATAAAAATTGAGTAGATACAAAGTTAATGAGATAGTGAGGACCAGTTAACGAGTTCTTATTTTTTCTAAAGTTATTAATTTTATTTTTATTTAAACATATAACTGTTTTGATCAGTTACATATCCCCTCCAGTTATTATATATTTTTTTAATAATCACAAGCAAGATAATTGTAACCGATTATTTTGGTAGGTTACAGTGAATACATTTTTTTTTCAATTGAAGGAAGACATTGGGGCCTTCTAACTTTAATTGATATGCAGTCATAATATTCATAATTCCTTTCATTTTCTTGATTTATTTTATATTAGTTGTAAATAAAAAAATAAAAAAATGACTTTAAAGTAGAAAAAAAAATACAGTAGGAATATCTGTCAGAATTATTAAAGAATTTTCCCAAGGACGTAGGTCCGTGTCGTTTAAGTCAAGCTTGAGGCAGGTCATGGTTTATTCAGATGAAGACCAAACTGAAAACATCGACTCACCTCTGGATATAGGACAAGCCTCAAAGTTTTTAGAACGATTAGCCTCATTTGCAAAGAAAAACCACAGGTCAATATAAGAAAGATGAGGCCGTGATGGTTGGAGAAGCAACACAGCATTTTCGAGTTAAAATTAGCACTGACTTGAACCTCTTAATCATACAGGTCAAAGTGACAAATCTACAGAACATCAAGGCTAGAATATTCCGATAACCTACAGGATAACACATTCTTCCTGCCTTGGAGAAAACTAAGATTTTAAATCTCAATATACAAGTAGTTTTATCATTGCTGAAGAAAAAGTTGCTTTTTGATAAAAAATAAATTGGACCTATTGGAACATTAATTCAATATTAGTAATCCATGAGGTAATAAATAAATAAATGAAAGCATAGCGAACCCGAAGTTTCGATGCCGACACCACCAACCGTCGACCGCACACTTCCCTCCAACCCACTCCTTTAAAACCCAAATCTCCCAATTCGGCCCTGACGCAATCCTCCCATCTTCGTCTCAGTCTCGGTCGTTTACCTGACGGCTCAAAACTGATACTTTTTTTCGGAATTCGATCATTATTAAACCCAACGACTTTACATGCCCATTTTAAGCGTCGCGCTGCTATTACTTGAACTATATTTATCGGATATAACTCGCGCAATTCCGCATTGTGAAGCCTTCTAAATTCTCCTGTTTCTTCATCCTTTTTTGGGCCAAATATTCTACGAAGTACTTTATTTTCGAAAACTTTAAGGCGTTGTTCCTCCCTTAAAGTCAGCGGCCATGTTTCGCATCCGTAGAGAAGAACTGTTGGTAGTATAATAGTTTTGTATATCTTAATTTTTAAATTTTTGGAGAGTAAGCGCGAACTGAGTTGTTTTACGACCAAGAAATAACAAGCATTACCGGCTTTTAACCTTGCCTTTATTTCTTCTTGAATTTCATTTTTCCTTGATATAATAGACCCTAGATATTTGAATTGCTCCACGTGTTCGAACTTTAGCCCGGAAATATCTATATTACTAAAATGTTCACCGTTTTTCTACTACTAATAATATATTACTTTTTATCGGTATTCATTATTAAACCAATGTCGTTACCGGTTTTCATGAGCGTAGTAGCGTTTAGTTTTATAGTTTCCTCGTTTTCACCCAAAAGTAGCAAATCATCGGCATAACCAAGAACCGGACATTTACCACCCATCTCTAAGCCTTATCCCGAAAGCATTGCCTTCCTAATGACGTATTCTAGTGCTAAATCCAAGAGGATAGATATGCTATGCAACACCCCCAAGAGGTAATAGATATGCTAAATTCTCCCACTGTCGTAATAACGAGTACTAGCCAACAAAATAATTAATTACATTGATTTTATTTGTTTATGTTTAGAATCAACATAATTATAAATAAAAAAATCCAGCCATATAATTTTTATTAATTTTTGTTTATTTGGGCTTAGTGTCCTTATGTACTTCAACTAGCGCTAGACGAACCGGTTATCCTACAGGTTAGCAACCTATTCAAGCCAGAGTGGGAAGGTCAAGATTTATTCCTGGGTTCACCACGAAATAAATTTCAACCCGCGCAGGTTGGATTCGAACCCATGACCTTCAGTACCTCGCCCCAACGCACTCGGCCATTGAGCTCCCATTAATTTTTTAAATGACTAAGTTTCAGCCTAATTTATTTTATTTGCTATACAATGAGTGCAAACTTTTATTTTCTTATTTACCCATTTATTAAAATTTGCTGCTATCAAATAAATGTGGAAATGTTCTTAATAGCATGACAATTGCTTGTGAAGCAACTACTCATTGGTAGCAGTTTTCAATGAGGAGGTTCCGAAGCCATCTGTTTTTCAAACGTCTTGGAGGGTTGTCGGGAATATAAGGGGAAGAAAGTTGAGAGACTAGTGGTTTTGAATAGTTTGTTTATTTCGTTTAACGTCACTTTATGCTGCTGTGGCTAATTGGACGATGCTACGTTGGGAGTCCTAAATTTTTCCTATCCAGGTATAATTAGGATAGGGATCTTTAACGAGTACCTGACATCGCACAGGCTCGGGACCCCCATTTTACGTCCCTTCCGAAGGACGGCATAGCTAAGGATTTTTTACTCCCTTTAAAAAATCCTAAGGTCATCTGCCGGGCTGCGAACCCGTGATCTTGGGTTTAGTAGGTTGCTATGCTAACCACTACACCACAGGTGACCCCATTGTTTTTGAATAGTTATGGAGCTTACTGTGAAATAATCTGGTCAGGACAAGATCAGCAATATATAGAAAATTAAGATCTTTATGAATAAGTTTATTTGTGACAAAGTAAGGAGTATTAAGGATTTTTCGAAGGATTTTGAATTGCAAGTATTTGATTCGAAATGAGTTAAATGGTTTAGTGGATTTCAATTCCATATGTCCACATAGGTCTGTAAATGAGTCTTCGGTATCTTAGGTCGTTTTTTCATTAAATGCTGATGAAGTCGAAAACGACAAGCAGCTCCTTGTCGTTTTAGTCTGTATGTGGATTCCAAGTTGAACGTTTATTCAGATGGAGCCCTAGGTAGCGGATCTGTTCAACAGGGATCAGTGGAATATTATTATAGGGTACTGTAGGTCAGGAAATAGTAGGTTTATGACGGAGTGTAAAATTTAAAATTTATTTTTTAAAGAGGCAACGTATCAAGATAAAAAGTAAATCCTTAAGCCTCTTACTAAAACTGTTATAATGAAGACTAAGTGCAATCTCCATCCTTCCTGCAAACATCCCCCTGACGGACACGTAACGAATACAATTATTTATTTAAATGCATCAGGTCCCAAATTAAAGGGCCTGGAAAAAGACTAAAAAAAAAAAAAAAAAAAAAGTTTTTTTCTATTATTAATGTTATTCAGCACAAAAGTTACAAATGAGTTCCGTGTAATAACTTTATGTTCTTAAACTCTATGACACCACCCTAATTAATATGAATTGAAAAAAAAAAAAAAAAAAAAAAAATGATGCCTTAGGATAAATCAGACAGTTATTGATACCCTTAAGCAAGTATTCGGGAATATTTTTACCAAAATTATATAAAGAATAGTTTAATAAAGTTGAAATTTGCAATGATTTTTCCTTAGATACGATTTTAAGCTATGCAAGAAAGTTCACACCGAATATCATTCCTGGAATGTATTTTACAAAATACTGACTATAAACAATGTATAATCAGTTATTGGCACCCTATGGATATCTTTTTAAATACGGACAGAATTGATAGTACTTTTATACAATTGGGTTGAAGGATTTAAAAGGAATTTAATGATTTTTTTTTTTTTTTTTTTTTTGGGACTAAATTTTATTTTTTTTAATTTTTATAATAGAGTGTACAACCTCGTTTATTATGTAGGACTTAAGACACTTCAAAAATCATATTTTTTCAAGCATCTGTTGTATTTCCGCCTAGTTTGGTAACGAGCCGATCACTGGCTAATGATAGCCTATCAGTTGGTTTAATGTTATCAATGTTTGTTCCTTTCTTATTCTTCAAGGGTCGAAAAGTATTAATAATGAATTTTAAATATTTTTTAAAAATTTATTTATTGATATTTACAACTGTATGCAATTGTATGGAATTGTCAGGTAAAAGTGTGGAAAAAGTAACACAATAACTTGTAAATAAACTATCTATTAGTAGTAATTTATTAAAACCTAATTTAGAAGGTCCCTCGGGCATCTTCTTTACAGACGCCTCAGAGAGTTGTTGGGAATCGAGTGAGAAGCAAGTTAAGAGACTAGTGGATTCGAGTGGGTATGAAGCTCATCATGGCAGGATAGGTATTTCGTTCGAGCCATTTCATAAATAAATATTAATCAATATTTTGAATAATTAGTGTCTAAAAAAAAAGCATAAACAAAATTTTTTGTAGAAATAAGACATGAAAGACACATGAGTGAGAGACCACGATGGCAGAGAGCGTTGGGGCGTGGGTTTTAGAGCGCTCGGTAAGGAAGGTCATGGGTTCGACTCCTGTAGCTTATGGTTAAGTTAGAAATTATTTGAAACTAATCTAACCATGCTTCAGATAAAAAAAGTTGAAGAAAAAAAAAAAAAGGATTCTTATAAGTTTTCGAACAGTAATAAAAGATACATTAAAAAAACATCCCTATCTCAGTGATAGAACCTTTAAAGGAATTAATATTTTTTTCTAATTCATTCTTCTTAATCTATAGCCGGCTCCATACATTCGTGTTATGTCATAACACTCAACACGAAACTGTTTTGCTCATTGTTCGCCGAACCTGTTTCGTGTTATGTCATAACACATAACACATAACACGATACATCAACAAAACAGTACTCTGTTATGGCATAACACATAACATGACTATGAAGTCATGACAATATATCAATATACCTACTAAAATAAGCCATGTTCGTACACATTTTTTAATATGTTGTCAGGACCCATGAGGATAGTTAAAATACAAATTTTCAAACCTCAAAACCAGGTGGGATGTTCGTAGTACTCGATAAACAGCGGAATTGTAGCACTATTTTCGTTTTTCATTTATATCTCTAAAATATGAAAATTCGCTTGACATAGCATTTATTATATTAAAGAGTACTAAATGTGTGACAATTTAATTCTAACCATAGCTATGTAGATTAATTGGTCGCGGAAACACATTTCTCAAAACAATAGTGATTTTTCACTATATTTAAAAATTTTCCGTTGAGTCAAGTTCTCGGCCGCATTCTAACTAAAGTATTGGTTTTACAAAAATTTCTTCAAGTAAGAATTTAAAGGAAATTTAATAAGCTTTAATTTAATATCTAAACTGTACCTCTAGACCAACTTTTTTTAGAAACGGGAAAAGATTACAAAATCGGATCAGAGGAAAAACATTGCATTGCTGGTTTTAAAAGTGAGTGAGAGAATTGGCAGGAATCTACTTTTCAATTTAAAAACAAGTACAAGTATCTATTGCTGTATTTAAAAACATGTATTTTAGGCTGGTATCCTTCGATGTATAAATGAGTTTTACCCTTCGGTCTTCCCCCTTTCTTAGATCTTATATTTATTTTGCCATTGTTTCAGGACTCTTTAGTCTCTCTAATACCATTTTTTTTTTTTTTTTAATGCGAGGCTACTTAATCTCCTGACAGTCAGCTCTTATTATTTCTTTATCACATTGTCTCATGTGTTGATGAAGTTTGCGTGTAAGCTTTATTTACACCATGATCTATCTACTTTCAGACTGAACTGAGGGCAAAAGTGAATATAAGCTACAAAAATCTCTTCTTGACTAATTGAATAGACGAAACTAACTCCGTCAACAACCTAGATTCCAAATACAAAAGCAACCATAAACAAAATATACCTAATGTAGTCCAGTTTAATTCAAAATTTATGAAATGTATCGATTTAAATTATAAAATTTTTAAATCGCTACGTGCTTACTTAACGTTATTTATTATCAAATTTTTACAATGTTTTAATAGTTTTTCATTTTAAAACAATTATTATTGATAATAATGATTAGATATTTAAATCGGCTTTACCATTTTTCGCTGTTGCTAAGCGAACTTATGAATGAGCGATTGTCTCTGTTTCGGCTTGTGTTATGGGGAAACAAATTTCCTTTGATGTATGTTAAAAACCACCTCCTATAGCGATACACCTATAACACGAGCAGAAACAACTTGATAACATATAACACGAGCCGAGTGCCCATCCACACATTCGGCATCCTCAACGAGCATGCCTGTTTCGTATTGCGTGTTATGACATAACACGAATGTGTGGAGCTGGATATACGCCTATAACTGGGGCTGAAACAATATCAAAACACATAACACAAGCCTAGTACCCATCCACACAATCGGCCACCTTTGACAAGCATGTTTGTTTCGTGTTGCGTGTTATGACATAACACGAATGTGTGGAGCCGGCTTTAATAGATGAACTTAATATTGTTCGGTAGTATCGTTATTTTTCTTGGCTTCCATGATAACAAACTGTTATTATGTACTATATTTTTTTTTCTAAAACTAATTAAATAATATGATAATCAGTGGGGACGTTGTCACGAGGTTAAAGCGACTCAGTGTTGCCATAATCGGTCTAATTAAATCTAATAGTAATGAGAGAAATGTTGCGGCGACTCAGTGTTGCCACGAGGTTACAACGACTCAGTGCTGCCACCGTCGTTTTTAATCATTAAATTACCGTACTTAAAGTATTCTGCAAATTAATAGCAATCTAACATTAATGATAATATTATTAACAATCTGTATTTTTAATTATAACATATGTAAAATGTTTATGGAATAGTGAAAATATATGATTTTTCTCATTATCTAAGAGGCAAGGAACGATTCATTTAGTATTCTTTCGCCGCAGTGGACCTTGGCTGCCTTCCTAAACGGCATAATGTAGTTATCTGTGAATTAGAAATGAACTGATTACCGTTGGATAGTGCAGGATGCATGACCCCCTAGATCGATCAACTTAGCTTCAATATTCAAGTTGGAAACAATAGAAAACTACAGAACTTTAATACTAATTAAATCGTTCATAATTTGTTACTTAACAGCTGATTGCAATTTAATACATCTAAATATATGCTTCAGAATATATGAGTCCTTAGAATCAAAACCGGTCATGTCCATTTTCTAAAATTTTACAGGAAGTTGTGTTCTCGGAGTGGTTTTAAATTTATGAATTCCAATTTCAATACACAAATGTGTAAGCCGTAAATTTGTATTTTGTGTTGGATATAACGGGTTTTGTTTTGAAAGTCGGCCCAAAAATTAAAAAAGTTGAAGTGGAAATACAGCTATGTTTATGGCAAATCCAATTAATAAAACTTTATATTTACACACACACATACACACACTAGAAGAGTGTATACATAAATAAAATTCTAAATAAATTTTTAGACACACCCGTCAATGAATCATGTTATTTACTTTTACTGTATACAAAAAAAAAAAAAAAAATTTAGACATCGTTTCCTCAACCTATCGTCAATAACACTTCAATACTGATTGAAGTCAAGGGTTCCCGCAGAGCCTACTTCGCTACGAACGAATCCTACCTGATTTATAACAGGAAATATTGATCGAATTTTGTTCTATTTTAAAAAAAAAAATAATAATAAAATTGAACAACTACAACCTGTGAAGAATGTTGAGTTTAATAATAGTTAGTTGACAATAGCTTAATCTGAATAATTAATGTCAAGTTAGTTCATTTATGGAGATTAAATTATCGTATATTACACAAAATATATCTGACCTATTACGGTAGTCTTCTTCCTAGATCCACACATTCTTATATAGTCCAGTCAATAAAGGATTATAGAGTGCGTTTTCTGTAATCCAAGGTTTTTCTTCGGAATCACGTTTAGGGCAGTTAGAAAGTAAACATACTAAAAGTCCTGGTGTTTTCGGGCCTGGGAACTGGAAGGGGGGCACGCGAAAGGTCCCTTTTTTTGGGTTTTGCGCTCACATCTCGAAAACGGTGCGTCGTATGCAAAACACGATTATTTACTAAATTAAAGTTAATTAAATTCTATACAACTTTTGTTATACACACATTGTTCATATTCTGTACCGATTCCGAGGCATTCGCTTGCCAAATGTGAAGGTATTAGTAATTTGTTTTACCAGGAAAAGTTAAAATTGATGTAACTCTTGACAGGTTGAAGATAAATTATCATATATATGTCTATTTAAAGAAAATTTAATTTTCTACAATATTATTTATGAAGACTTTTGTCGTAGGATGAACGTTTTAGTAAAAAATATGGAGGGAAGTTTAACAGAAAACGTGAGGTTAAAATTTGTTTTTTTTCGAAAATGTTCACAATTACCACACGTATATCTCGGAAACGTTATAGAATTTGAAAAATTTGTATAAATAAACGTTGTAGAGAATTTAGGACATTTGGCATCCCCCTTCCTGTTCCCAGGCCCGAAAACTCCAGGATTTTTAGTATGTTTACTTTCTGATTACTATAAACATGTTTCCGAAGAAAAACCTTGGATTACAGAAAACGCACTCTACACCACATTTCAGGCCTTCATTGGCTAGACTATATAACCCACCTCAGACATAAAAACGACCGTGTTTCCGACACCTTTTTTCAACATTTTTTCATGAGTTCAATGAATAGATTCTCCACCTAAGTCTTCAGTTGAGGGAGCATCGTTAAGATTTCTTTGAAAACGATTTAACCATCCATAAATAAAGATAACAGCATTGGTTTCGCCTAGTGTTTGTATATATAGTACAATTGTATCTTCTTTTTTTTTTTCTTTTTTTTATTGATTACTTTTAAGTATAAACTATACGACAATTAAGTTAGCCAATAACAATAATAATTACATAATAGTAAATAAACAATAAATACAAATAGAGGAAGAGTTTTAAATGTTATATAATTAAAACTAACAGAAAAAGCATTTCTTCATCTTATAATAATTTATACGAACAAAAGATTTTTTTTTCTTTTTTTTTAAAACATCGAGTTCGAGTCCAACTCAACAGTCCAACTGAAGGCAGAATTATTATTATTTCGGTTTAGCTCGATTTCGAGGTAGGGAGACCTTCCTGGGGCACACCCAGCCTATACAATGTGGGTATAGGTTTAGGCCAAAAATCCTCCTTTCATAACCGTTGGCCTCGTAACAGTACATCCTTACCTAAGTACTGAGCCCAAGACCCTTCATGGTTTGTAGTTGGTACAGGTTTTATTATTTATTTATTAAATTCTTCAATGAAGGAGTTAACAATTATTGAAATATTTCACTTATTATGGCATCACTCCTCTTTATTATTCATCTATTAAGTTACATGTTTCGGGAAAACTTTGTCCCATCCTCAGACTTTAACAGTTATTTCTCCTTGGTGTTAACACACGGTGTGTTAACACCAAGGAGAAATAACTGTTAAAGTCTGAGGATGGGACAAAGTTTTCCCGAAACATGTAACTTAATAGATGAATAATAAAGAGGAGTGATGCCATAATAAGTGAAATATTTCAATTATTTATTTATAATAATTGATATTGATTATAGTCTAGGGTCACAGAAGTTGTAGCAGCAATCGCAATAGAATCCAATATTTTATTTATTTAATTAAATAAAAAATAAATCAATTACTTTTTGCTAGAATTTAAAACATTTAAAATAAATAGGAAGATGTTATTTATCTCTTCTATGCTATTGTAGTATAAAATATTTTCCAAGGATAGACTTTCATCTGTTTGAACGATATAGTCATTCAGGTAATTCTTTCGACAATTATCGTGTCTTTGGCACTCTAACAACAGATATTTTAAGCTATTTACGACGAATAAGCTACAATCTTCTCATTTTTCATTAGCTTTAATTTTTAAACTATTATTTTTAAAAAAATATTTTCAAGTAGTCATATTTGACTATTCTCAGTTGGCTTACGGTTCTTATTTTAGTGATATTAATGTTATATTTTAAACAATCTTCCGTCTGAGGGTTATTAAAATTTGAAATTTTCATAAATAATGATTTATAACTTGTATTTAAAGTATGATCAATGTCTGTTGATAATAAATGATTAGTGACTTTATCTATTATGTCGTTTTTATTAGATAATAATTTTTGTGAATTAAATAAAATCTTGAAAGTGTTCTGGGATAGTCCCGTTAATGGTTAATTGTTTAACTTGAGATTAAAAGTTATATTGAGAATCTGGTTGATTGGTATGTAAATCTAAAAGTCTTTGGAGGCAGATACGGGCTAGCCGATTTTCAGGTAATGCCTTAATTTTAATTGAAAAATGTATTATTTTTTTTAGTACTGGGATGAATAGCGGATTCCGTCCTGTTTCTGATCTTACAATTGTATCGTTATTGTTCTAATATAGTACAATTGTATCGTTATTGTTCTAATATAGTACAATTATATCTTAGTTGATTTATTTTCTAATAATTTAATTTATTTTAGATATTGAAAGGGTCCATTACCATCTATATTGCTTATTTGTAGCCATTTAGCGACGGATATTTTAGTATATATTCAATTAAAACAAACAATAGAACAGTATTATAGTTTTAATAACGAATAGGTAAAGTAAAAACAACAAAAAATCTAATGATAGCAATTACAAGGTAGATAATATACGATTACATAGTATAATGGCGGCCTCGTTATGCAGAAGCACAAAATGTGATAATTAAATTTATAAATGGTACATAATAAAAATTTTACAGCAGGGCCAAGGTTTCACGAAAAGCAGAAAAATATTTATTTCAAAAATTTAACGGTGCAATTGATAGAATTTGAATAAGCTCTTCTAAAAAACGATGTTCTTTTTTTTTTTTTTTTTTTTTATTATTGAAACTTACAACTGTATAACAAACTCAGGGTCATAATAATAATATATGAATGAATTGTAAAAAAAAAAACTATTGGTATTCCTCCAGTAGTTCTTCATTATAAGGTTCCTAAGACTATCTTCTTTTCAGACGCCATAAAAGATAATCGGTAATAGAGTGGAAAGTTAATAAACTATAGCCCAGTCAATAAACACATTGTAGAGTGCATGGAATATGCGATAATTTTTGACTTCATAGCTTCGTTAGGAATAGTTAGAAGGTAAACGTACTAAAAGTCCCCACCACTGGGGGATGAGCTAGAACGGTGGGGGCGAGGGGAGAAGTTCAATTTTTTGTTTTTTCGATAGTATCTCGAAAACGGTTGACTCTAGAAAAATACGTAGCAGATCAAAATTAAAGCTCAATAAATTTCCTATAGAATTAATCATATACGTATTCGTAGAAATTCCAACGGTTTTCGAGTTATACGTTATTAAAAATCGACAACTTTAAAAATAAAAAAAATGTCTACCTCTTTTTTTGTTAAACATTTAAAGCAAATACCAGAAACGTATATAAGAAATTGAAGTAAATTTAATGCTCTACAATTTTGATTCTGACGTTTTTTCTGAGAAAAGATTGTGGAACGTAATAGAAGCAAACGTTTGACAAAAAGTGAGGTGAAATTTGTTTTTTCCCGAAAATCACCTATTTTTAATAAAGTATATCTCTTAAACGGTTAGAATTACGCCAAATTTATATATAATAAATTTTATAGTAAATTTAATTAGCTTTTATGTTTATTTAAACATATTTTTCCAGAGTCAACAGTTTTCGAGATATTTTGGAAAAACCAAAAAAAAGAACTTCTCCCCTCCCCCCTACCGTTAGCTCACCCCCAGGGGCGGGGACTTTTAGTATGTTTACCTCCTAACTATTCCTAACGAAGCAGTGAAGTTAAAAATTATCGGATATTCCATGCACTCTACACCCCTCATTGCAGCACTTATTGACTGGACTACTAAGGTTTTGAACTGGATTTTATTATGATTGGTATATAGTTTGGACAATAATCAGCAACATAGGATATTAAAGTTAAAGAGGAGAGTTTTTTATACAAGTATACATTGTCTACAGATTTTAAAATTCTCGATTAAACAAATTAATCAGTATATAAATATTAATCAAAATAATTGATGAAAAAATATTTTCGATTTTGTGGTCATTTTTGAAGATTGTTCTAAAAAAAAAAACCAAGAAACCATTTTTTTGTTTTTAATTGGTCTCCAGAGTAGACTCAATTAAGTAGAATTCAATTTTCAGAGGTAGAATTAGGCTCACATTCTAGACACCAAACATGTTTACTGTACTCGATTGTCAATTATTATATTTCAGATTTTTACTTTTCTGAAACGGCATGACACCCTTGAGTATTTTTTTGGAGAACTGTATTTTAAAAACGAGCCCCTATACTAATCTCGTTTTAGTGAGCAAATTTTACCTAATTTAAATAAGGAATGTGAAGTAAGGATGTTTTTTTGTCAGACGAATATTTTTTGAATTCTCAACAAGTGAAGTAAGAAAACGTATGTGTATTATGGCTACTACGCCACCACAGTGGGGCAAAACGGCACAAAATGGGTAAAAACCTTATATTTTCTAAACGGTTCGTGCTATAAGCTTGAAATTATGGAAATATATATTTCATGAGGTGCTAAATTGAATGAAATCATAATCAGATACATCAGATGATCAGAAAAGGTCAAAATTTAAGAACAAAAGTAAAAAACAATTAATAAAGCGAATTTGGAGTATTTTTATATGCCATCTAAGCTTATGAATAGAATAAAACTATAGCCAGAGCAATCTGATCATCAGCATTAAATCTTTCATTAAAAATTTAAAAAAAAAAAAATTTAAATCAGGTTTGCTATTATTTTGTATGCTAAATTGAATGAAATTTACTATATAGCTCTATTACAGACCCTAATTCGTTGAATTAGGTTAAAATTCATTATTAAGTTATATTTGAAAATAAATTAAAACTTTTTGAAATTTTTTTAATATGATTTGATGTATAATGTTACGTAATAAGTTTTACAAAGTAATTTCAGTTGAACTCTATTGAATGGACTGGACAGTTATTTACAATTATCGATCTTACATGTATAAACAAAGAAGTTTGATCTTCATATTTTTCAATATAATACATAATGAACTAATGATAAAAAAAAAAAAAATCACATGAAAAATAATAAAAAGGATTATATTCACTCATGTTAGGTAAAAAAATAATAGACATTAACTATAAAAGTAAAGAAATAAAATATTTTGAATTGTTCCTTTTTTCTATAACAGTAAATGAGTATCTTTATCATTTTTTTTTTTTTTACAATCCGGTCTTAAATTACTTATCACGGGATCAGAAGTCACCATAAGATGAAAAAATCTTCATTTGTTGCTGTTAGAGAGAACTTTCTGGAATGATGTTCTGTGTAATTTTTATCATAGTTCACCTTCAGTTTTAAAGCCACAAGAGCTTATTGATGAATATGTTATTACTGTATTACTACTAAACGCACGTGCATCTGTACAATATGTATAACAATTTTCTATTAGTTTGTGCTGTGATATGCTAGTTTTATAAAAGTAATAAAAATCTTTTTTATCACAGTGGTATTTTTTTTTTTTCCGTTATTTTATCTAACGTATTTTCTTTATAAATGATTCTTCAATTGGTTTTAATAGATTTGTATTCATTAGAATCAGATAGGTTTAAAATATTAAGAATTTAAAAAATAAATAAATAAATATATATATATATATATATATATATATATATATATATATATATATATATACAGACTAATAAAAACAAATAGACATCCTAGTTATAAAAAATAAATAAATAAATAAATATATATATATATATATATATATATATATATATATATATATATATATTTCTAAAAATTAGTTTTTGTATAATGATATACAACACCGGGATAACACGGATCAGATACCTGTACTTCAATTTGCACCCCTAAAGAGAACCTAGTTCGGTGTAGCTTTTTCTGAAATACCAAGTGAAATGAAGATAAGTTAGATTTACGAGACAGCTAAATTTGAAAATTCCTGGCAGTCAAGGTTGTGGTTACATTTACAAAATAAAAATCGTTCATAGAGCAGTAAATATCAATAATGAAGTTCAAAGGGTTATACAAAATTTTTGCAAAAAATTCAGTCTCATAAAATATTATTTTAACACAACTTCAAAACCGTGTTATTTTCTCAAGTCAAAATAACGGCAACTTCAAGGACGTGTACAGACCCTGGTAATGAAATAATCGAAAAATCAGTTCCACAACCTCATGCTACATTTATTTAGGTATACAAAAATAATGAAAAAAACAAAAACAAAAATCATAAGATTTTAGGTCTAGAACGTCCTAAAAGCGGAAAAAAACCTAAAAACTTTTTAAACAATAATCGCATTGACTTGCGGAGATAAAATACAGTTACTATAACGTGTTAGGATAATATTATATCCACAATGAGTATAAAAGGTGTAAAATTGGACATTTGATGCAGTGTGCGATCTTCGTAAAACTAATCACATACTCATTAGTGAAGAATCAAACGACGCTCTTCTTTTTAAAAACATTAATTTCCCCCCGTGACTTATGTGCTTAGTTTTGTCTACATTCGTACAAATTTAACACAGTTCTAAAGTGGAAATGGTATTTATTGGTATCAACCACGAAAAGATCTAAAAATCGTTTTAAAAAAATACAGTGTGTCTATCATTTTGATAGACTGTTTTTAAAAGTTTAAACTGTTTTACTAATATTGGATTAAATATTCAACAAGGTCTGATAATTTTGTCTCGTTTTTAAATATATTTACTTATAATTCAAGCTGTGTTGAAAAACTATCGAATCTATCGAAATTAAATAAATAAAAAAATGTTTCTTATTTACAAGGGTGTGTATAACATTTTGACACTGAGTGTAAAAACGATTGGTTAAAAGACCAGTTTCATTATTTTCTATTTTTTTTTTTCCAGCTTCCTTAGGTACGTTCATCTGACAAAACAACAATCGAAAAACAATATTAAAAATAAAGTGATTTTTAATTAAATTATTTAATTATAATCTCATCAAGATCACAAAAAAAATAAATTAACTTAGCAAAAATTCTTGCAGACGGTGATAGACGGTGACAATTTTAAATGTAAATTATAGATCTGAATATGAATTTTCAATCCACATAAGAAAGTTTGCAGAGGTAGACGGAGCTAACTGAAAAAAACTCACATTATTTTTGTTAAACATCACAGTAATAGTAAACTGAACATAGAGTTATTAAGTTTTACACGTAACTGGCCGCCATTTCTAGCGAAAATTGTCGCTTAGCGACGTGTAAAAACCGCAGTTCTCCCTAATTTTTTTTACAGTAAAAGTAACGTCACCTTTGAAACAACCTAATATAGGAACCGTTATGACAATCAACTATTACCGAAATATACTTATTAACAAGGAACGCAAGAGTGAGAATGCAACTTACTCTAAAGAACCATTGGTGATAGTTAGGGTGATATTAATAGTCAGAATCACTTGTGATTACTATAATCACTTGTAATAACTACAATTACTAGTAATAGACTGAATCACCTACACTCACCAATCACCTTACATTAGTTCATGATTCTAGTTGAGGCGATTGCAGTGTAGGTGGCGTTCGGAACAACAGGTTTCATGTCTTAGCTGTTAAGGTTATGTATAAACGTTTACAACCTCTATAATAAAATTTATTCAATAAATTTGATAGTGCTCACCTTTTTACATTTATTTTTACTAACACTACTGTCTTATTTAGTAAATCAAAAGATATAAATATTATTTTTTAAATTATTCTTTATACTTTTGTATTACGATAAATATATGAAACGGATAAAGTAGTGAAAATAATAGGTGATTATAATTGAAGCGAGTTGAGAGTAGGTGAATCTAGAAACAGTTAAGAGATAACTCCTTATCTCAAGTATCCTAACTACTTGAGTTCAAAGGCTTTTAAATTTATAAAAGTCGTTTCCGGTTACTATTACTTCCAATTATAACGAAAGACTCATTTAGATGGCTGTGAAATAGTAAAACGACAAGAAACTGCTCATCGTTTTGGACTAATCCAACATTTATTTGACAAATTTTCCAAGCCTTAGATTAATTACAAAAGACAACAATCTAACAGTCTGTATTAGGCCTATTTGGACATATTAGTATGTAGCTTTGGGCTCCCACTAAACCTTCCGATTCTACTCATATACAATCCTTACAATGCAAACTCCTTAATGCTCCTTCTTATGCCGCAGATTTATGATCAAAATATATACTATTATATAAAAGGACAAGCCATTTTTCGTTTGTGATACTAAAGACCGGATTTTCGTGCAATTGCATCTTTTTTTTGGCTAATTTCAAATTCATTAAAACTTGAATAGAAATTCGAATCACGAAAACCACGTTATTTCGATACTAGTTTTATATTGGATGAAATTGCACGTTTTGACGTTAATGCACGAAATTGGTTTTATTTTTTAATTTGTCTGTTATTTAAAAAAAAAAAAACAGTCAACAAAACGGATAAAACATTAAAATTAACCACTTTCAATATAAACAAACACTTTACGTTTTACAAAACAAGTGGAATAAAATAAACCGAATTTGAAAAAAATTTAGTTTTTAAATACAAACATTTAACGACGTTTTAAATGGCAAACGTTGAGATCTAGATGTGGCACCAAACATTTTAAGTTCCTATTATTATGCCCAATTACCAGTATTGATGTAGAAAGAGCTTTTTATCTTTTAAGACATATCCTCGATGACAGGAGGTATAATTTAACAGTAGAAAAATTTGGAAATGTACATTGTAGTAAATTTTATTGAACAAAATTGATTTCTTTATTTTGTTTTTGTCTTATTGAATTGTGTGTATCGTCTAATTAATTGATTCTTGTCCTAGAGAATGTTCCTATTGTTTTCGTCTTTTATATTTCAAAAGATAGATCTAAAATATATTCTTTTAAAACATAATATTATGGATCTACTTGATGGTAATTAATAGAATTACGTATTATGTTTTGTCTTACTGCTTATGCGTTTTTAAACCGCATATAATTATTGTTCCGAAGATTGTTTTTTATTTAATTTTATTAATAAAAAATATTTTTTAAATAAAGGAAAATTATTAATTTTTTATATTCAATATTTTACTTCATTTTATGCTTACTTGGTGCTAATAAAAATAAAAATAAAAATCATTTTATTTAGTAAAACTTTTTACACGTCTTGATTTTTTTTATTGCAAGTTTTCGCACGTTTTGAAGTTTTTATTGCACGTTTCAATGGTTTGTACTGCACGAAAATCCGCTCTTTAGTGATCACTAATCGCGAAAACTACTGAACCAATCTGTACCAAATTTTGACCGCATCATATTTACATCAAGGAAAGTTTTTGAATAATAAAATTTACAGATTTTCAACTAAATTGTCATAAAAAAAAAATCATTAAAAAATTAGGTTTGATAACCTATAGATAGGTGGCGGGCACCATTCGAGATAGGTTACAAAGGTACGTTATTATATGGAGATAGAAAGGTATGATAAATTTACTTATTTTCAATTAAATCGTTACTTAAAATATATACATATATATATATATATATATATATATATATATATATATATACATATATATATATATGCGGTGTGACATGTGAATCCCAGTGCAGTTTAAAAATCCACCAATATGTAGCGCCACTCTGCTAGAGAGTTGAGAATGGTAAAACCATTGAACTCAACTGTAGCAAATTTTAACAACATCTTCTTCATAATTCTAGTATGTAGAAGAATTTGTTTATTTGGGGCAGCTTGTATCTTTTAATAATCGTGCAGCAAAGGAAGTACAAAGGAGAATCACCAGAGGTTGGCAGAAATACTGGTCCTTAAAAGAAGTACTGAAGGGTAACTTTAAGATGGAAGATAAGAAAGTGATATTTGAAAGCTGCATTCTTCCCTCAGTTACTTATGGCTGCCAAACCTGGTCACTCACCAAACAGCAAGAATCCAAGCTTAAGGTATGGCAAAATTCTGTTCTAAGAAGCATTATGAACTACAAGAAAAATGATAAAATTAAGTGTGTCGCAATGCGCAAAGAATCTAGAATTAAGGATATAAGCCTACATATTTGGAAAATCAAATGGAAATGGGCGGGGCACCTTGCCAGAATTCAGGATGACAGATGGTCTTTAAAGGTTACCGAATGGATCCCGTATAATTTTAAGAGAAGGCGAGGAAGACAGCACAGGCGCTGGAGTGATGTCCTCAAGACTATCACTGGTCCCAATTGGATGAGAACTGCTCGTGATAGAGAAAAATGGAAAGAACTATGGAACGACATTGTGAACTCCACTTCCCAGTAGGTTTTGGTCTCCAGGGAAGTTAGACCATGACCCCCATTAAGGACAGGCCTGCACGAGGCAACATCCTTCAATCATAAATTGTAAATATATTCCAAACAGTTTTTGATATACTAAGTATAATTTCTGAATAGATTATTATGAATTGTAAATATCTTAGAAGCAGTGCATTTTATTTTATTCATGTTGCAAGATATTATTTGTTTTACAAAATATTGTTTGTTTCCTCATGCAATAAAAGGCTTTATATATTATTATTATTTATTATTATTGGGGACAAAGTAAGAAGCTTAGAGGATTTTTCGAAGGATTTTGGATTGTAAGGATTGGATACGAGATTAATTGGATGGTTTATTAGAGCCCTAAAGTTCAACTCCGAAAGTCCAAACAGGTCTTATCACAGTCATGTAAATAAGTCTTTTGTAATGTATTGGGAGCTTTGATCATTTGTCTAGTAAATGTTGAAGTAATCTGTTAGAAACGAGCAGTTTCTTGCCGCTTTAGTCTTGTATTTGGATTCCAAGTAAGACGTTTGTCCAAGTGGAGTCCTTCCTAGGTAGCAGATCTGTTCAACAGGAATTAGTGGAATATCATTGAAGAATACTGTAGGACAGGAAGTCGTAGGTTTACGACGAAGGGTAAAGGCTATTTGGTGAGATTTTTTGGATTTATTTTGATTCTCCATTTTTGACACCATTATTGAAGGTTCAGGATATGGGATTGGAGTGTTTGGGAGGCAATGATGGGATCATTTTTTACTGATAATAAACATGTGTCATCAGCATAAGAGTGGTGAGGACATTGGTAGTATGAGTTGGAAATTTTATTTTCTAATTTTTAGTAAAACTGTTTCACCTATTTCCATTTCGAACAAAGGCACTCTACTTTATAACTAGATCTTCCAGATTTTCCTAGTATCGGCATGGAAGGTTTAAGAAGGGTCAAGAGGGTACCTATTTATAAATCTAGGAATAAAAGGTTTGTTTTTTTTTTTTTTTAGAATTGAGCTAAATACAATCCAAAATGGAAGAGATGAGAATAATATCTCTCACACTGTAAAATATTAGATAATATGTAAAATAATAACTTAAAGGGATTGTCGTAAATATTCCTATTAAGTCTTATCAATTATAAGGCAAAATTAAATAACTGTCTCTTTTTGTCTTGTTTTATTTCTTTGGGCGCTATTCAGAGAAGACCCACTAAAAGTACTCGAGCTTATAAAGATAAATATCAGCATTTTTTATTTTCTATTTTTATATCATTTATATTTGTACATATATATCATTTATTGATATTTACATCTGTATATATACATATAATATATATACCTGTTATATAGCATATAAACCCCAAGATCGCGGGTTCGCTGCCCGGCAGATGACCTATTTTTTAAAGGGATAACAAATATATATATATATATGTCAGGTAAGATCCCTTCCTAATTATACCTGGTTCTTGAGGTTCAGTTAATAAAACGAAAAAAACAACTATTTTGGCGACATATTATTAATCTGAATGTATTAAATATTAATATACATTTATAACAATATACAACATAAACCAATAACCTTTTATCCATTTATTACACAGAAATACAGAAATTCCGTCTACCTGCATCCTCATCCCTAACCTCCCTTTTTTTTCAAAAATTCCCCGGTTCAGTTGTATACTAGTATTTTTATATTTAGTAGTAGATACCACTTCGGTGGTTTATCGGGATTCGAGTGGGCATGTAACTTATCATATCTTGTTTGGGTCAATACCTTAACATGCGGGATATTTAGATGGTTATGGATAAGTTTATTTGTATCAATATAAGGAGCATTGAGGTGAAATTGAGGGAGACTACTTGTTAGCTGTCTATATGCTTTAGAAATACTTTATACGATTAAAAACTTTGCAAACAATGTTCGCATGGCTCAATGAAATCTTTAAGATATAGAGACTTGTATTCAAAGAATGCCTAAGTGTGCTGACCGCTAGATGAAACAAATTTAGAAAAATCAGCTCTGTCGTGTTAATAAAATCGTTTAAACTCAATTTTAATGATTAAGTATGCACACATTCACAAAAATAAACAAACACCCGTTCATTATTCGTTGCTAGGCAACAAAATTGAGAAAAACACAAAGGCTACAAAAACCAGCCGTTTCTAAGCAACGAAATCGAACGTACAAATTAGTAGCAGCTGATTTCCTTTATTAAACATTAATGAAAACAAAAACAAATGAATAAAATAAACGTAATTAAGTGGTGGCCTAAAATTTCCGTTCATATAAAAAATTTAATGATCACCTTTATCAACAAAATAAATTTTATCTAATATTTAATATAAAATTGAGAAAGCGTGATTACTTCTCTGCTTT
The DNA here is from genome assembly GCA_003667255.2 of Euschistus heros. Lineage (NCBI taxonomy): Eukaryota > Metazoa > Arthropoda > Insecta > Hemiptera > Pentatomidae > Euschistus > Euschistus heros. Next base: position 293,607 of record RCWM02000861.1, on the reverse strand, counting down.
CTTATTCTTATCACTTATTAATAAGTGAAACGTATTTAGGGACGGTCTAAGAATTCTTTTTTTTTAATTCATACAAAAAAATTAAATAAATCATTAGTCATAAATAATTTCCAGCAGCAATCCTCCCAATTATTGAAGAAATAAAAACTGACTGATGCCTCAAAGAAAAATAATCTTTGAACTAAGATTTGTTGAGTGGGTATATTTCAGATAGTGTCAGCAAAAACAAATAGGAAAAAAGTGAAATATTAAGTTATTAAACCTAACGAAATCAGACAAAAAAAAAAAACGCCAATGTTTTGTTTTAATAAGTTAATAATCAAAGTAAAATGTAATTTCGAATTTTTTCGGTTTTCGTCATTGGTGATTATGCATTGTTCGACAGAGTTTTCTTTTTTTTTAATGCTAAAAACATATTTTATTTTGTGTATAATAGCGTCGATTATCCGGATAATTTGATTATCCGGTCTTGGCATCGTTTTGATTAGTCCGAATAATCGACGCTCTGGCTTAGCGTTGTAAGAAAAAAACATGAATTATTATTTATCAAGAAATGAAAATGTCCTGAATAATATAATATAACTAAAATGTAATGGTTGTAAAGCTAAATACACAAGGAAAACTGGACGGAATCAAACATTAAAAGAACAAATAAGGGCATACCATATTAAGACGCTAAATTCCAAGGTCGCTGTTCATTTAAAAGAAAATAACCATAAATAAATTCTCCAAAATAATTAAAATCATTTGAATCACTAGAAATAAAAAAAAAATTATTCATATTGTTATTTAAATATTCATACAGATAAATATTCCCAATAATCCAATTTCAAATTTGTTTTCAGTAAGAACAGAAAAACCAATCAGTCATAGGACTGAAAAACTTAAAGGACTGTATATATTAAGAGATCGAAATGCTTTTACCTAATTACCAAACTCTGCCCTATATAAGGCCCTGATATCTTTTAGAAGACCTTCCATTTTGCTCACTAAGATAAAATGAAATGAAAAAATAATGTTTATTCTGGGTCGTATTGTCCCCTAAGAATAACATAATGTATCATAAGATAGTACAATGGTCTGGCTTGCATATTTTCATACAAAGGTATTTTATAAGTGAGGAACATGAGACATGCAAATACAGTTAATTGTAAATAATTGTGTAAAGAACTTTAGTAAATATGATAACATAAGAAGGAGAAATGAAATAAACTAAAAAAAAAAATAAGAAAATTCCATGAGGAAATAAGAAAAGATATATACTCTTACAGAGAATGAACTATGTCTATATGTGCATTGAATAAAGAAAATATTTACAGATACCATGATACATATTTATACAGGGTGTCCCGAATTTAAATGGCAAAACTTCAGGAACTTATAGGGGACCGAAAAACTAAGACAAAAAGTCCTTTAGAGATTTGCTCGTTTTTGCTTAGTTTTAGAGAAAATCGCAAAATAAGAAACAAAACAAAAAATGTTACAGGTAGCGATTATCACCTTTCAAAGTTCGTCAGGCTAGGCTGTGAGATATGTAAACACTTAATGTTATCCTTTACATTCTTTTATTTGTTTACATTTTGGCTTCCTTCTAGGATTATAATTCCTAAATCAGTCTTCGGTCAGTTACTCAGATATTTTTGTGTGAATAGCATCAGCCACAATGCCGCATACATATTCTAATGTTGAATACGCTGATATGAATTTTGTGTATGGTTTCTGTAACGGTAATGCTTTAGACGCGGTGCGGGAGTATGCGCGCCGATTTCCAAATAGAAGAGTGCCTAATCGACGAGTCTTTTCGTTAACTTTTAATAGACGTCAAGAGACTGGGTCATTCTTAATACGTAATGAAGGCGACCAATTCCAGGCAGCAATAAGAGCAGATTATTGGAGAAGAAATTGTGTCCAACGCCACTTCGATAACAGACCTGAGACTAGCATCCGAAGAGCTAGTTGCTGCATTAGCAATATCGCGGCAAGCAATATGGCGATCTTTGAAAGGTGGTATTCGCTACCCATACCATTTTCAAAAAGTTCAGAATTTATTACCTCAAGATTATGTCAAGAGATTGAATTTTAGTAACTGGTTTCTTGACAAAATTCGCGATGATAATTTATTTCCATTAAAAATTATATGCCGATGAAGCTACCTTTACAAGAGGAGGTATTGTTAATCAAAGAAATTATCGTGTTTGAGCTCTTGAAAATCCCAGAGCTATTAGAGAGTAGGTTTCAGCATGAATTTGCTATTAACGTTTGGCTTGGAATTTGGAACGGATTACTGGTGGGACCATATTTTTTACCTGGAAGATTGAATGGTATCACATTTACACATTTTTTTGGAGAACGACTTTTCTAATTATTTAGATGACATTCCCTTACAGCAGCGGATTGAAATATGGTTCCAACTCGATGGATGTCCAGCTCATTATAGCACAGTTGCTCAAGCTTGGCTAGATATAAATTATCCACAACGATGGATTGGACGTGGAGGAGTAGTACCTTGGCCACCCAGATCACCTGATATGACACCCATGGATTTCTTCGTATGGGGAACCTTGAAGCAGAAAGTTTATTCGGTGTCAATCAACTCAAGAGAGCAATTAAAGAGACCGAATCACAGATGCAGTGCACCAAAAATCATCAGAACAATGTTTAGCTGCAATTTATCAAGTGAGTGCTAGATGTAATGCTTGCATTGGTGCAAGAGCACAAGATTTTGAGCAATATTTACATTAAAAAGAACATTACATAAATATAAATATAAATAAATAAGTATAAAAATGAAAACTTGTTTTGTTTCTTTTTTTGCGATTTTCTCTAAAACTAAGCAAAAACGAGAAAATCTCTAAAGGACTTTTCGTCTTAGTTTTTCGGTCCCCTATAAGTTCCTGAAGTTTTGCCATTTAAATTCGGGACACCCTGTATACACTGCACATATTCACTCACATACCCATAATAATCATCACATAATCACATACACATAAGAATTGTCGAGTTAAAAGATAATATTTCTTTGTATAGGGAAAACATTTAAAGTGAAAACAAATTAGAATTTTTATAAAACAAATGATTATGTACCATTATGGAACAAATAAAGGATTATTATAAAATAAAAGAAAATTTATGAACCAATTCACCGGTATCAGATTTATTCGATTCGATCAAATTTAATGTTAATTATTGTTCATATTGACTGGCATCTGACTGGGATGAGAGGAGATATTGGAAAAGGAGTGTTTTAAATGAGCTTAAGGAAGGGGCATGTCTTATTTCAGGAGGAAGAGTGTTCCAGATGGTAGTGGATTGGGCTAGGAAGGAATGCTGGTATAAAGTTGTTCGATGGAAAGGTATCGGATCGGACAAGGAAGGAATGCTGGTATAAAGTTGTTCGATGGAAAGGCAAGTATAGGTCAGAGGAACGTGATCTTGATAGCTAAGTATCAACGTGATTCATTTATAGTCTTACATTTTTATAATTTAATGTAGAAGAGCGCAGACGTTTTGAGATTTTTTTTTTATAACTGATGATAATAAATGTTCAACATATAAAACGTCTTCAAATAAAAAATTCCAATTTTTTGCCACTAAAAAATTCAATAATCTTGATTCTCAATAGTAATGGAAATTTTTATAATATTCATCACCTTACGTTATTGGGAAATTTTTCATTTTTCCTCTAAAACTAATCTTAAATTAATTTTTCAGAAATTTAATTTTAAAATCAGAAATTCAGATTTCAGAAATTTAAATTTTTTACTTTTACCCAATTTTCAAACACAGTGAAAAGTACAAATATCGAATTGCAATCATTTTAAAATGGTATAATGAGAAATATCGTTGAAGGTACAACAATGAAAAGAGTCAAAACATCGAAGATATGTGAGGAATTAAATGTTGAAAAAAATTAAGGAGGTTTTGGACGATAGAACAGAAATATTTTTCAGAAAATATAAGAAATTCTAATAGATATGAAATTATAGATTTAGGTTATTTTAATAGGCTTATAAACATAAAAAACGGTGAGCCCCATCAGCTAATTATTAATTAAACTGTATTAATCGATAAAAAAAATTATGATAAATAAAATATTGACTCCATAAAATGCTATAAAGCAGGAAGAGGAGAATATGCAAAACTTTGTATAACATTAACAAAGAAAAAAGGGCTATGAAAAAGAAAGAAGAAAATAAAGGCCCTGTGAGCCTGAGGGCTGAAGACAGAATAACATGGAACAAGTTTTAGGGGTTGCCCTAGTAACCGTCGATCCTCATATGTTTTCTATTCTTTTTTTTTTTTTTTTTTTTTTTTTTTTTTTTCCGCTTACCTGTGATTCATTTTTCTGTAGGAGATAAACTTTCAAATAAAATATCTTAACCCTGCTGTCTGTATATGCCCTTACGTTATTTATTTTGTTACGCTTACTTTAATGATTATAAATTACTAGCTGAAAGGGCCCTGCTCCGCTACGGTTAAATATCATTAGGATTAAGGACAACTTAAATTAGTAAAAGTTGATTTTTATAAATGACTTAACGTTGATAATTATTATTACCTAAATAAACCTAAAGAAATCCATTCTTAGAATGTTGCAATAGACTCATCTGAACTGAGAAAAAGGTATATTCTAGGTTCAAGGAATGAAATTCAGAAATGCTAGGTACTACTTGTAGAATACAACTTGGGCCTGGTTGAGAAAAGCCGATTATCTTGTGACTCGAAAACTGAAAAAGAGTAGTTGGGGACGAAGCTACTGGTGAAGCAATGTTGGTGGGTTGCTCGTAAGGAGTATGTACATCGAACTGGCCTTACATGTCATCACCAGAGAGCATAAGTATTTTAACCTCCTCTTTAACATAAGCCTTTTAATAGCATATCGTCACGAAACAATTCAAACTTGTAAGGGTACACCTCTACAGACAACATGAGCTCTCATAAAGTACCATATTATAAGGTTTCGGCATAGATCATATTTTTGTTTGTTTACAACTATAAGGAACTTAATTTGTGGTCAAAGTGTGCAGCTTAAACGTCTAACCTATTTTGTAACTTAGCTTATCTCCAAATACCATATGACAATCTATTATTATTCACCCAATAAAAATTTTAATAGCATTTTTGGCGAATTAGCCGCGATCCAGGCCGATTTTTTAAAATTCCTTTCTTAGCGAGCACCTACGGCCCTAGAGGAAGCTACATATCGAATTTCATTCCAATCCGTTCGGTGGTTTCTGAGATTTCGTGTTAAATGAGTGAGTGGTATTTGACAAATATATAGTACATTAAATTACTATTTTGTCAAATTTAAATGTACTACATTTAAATTAAATCATTATCATATTAAATATACAAAGTTGAGACAAATAGGGTCAAACGTGACTTTTTTCATACGAACCAATTTAGCTTCTAAACGTTAGGTCCTAGCGATAAATGTTATGAAACAAAAAATATTCTCCATTAAATTTCTGATAGAAAAACCTTCAACTAATTTCCAATCTGAGCATCACCAACAGAGCTAGAGCGTGTCAAAATACGGGTAACGCCCTCGCGTTCCAAAAAAACGTACCACTTTTAGCCAACTAGGCAACGGGTAAAACATGTTCTAGCGTTAAAACAAAATTACTTTCTCAAATAATACTTTCTCAATCTACTTTCATAAATAATAACTTTTCCACATATAGCGTAAAATTAATTAATACTAAATGCCCCGTAAACTAAGACTCACCTATTTGAAGGGTATTGATAACCATTTTGTACGAGAGAACTGAGAAAACTGACTCACTGACTTAGCACTCAAGTACCTATATACCGTCATATACTCACTATACAAATAGCATTATATAATGTTATATGACTTACCTGATATGACGTACTCTGCGGCAACCATCTCGCCGCTTGGTATACAGGTAGCTAGGCAACACTACAGCTGAGCGGACTGAACTGAACCTGTGCCGCTTACCCCCTACCACTCTTCGACTCAGACCTTCCTCAATGTCTTTGATCTTTGCCTTTGGTGAGAGGTGGGGAGCTTATAATTAGCGACCGATACCTATATCGGAATAAGATAGCGACTAAGTGACTTTAATCATCTTTTAGTTCTCGTAGTCTCTGTTTATTATTTTTAAATTAAATTAAACAACCGGTGGAAATAATAATAATAGATAAATGTTCGATGCCGAGACCACCAACCATTGACCACACACTTCCCTCCAACCCACTCCTCCAAAACCCTTATCCCCAGGTCGGCCCTGATACAATCCTCCCATCTTCGTCTCGGTCTACCTCTCGGGCGTTTACCCGACAGCTCAAAACTGATTATTTTTATCGGAATTCGATCATTATTAAACCCAAAGACTTACATGCTCATTTTAAGCGTCGTACTGCTATTACTTAAACTATATTTACCGGATTTAACTCGCGCAGTTCCGCATTGTGAAGCCTTCTAAATGTATTTATTATTTTCGAATACTTTAAGGCGTTGTTCGTCCCTTAATGTCAGCGGCCATGTTTCGCATCCGTAGAGAAGAACTGTTGGTAGTATAATAGTTTTGTATATCCTAATTTTTTAATTTTTGGAGAGTAAGCGCGAACTAAGTAATTTTGCGACCAAAAAATAACAAGCATTACCGGCTTTTAACTAGCATCTTTCCTTGATATAATAGATCCTAAATATTTAAATTGCTCAACGTGTTCAAAATTTATCCCGGAAATATCTACATTACTAAAATGTACACCGTTTCTACTACTAACCATATATTTCGTTTTATCGGTATTAATTACTAAACCAATTTCGTTACCGGTTTTCATGAGCGTAGTAGCGTTTAGTTTTATAGTTTCCTCGTTTTCACCCAAAAGTACCAAATCATCGGCATAACCAAGAACCGGACATTTACCACCCATCTCTAATCCTTTTCCCTTAAGCATTACCTTCCTAATGCCATATTCTAGTGCTAAGTTAAATAATACCGGATAAAGAGAATCTCCCTATTTTAAATCCGAACGTACCTCAAACTTTTCGGAAAAAAAAAAAAAAAAAAAAAAACTACCGATTCGGACTCTATTAAATGTTTCGGAAATACACATCTTTAGTAGATTAACCAATTTCTTTGGTATCCCCAGTACAATCAAAATATCAGTTTCTGGCGGTTAATCGAATTCCTTTTGGAAATCAACATAGAGCTGATGCACTACGCCCTTTTTTTTTTCTTTTTTTTCCCCTCATTTATTGATATTTACAACTGTACAAAAACATATACATCAAGTAAATGTGTTGAACTACTGAGTAGTAGCACTTCAATAAAAATTTACACTAAAAGGTCTCTAGGCCATCTTCTTTTCAGACGCCTCGGGGGATTATCGGGAATGGAGTGGGAAGCAAGTAGGGAGACTAGTGGATTGGAGTGGTTATGGAGTTTACTATGAAAGGATAGGTATCTCCTCCGGGCTATATCAGCAACATAAGGAACATTAATATCTTTATGGATAAGTTTATTGGTCACGATTTTTTTTTCGGATTGTAAGGATTGGATACGAGATGAATTGGATACTACCCTAGACTAGTATTTCTTACATGTCATCTCTACCTGTTACCAGATACTCGTTTACCTAAACCAGTATTTTTACTTCCACTCTCGTACGAGTATTTTCTGGTAAAATGTCAGCCGGTCTTCATTGTATTAGACACTCTTACATTCTTTTTTATTTTATTATTGTTAATTTTAATAATCATTAAAATACACTCAAATATGAAATCTATACATAGGCAATTATATTATTTTAGCTAGTCATAAATCAAATAAAAAATATGTATGCTGTTATAAAACATCTAACATCTGCAATAATAATTTGCCAATTATTTATTATCTTGTTGATAATTCAATAATGTTTTTAACTAAAATTTTATTAATTGTAATTAGCCAAAAAAAAAAAAATTTGATCTACATTAACTACCAGTATTTTGTGAATAAAATGTTTGAGGATAATAAAAAAAGTTTTATGGGAAAATTATATTTTATAGAAACAATAAAATTAAAAAGTTTCTTAAAAGAATAACCATACATATATTTATTATATATATATACATATATGTTTAGTGAGGTTCTTGAGGTTCAGTCATAAAATAAAAAAAAACAACTATTTTGGCGACGTTTCGAGACTATATTGTTCTCATAATCATGCCCTACAGTGGAAAAAAACAGGTTACAATAAAATTATATAAGTTATACAAGTTATTTCAAAACATAAAGTTAGCTACAGTACAGGAAGGTATATAACAACATGTGTAGGGTAATACAAATATATATAATTACTGAATATAAAGGAGTATGAGGCAACTTATAATACTCCTCTATATTCTGTAATTATATATATTTGTATTACCCTACACATGTTGTTATATACCTACCTATACTGAAGCTAACTATATGTTTTGAAATAACTTGTATAACTTATATAATTTTATTGTAACCTGTTTTTTTCCACTGTAGGGCATGATTATGAGAACAATATAGTCTCGAAACGTCGCCAAAATAGTTGTTTTTTTTATTTTTATGACTGAACCTCAAGAACCTTACTAAACATTTAGTAGTAACAGTCAAGAAATTTATCCATATATACATTTATATATATATATATATATATAGATAAATTTCAAATCATCAAATACATAGTTATTTGAAAATGTAAACTTATTTATTAGAGCCGATATTTAATAGGTAACAGATATGCGAGTAACAGGTATCCTAAAATATCAGTGTAACCCGGCAAACGATTACGAGTATGGAGAGACGCTGACCTTAAGACAAGTAACAGGTATTTTGTAACAAGTATTTTTTTTACCTGTACCAGTCGTACCTGTTACTGAAAAATATTGGTTTAGACCAGGGGTTCACAAACCTTTTTGTACTACGCCCCCTTTCTTGTTGAAATGTAAGCATCACGCGCCCCCCCCCCCCCCCCCTACAATAAATTTGATGGGCCTAGGAACAAAAAAAAAAAACAAATAAGTGTTACATTGAATACAAAACATTTATATATACTGCCATAAGATACAACAATATCAGTTTTCATAAAATACAAAAATTATTAATAGAAGAAAAATAGATTAGGTTGGTTAGTGAGATGGATGGGCTTGCATTTTCTTTACTAGTATGCCTATTCGTGGCTGAGTTTTAGTAAGTGCACAACGCAAGTCACTAGCAACATCAAGTTTATTTCGATACTTTGTTTTAATTGCCACAAGTGTTGAAAATGCTTTTTCTCACAAATAGGTGCTTGAAAAAGGCAAATATAAACGGAGAGCTTCCCGTGATACACTAGGATACACTTTGAAATATTTTAACCAAAATGAAAATTTGTCCATTATATCAAAGTTGTATTTGGCAGAGGAATCATGTTTTTATTTCCAAAGCATCTTCTTGAAGGGATCCAGGGAGGAAGAGACTATGTTGACATGGAATGGGTCAGTTGACATTCTGTAAATACTATCTTCACAAATGTTTGGGAAGTATTTCTGGAACTCTTCAATCAGGCTCTCCAAATGGTTTGATATTTGGATTTTCAAACTTGATCCTTCATAAATGTCCTTGAAGCGTGTATCTTCTGAGATTGGCTCTACTTTAGGGAAATTTGAATAATTCCAGGGGTATGCTGATATTTTACGCCTTCAAAGTTGCAATTTCTCAATACAGATCTTGCTCGCATCACGATGAGTAACTAAATTTGAGTCTCCACCCTGCAATTTTAGGTTATGGCTGTTCAACGAGTCAAAGATGTCTGATATATAATCCAATATTACTTGGTTAAAAGGTTTTTTGAAGGCCACGTTTAGTTCATTTTGCTTTTGATGTTCCAAGAAGGTGATTATTTCATCTCGAAGCTCGAATAATCTTGGCAACATATTTCCTTTTGAGAGCCATCGTACTTCTGTATGAAATAGCAGTGTTTTGTGATCACTTCCTAAAGCTTTACAAAGAGTTTTAAACAGTCGAGTATTCAACGCACTGTTTTTATGTAATTCACTAATTTAATACACAACTTTAAGACAGTATTGAGTTCATTTGGAAGGGTTTTTGCTGCCAAGACTTGTCGATGTATAAAACAATGTATCTAAGTCACGTCAGCATTTTTCTCTCTTACTCACTGCACCAAGCCTGAGCAGAAACCAAGCATTGAAGGCGCGCCATCCATACATACACCGATCAGTTTTTGCCAAGAGAGTTCATGTTTGTCAAAAAAGTCTAACACTGCTTTCATAACATCAATAGCTTTTGTCGTGGGCTCTAACTCTGTAGAAAAGAGTAGCTCGTCTTTCATTCTTTCGTTTTCAATATACCGAACATAAACAATTAACTGAAACGTGTCTTATGCCTTTTAAGATTTAGAATTTTAGAAAGACTAAAAATATTTAATTTAATGTTCACCTTATCTCGCGCCCCCCCCCCTGACATGTCCTCACGCCCCCCAGTTTGGGAACCAATGCTTTAGACCATACCCAAACCGTGGATTTGAACTGGAAGATATTATAGCTGTAGGAGGGATTGCGAGAATTCAAAGTTCGATAGAGGAAGGCTGCTAGGAAGTAATTTCTGAGGGATGAAGGATAAAGCCATTTTGACTCTGTATACAGAGGTGATGTGTGGGAGGCTTTTGTAACCTTTAAGATAAACCTGATGAAACAGGTTATAAATCTTACACGAAAAATTTTACATTTTTACTTCGAAAAAAGACAATTAGTTATTATTTCGAAGAGAGATAATTTGTACAAAAGTATTTATCTAAAAGTAACACGCAATCTGATTGGGTACACTCGAGGTACGCATGATTGTATGTAAAGATCAATACAATTGGGATTAATGAATTATTTACCACTTCTGCTGAAATTTTTTATGCAAAGACTAGTTTTGGTCTCATCTTTTCTAAAAAAAAAAAAAAAACATAGAAAAAATTCAAAACATACGAAGAATATTTCAATAGGAAGATGAAACCATATGAAATTGATACGTAAAACCTACCCGTAATTCTTCTTCTTCTTTCTTCTTTTGCATTTCCCCTTGTGTGCCTTTCAGCGTCGGGGTGCGTTCAGCCAGGAATGCCATTCTTCTCTGTTCCTTGCTAGGTTCTTTGTCTGGCGGATATCTTTGCCTCTCTTTCGGCACAACCTGTCCATGTATTCGAGGTATGGTAATCTTGGGCGGCCTCGAGGTCTTCTTCCCTCCGGGGCATAATCCATCGTCTTTAGTGGATCTCTGTGGTCTTCCATCCGTACCACATGTCCGAACCACTTCAGCTGCCTGGTCTCAATGGCTTCCATGACTGGGGCGACCTCCAATTCTTCCCTAATCCTCTCGTTTCGGATTCGGTCCCTCCTAGTCCTCCCAACAATCCTACGAAGAAATCTCATCTCTGCCGCTGTGATTCTGCTCTTCTGCCTGTCCATGAGGATCCAGCTCTCAGAACCATATAAGAGTATCGGCAGGTATATCGATTTGAAGATATGGAGCTTAACGTTCTTGCTCACTTCTCTTTTACCAACAACAGTGTTGCAGATCTGGTAGTATACTGCGTTTGCTTTGCTTATTCTACTTGATATTTCCGCGTCAACTTTCCCAGATCTGTCCAAAACTGCTCCCAGATAGGTAAAATCGGTGACCACCTCCAACTCTTCTCCATTGCAGTAAACCAATACCTCTTCCTCTTGCCTTCCAAGTTGTAGGACCTTACTTTTACTGGCGTTTATGTCCATGCCTTTTCTTCGCAGCTCTTCAAACCACTCTGTGACAGCCTGCTGGAGCTTCTCCACTGAGTCAGCGATCAGCACTATGTCGTCTGCATATAATAGGAGCTGAGTTACCACTGGCATGAGATTTCTTCGACCTAAAAATGTCCTTTCAGTCCTTCTTTTACATATGGACGCTATTTCGTCCATAAACAGTACGAATAGCAAGGGGCTTAGACTGTCACCTTGCTTTACCCCTCTGGCTATATTAAAATGCCTAGATTCCTGACCGTTTAATCTTATAATTCCTTTTGGATCTTGGTAAATGGACCGGATTGCTTCCACTAGTCCCACTGCAATACCCTTCACTCTCAGCGCTTCCCATATTTCATTTCGTGGAACTGAGTCAAAGGCGGATTTGAGGTCCAGAAAGGCGAGGTACATATTTTTACAATATTACAAACCCGTAATTCAAGGTTTGTTAATTTAAAAAAAAAAAAAAAATTGCTTGCCATTTGGTCAGTAAAATGTTAGGTTAAAGCTACGATTTTTTATTTTATTTGGATGAAATTTCGTATTTATGGGTTCTATTGGTTGCTAAATTAGAATCTGTCATTTTTTGTTTGAAAAATGTTTAAAGGTAGTTTGCAGAAATATCTTTCTTTTTATTTTATTTTTTTAAACTTTTATTAACGGAAATTTACAACTGTATTAAAACAAATACACCTAGTAAATATGCGGATTACAATAAAAAAAATGACATGCTGAAAACGTGTAGAGGAACTACCTAATGGTGGTACTCTAATGGAATATTTACAAAAGAAGAAGATCCCGAGGCTCCTTTTCAGACACCTCGGAGGATTGCCAGGAATGGAATGGGAAGAAAGTTGTGCAACAAGTGGATTTGGATGAGGAGTAAGTTTATTAAGAAAGGAAAGGTATCTGGTTCGAGACGTTTTGATGTTACCACCTCATATTGAATTTATAGTTATTTTAATTTAGACAGAAACTTTGGAATTCTGTGTCTTATTATTTTATGCTCCTAAACGTTATTTTAATCGTTGATTTACCGATCGTTCAGCTTTTCCTGATAATGAATCTTCAACATTCGAAACTAGTTTCAAAATAAAATAATACCAATAAAAGTAACAATTAATTCACCAATCATAATTGTAATTGTTTCTCCAGCAATATTTTTATTCTTTTATTAAAAGGAATTCAAAAACTGTATTAGAAAACACACCTAGTAAATATGCAGTATACAATGCTGTATAATGTCATGAGGAACTTCCCATTAGTACTCTAATAAATATTTACAAAAGAAGATCACGAGGCCATCTTCTTTTCAGACGCCTCGGAGGATTGCCAGGAATGGAATGGAAAGCAAGTTGTGCAACAAGTGGATTTTAATGAGAAGTAAGTTTATTATCAGCAACATATGGGATGTTAAGGTCATTGTGGATCAGTTCATTTGTGACGAAATAAGGAGCATCTAGGATTTTGGATTGGAGAGATTAGATGCAGGAAGAATTCGATGATTTGGCGGATCCCCATAACTCTATACCGTAAGTCCAAATAGGTCTAATAGTCGTCATATAGATGAGTTTTTTATAGTAAACCGGGAGATTTTAACGTTTGTCTAGTAGATGATGTAGGAGTCGAAATCGACGTGCAGGTTCTTGTCTTTTCAATCTTGTATGAGGGTTCCAGGTAAGTCTCTAGTCCAGATGAAATCCAAGGTATCGTATTTGTTCCACATTATTTAGCGGTGAACCATTAAAGGATACAGGAGGACAGGATGAGGTAGGTTTTCGACGTAGGGTAAAGGTTATTTGCTGGGATTTATCTTAACTCTCCAGTTTTGACACCATTCTTCAAGGGAAGTGATACGTGACTGGAGTGTCTGGAGCTGGAAGATCTAATCATTTTTTATTATTTGATTAACCTAAACCAAAATTTATGAAGGGGCTGTATTTTTCTTTGAATTTACACTCAAAAATAAAACTTTTGATGCAGGAATCATGTCGATACCTTTTTTTTTTTTTTTGAACTGGAGATATAAAATAAAATAGTTTAATGCTATTTTATTTTCTCGGCTTAGTCGGAACGGCCTAATACGTGTCTTAATATTTTTTGACCAGACACCTCTAAAAAATTGCCAAAAAGATCCCTGAGAGACTGAGTGTGACCTCCCATTGTTAGTTACTAAAATCTATTTTCTATTTAATCAATATAATCGTCACAAATCTAATTATAGGTGAAACAACCAAATGATTTATTTTAATTTTCTCCGCTAAAAGATTAATTTTTCTTTACGTGTTCTGGTTCCTATATATTGTTAAGCTGGGTATATGAGACGAGTTAACATTATTAAAAACATTAATGAACAATATTTAAAAATAAATAAAATGACCTTGGTACGTAAGTAATATAACTGCAATGAATCTAACTAGAATTACTTCTGTTAATCCCCCAATTGTGAATAGAAGCACGAATCCTAATTATCATTATATTGAAGGTGAATAATTTATTTTAACTCCATCTATTGTTAAATGTCTTGTATCCTTACCATCAAAGAACAAAACCAAACATATTACAAAATATTTTACAATAGACTTCAAAGTCATCCCAATAAACTTATAGATGAGATGCCCACAGCAATAATCCCCCATAATGTACGTAGAAGTTTGAAAAGGAACTGATTGAGAAATCTCTTCGATTAAAATGTAACATTATCAAAAAGCGAGATAGAGGGGCCTCAAGGCAATATTCATCAACATGCCTCTCATATTTTGTATTTTCATCACATTCGCTGGTTGTCTTTGTTATACGTTGGCAGTTGTGAATATATTAAAGACTTAAAAAAATAAAGTAAAAAACTCTATATATAATATAAAATACAATACATCAAATAAATGTGATGACATCCATAAAAGTGACACGTCACTTGTTTTTAAAGCAACTACCCATTAGTAGCATAAAGGTTCTATATCATGAAGCACCATATTAGAAAGTCCCGAGGCCATCTCCTTTACTGACGCCTCGGAGGTTTATCTGGAATGGAATGAGGAGCAAGTTGTGATACTAATGGATTTGAATGGTTGTGGAATTTGCTATGATAGGATTGATATCTGGTTTAAGCTAAGTCAGAAACGTAAGGTATATTAAGATCTTTGTGGATAAGTTTGTTTGTGACGAAGTAAGGTGCATTGAGGATTTTTCTAAGGATTTAGGATTGTAAGGATTGGAGCCCCAAAGCTCAACTCCGTATCTACAAATTGGTCTAATTACTGTTATGTAATGAGTCTTTTGTAATTAATTGAAAGGTTTGAACGTTTGTCAAGTAAATGTCGAAGTAGTCGATAACGACGGGCAGTTTCTTATCGTTTTAGTCTTATATGTGGGAATCCAAGTAAGACGTTTGTCCAGATGAAGTCTTAGATAGCGGATCTGTTCAAAGGGGATTAGTGGAACATCGTTAAAGGATCCTTTAGGACAGGAGGTCGCAGGTTTATGACGAAGGGTGAAGGTTATTTGATGGGATTTATTTGGATTTATTTTGATTCTCCATTTTTGACACCATTCTAGAAGTTTTATGATATGGGATTGGAGTGTCTGGGAGGCGATGAAGGGATCATTGTTTACTAATAACACACACGTGTCATCAGCATGCGTGGGGAGGATGGTGCTAGAATACTTCCTTGAGGAACGCATGCAGAAAATTAAATATAAAATAGAAAATCATGTGCATTGTAACAGGGAAACAAAACACTTTTTACTTCTTTACTTACCACTCATGTTCCTGCCAAATACCTCATTTCTTGATTGTAACCTTCTCTAAATTTATTTGAAAAATATTTCAAAAATTTGCCATTTACCGTCCCTGTACACTTACGGATTTTATTCTAGTTAAAGAAACTGTATTTCTTTTCTTATCACATAGATAAACATTAAATAAACGATAAACCATAATCAAAATAAATTTATCATAATCCTATCTTATTTATTCAAACACTTTTATTAATGACCCCTTGCGGTTTTTACAATTATTATTGAATCATCGATTCTTGATAACGATATTTTCCTCAAGAATTGGTCAAACCGAGAATCGACACTTTTGAAATATTTTTCCTATGTCATACATTCCGTTGATAATATATGAAGTTAAAAAATAAATCAGTGCCTGTCAAATATATCATCAGGATGTTGTATGTTACTGTATGAATCTTGCTACTACTGTTATCAGTGAATTTAAACTATCTTTTTAATGATATAGGAAAAGGTGTAAATAATGGAACCCTCTTTTGTTTTTGATTTAAAGTTACTTTTAACTTGGAAAATAGTAGATTTTTGTCTTTCATTAACAACTATAACATGTTTCCTAAATGCAAGAAGGCAAAAGAATGATTAACATCAATTATTTCATTTCAAAAACGACGATTCACAAAAATATTGTGTAAATATGTGTATTCATCAAAAAAGTCACCATAAATAGTTTAGAACAGGATAAAACAATTCGAAACGGTATAGTGTTTATTTATCACAGGAAAAAAAAAATCATAACTGGCTCTTTCAGCCCCGGAACGATCCAAGTTCCCACATTTGGAAACATTTTACCCACACCTCTTACTGAGTGTCTTTAGAGAACTTTCCAACACAAAAGATGCAAGTTGTAATCTCTAACAAGAGATAAGTCGAAGTTCCCAAGGAAATGTGAGTCCATATTTACAACATGAAAGGGTGCCCATATTTACACCAAATCCACCTAAGAAAGATGGCCACTATCACATGTGAACCTAAAAGCGTGCATGACTAAAGGTGTGCTTCAAAAAGTAGCTTAAGATCTCCGCTTTCTAGATATCATTGTAAAATTATTTTTAAAAAAACATAAGAACATGAGCGAAAACGATTTCAAATTTCTCTCAAACGTTTAAGGTCCAGAATGAACACCAATTCGCATAATAACTCAAGCTGCATCCACACTATTTGAAAGAATGGTTCCAACTGCTCACTGCTATTTTACAGTACCAATTGGCTCCATTAGTCCAGTAAAATATTGATATTGTACAGAATTACTTTAGTACCATTGCACTAAATTTGTATAATTGGTTTCAGCATAATTATATTATTTATCAGACAAGATACATTATTTTTCCGTATAATTTATATTTCTTAGCTTTGTCTACCGCATTTCTTTTGTTGAATATTTTTTTGTTTTTTTCCTAATTTGTTTTTGTAGCTTATTTTCAATTTCGAACCTTAAGATGTAATTTGTTTTTCATGTGATAATTTAAACCTTGTATTATTAATTTTATTACTTTATGTTGTAATTTAAGTTTTTTTTTTTTTCAATTCCTTAATTTAATTTAAATTGTATTTCCTTGTCTTTATTATATTTCTAAATTATACATACGGCAGCTAGGCCGCCAATAATTGTTCATTATAATTATTCTTAAGGGGCAATAGCCCCAGAATAAAATTTATTTTCATTTCATAAAATAAGGGTTTGCCGAAGAAAAAACTGCGGAACTTTTATTCTCAACGGATCTTTATGTTGTTTGCATGTAATTTACAAAAATAAGTGATTTTCAGCGTGATAGCTTGTGTATTTCAAGAATTTTGATAAAAAATTCATATATAGGATCTAATTTTAAGGCACATTTATCATTATAACTCCGAAAGTATTTATCCCATTCAAAATTTTTTTTTTTCAGTCTTAAAGGTGGTAAAATTTACAATTAGATCCTATATGTAAAAATTTTATCAAAATTCTTGAAATACACAAGCTATTACTCTTAAAATCACTTACTTTTGTAAATTACATGTTTTTTGGCACATTATTCACTATAACTCCAAAACCATATGTCCTATCTAAAATTTATTATTTTTATCTAAAAGCTGGTTAAATTTACTATTAGATCCTATATATGTAGCTTATAATTAACACCGCGAAATACCCACACCAGTCTACTGAACATGTCAAAATTTACATATTTTGCCAAAACATACACATTTAGCATGCTAGGCTTGTCTGGTTTACAGGATTTAATATAATTTACATATATAGCATCTGATAGCGAATTTAATCAGCTTTGAAAAAATTTGGGATCGAACAAATATTTGAGGAGTTAGAGCTACAAATGTGCCAAAAAAACACTTGGATTTTACAACAGTACATTTTTATTAGCGGGCTGGCATGTATATTTTGCGGGTTGTGATTAAAACTACATTTATAGATTCTTATAGTAACTTTAATCAGCTTTAAGATGAAAACAAGTAATGTTGTATCGGACAAATATTTTCAGAGTTATAGCCAAAAGAGTACGACAAACGTATTTTCGCCGAGCTGTGGGACTGACGGCAAGTTGCCAATTTCTCATTTTTTCCCCAATAACGTAACTTCGCGAAAAATGGTCCGATTTCGGATTTAATTTTTTCATTATGTAGGTACTAGTTCCAGCTACAATTAATATTTGAAGACTTTCTTCGAAAACAGCAGATAACAAAAACAAAACTAACTGGGTTTTTTGCGATTTTGAATGTGAAGCCGATGGTCGCCGTGGTAGCAAACTTCAAATTCGGATTCAGCACCCCAAAAAACATAAAGATCCGTTGAGAATAAAAGTTCCGCAGTTTTTTCTTGAAAACGGCCTTTTGGAGTCTTATTTTACTGGACTACATAGACAGCCCTCGCCACCAGTCTTCAATATCTCCCTTAGCCAGTAGGGAGGGGTGCTCATATTTACACCTTTTCTTTTACTTTATATATACGTAGCTCATTAATTTTTTTTATTAAATCGTAAAAAGTGAGCCACATTTATTTTATTATTATTATTTATTTATTTTTTTTTACAGCGGATATTGATTGAATTGAAGTATCTAAGAGGTCAAAATTATTTTATATTATATTTTAACTTTAAATATTGAGAGGTATCCTCGGTCCTATCCTCTACACAGTTTACACAGCTGACATCCCAACTCATTCTACCACTGTCCTCACCTCTTACGCTGATAACAAATGTGTATTATCAGTAATAACATTGCCCTTCATAGCCTCTCAAACACTAAAATCCCATATCCTAAATCTTCAAGAATGGTGTCAAAAATGGAGAATCAAAATAAAACCTAATAAATCTCACCAAATAACCTTTACCCTTCGTCGTAAACCTACGAACTCCTGTCCTACAGTATCCTTTAATGATATTCCACTAATCCCTGTTGAACAGACCTGCTACCTAGGACTCCACATTTACTAATGTTTAACTTGGAATCCACATACAAGACTAAAACGACAGGAAACTGCTCTTCGTTTTCGACTTCTTCAACATTTACTAGACAAACGCTCAAACCTTCCACTTTTCTACAAAAGACTCATTTACATGACAGTTATCACACCTATTTGGACATATTGAGTTGAGCGTTGGGGCTCAACTAAACCTTCTCATTCCTCCCGTATCCAATCCTGACAATACAAAATCCTTAATGCTCCTTACTTTCTCACCAATAAACTTATCCATAAAGATCTTAATATCCCATATGTTACTGATTTAGCCCAAACCAGATACCTATCCTTCCATAGTAAGCTCCATAACCATTCCAATCCACTAGTATCCCAACTTGGTTCACTCTCCATTCCTGATAATCCTCCAAAGCATCTGAAACGAAGATGGCCTAGAGATCTTATAGGGTAGAATTTATTGAAGCGCTACTATTGAGTAATTCTTTACAAGTTATTTACATGCCATTGTATTCACTACCAACACATTAGCTTGATGTATATATTTTGTACAGTTGTAAACTTAAATAAATTAATATATATATAAAATTGAGAGCTTTGTCAAAATCTTCAAATTCTTCTCGTATTCAATCCTTACAATCAAAAATCATCGTATTTTTGTTTTATATTATATAGTTTATACATCCTGTGTTTTGTGTGTGTGTGTTCTTTATTATTATTATTCAGCATGTTGTCTAATCATGAGTTACTAAGTTAATTGATTTTATAAAAGAGATACGTGCGCTTCTAAATTAGGTTAATCCACAGATTAATACGAGTATAGCCAAATACCTCTATCAATATATTTACTTATCAGTTATTGAACTCAGTTATTGGCTGGCAGATCATTGTTCGATTTTTTTTTTTTTTTTTACAGTACCTAGGGTTAGTACTGCAAAGGAAAAAAAAACAAAAAAACATATACATCATACTTGAACATGGCGCCTCCCAATAAGAGTAATCCTAGAAATATGTTTCTTTTTTTTATTTCACGAGACTGAACTTTCCCAAAATCCAACATGGCGCATCTATTGGGTTGTTACAAAAGCCAATGTGCATTTGTGTATATCTTTATTTCAGATTAAGTATTTCAAACATTTTCCGGGATAATGTTTGAACACGTTGAACAATTAAAATATCTGGCGTCCACCACATCAAGGATAAATGAAATCCAAGAGGAAGGAATGGCTAGGATAAAAGCAAATAATGCTTTTTATTTCTCGGTCGCAAAACTACTCGGTTGGCGCTTACTCTCCAGAAATTTAATAATTAGGATACATAATACTATTATACTACCGAAAAATCTCTACGGGTGAGATTCGTGGGCTCTTACATTAAGGGAGGAACAACGTCTTAATGTTTTTGAAAATACAACAGAATATTTGGCCCTAAAAAGAATATAGAAGCGGGAGAATTGAGAAGGCTTCACTATGTGGAACTGCGGGATTTATCTATATCCGGTAAATATAGTTCAAGTAATAGCAGCGCGACGGTTAAAATGGGCATGTAAAGCCCAAAAATGTATGTATCTAACAAACAAAAAAACTGACCACTTAGGAGCGGTGCACACTGGAGAAAATGGTTTCTAGAAACGGGTTTCATGCAATGGGTTTCAAGGAAACTGTTTCATTGGGACGTGCACACAGAAGAAACGGGTTTCCATCAGTTTTGCAATGGATTCTGACGTCGATATGCTTGTGTTATGGTGGTGGCTAAGAAATAAGAAGAAAAAACCAAAGTCCTGGGTTCACCCGATAATCAGGGATCGGCAACACAGCTGTTTTGTTGTAGCCTGCGAACTCAGCAGAGATACTGATAATTTTAAGGATTTTTGTTGGGATGTCGAAGCCACTTTTTGATCGATTACTATAACTTGTGAAGCCAACAATAATGTGGCTCGTCAAGTGACACCAATTGGAGATCAGCTCTGAGTGCTAAGATCATATGTTACTCTATAATGCTACGATTTTATTAATGAAACCCATATGAAAAGGAGAAGGGTAAGATAGAAAGATGAGAAAGAAAATAAAGTTGGCATAACAATAAACGAAGGAAGAGGGACTTACTAATTGTTGTCTGGTTAAGGACTTGACTAACAATGACTGTTAAAAAATAAAGTCAAGGAAAGGGGGGGTAATGACTTGCAGAAAGTAACGACAGGAAGGAGGTGGCAGTTTCTAATATAACATATGAAAGGTGATTTTCAATATAATATATTAATATATTTTTTATTTATTATAATATATATTTATCATTATGATATATTTATAATAATACATTTTATTAATTATTATGGAGTGTATATACACTTGAACTGATGAAACGTGAAACGGAAGCAACAGGAAACCGATTTAAGGAGTTTCTAGAAACCCGGTTCTTACAACCCCGTTTCATGAACCGCTTTTCTGCACCAACCTACGTTAATTCTATCTTTCTGTTTCAAGCAACTTCGTTTACATGTTTCTCCGGTGTGCACCGCGCCTTACAATTAAGGGCCTTGGGTTCAATACTTGTGTAAGGCTGCACTGTTACTGGGTAACGGTTGTGAAAGGAGGTGATTTGGCCAAAATTCACGCTCAACCACCAGGTTTTTTCCTCCAATTAAAGGTATCCACTTTTTAAGAGGCTGGGTGTGCCCTAGGGGCTCTCTTGACCTCGAATTCGATCCACGGCTGAATTGAAAGAATATAAATTTTCTGTCATAAGTTGGACTCGAACTCGGTCCCGAGATCATGGTAGTCGATAGCATGGTAATAATAAATAAAATAAATAACACTAAATTTGTGACAATTTAAGTCGCAATTCTCCTTTAAAACACGTTTTCGGTACATTTTTGGCTATAACATGAAAACTATTTGTCCGAACGAAAATTCTTTCATCTGAAAGCTGGTTAAATTTACTAACAGACCCTATACATGAAGTTTTGATCAAGTTCCGTAAAATACCCATGCCAGTACGCTGAGCACCCCGTACTGCTGTGAAATCCACGTGTTTTGCGCACATTTATCCCAATAACTCCGAAACTATCTGCCCAAATAGGAAGGAAATTTCTTTTTTTTCCATCTTAAAGCTCGTTAAATATACTATTAGATCCTATATGGGTGATTCCCAAACCACAGGTAAATTTCTAGCTACCAAAACACAAAATTAAAACGTTGATAAAACTTGCTGCAAAAATTTGATACTTCCAGGAGGTACCTGTGAGGATTGTCGGTGGTGCAGCAAGAAATGAAAAACTTTACTTTTTTTAAAATTTCAATTAAAATTTTAACCCATGACAATGTGAATACATATCTACACCAATGCATATTCACCTCTACATTTATGTTGGCATTTTAAGTCATTTTCGCCACAGCAATTCTAAAAGTATTTAAAAATCAATTTTTTAACATTGTCGTGGTATCTTAAAATTTGCATTACTGCCGAAATCCTATTCATTTATTTCGCATTTTCTTTGGAGTATATTATGAGGGCCCGTATTCTAGTATTAGAACGCATGAGGCCCGTTACAAATAAATATTTGGTTTAACTGATTTAAGGTGCACATAATAATGTGAATCATAAATGTACTTACAATCAGAGGTTGTGTTTACGCTCGGAGGATTCAGTCGTAGAATGGTTGCGAGGTTTCAAACTTTCTACGTCGTATACCAGCTTTCAAATGTAAGAATTTTCGTTTGGACAAATAGTTTTGATGTTATAGCCAACGTCCACGAGAGACAGCTCTACAAAGAAAAACTCTCCGAAATTCCGAAAATTCTCTTCAATTACTTTTTCATCATTTTTTTTAGTAATGCCACGCCAATGTTAAGAAGTAACGGGGACAAGAATAAAATAACTCGGGGATTGGTTACTTGGACATTATAATCTCGAAAAATACATTTTAACATTCTTTCATCATTATATCTTAAAGTTAGTACCCATTAGTTGAGTTAGTTTCACCCTATCAAGTAATAATTATTTGCATAGTTAAGTTTCGTGAAATTCCAACGCCAGAACGCTAAATGTGTATGTTTGGGAACATATGACAATTTTGACATGTTCATGCAGGCTGGCGTGGGTATTTCACGAGATTTAATCAATTTTTGTTGTTTAAAACTTTTGTAACAACCTACTCGTATTTAATAAATAACAGTTAATTTTATCTATTTTTACAATTTACTTTTTAAAATTAGTTATTTAAAGAAAGTTTTGGTACATGGTGATCATTGTAACAGATTATTATCTAATATTTTTCCTTATCTTATACTAGAAGACATCAGACGACAGACAGGAAGGCCGGAGAAGACTTCCTCTTGCTGACGATGCTATCTGCAGAGGATGGCCAGATCAGCTAAGGCGATAGCTCTATAAAAGAAATCGACCTCCATCCGATCGGATCCAGCCTTCCGAGCCCACCCTTCAATATCGTAATGGCCGTGAAACTGAACTACAAGTCCATCCCGAAGTATTATGTATTATGAAAAATGTTACAACAAACACGAAACTCGAAGAGATATTTTACCACTAGTACCAATTCCATTTTTTTTTTTTTTTTTTGCAAGAAAAAAAAAAAAAAAGGAAACTTCGCTCCCTTGAAAAATCGTTTCTGATTTTTTTTTTTTTATGGCTCCTAAATTAGAATCTGAAGGCTAAAAAATTCTATCTAGCTTTATTTTTGAGAAATTAGACGTTATTTTTGAAAAACCTGAAATAGGGTATTTCTTATTTCTTTTTTTTAAATTTCATTTATATCTTTTTCACCCTCATGAATCAATAGTAAATCTACCAAGCACTATATTTTATAGACTGGAGGCTGTTTAAAAAAAAAATGATATAGCACTTTCATATATTTCTATATCACTTTTTTTGTGAACAGTAATATATAAATAATAATATTTATTACTGAAGATAATTAGGTAGTATATATATATATATATATATATATATATATATATCTTTTTTTTTTTTATTTTTTTATTTTTTTTTTTTTTTTTATTTTTTTTTTTTTTTTTTTTTTTTTGAATTTTTTTTTTTTTTTTTTTTTTTTTTTTTTTTTTTTTTTTTTTTTTTTTTTTTTTTTTTTTTTTTTTTTTTTTTTTTTTTTTTTTTTTTTTTTGTAGTTTTCAACTGTAGTTGGCAAGCATCTTCTCATTGTATTTACCGCAATTACCTTTTTTTTCCATTTGGGCTAACTCTTGATGAAATCGTTCTCCGTGTTTATCTAAAACAACTCCCAAGTTGGGAGGATTCATTCAATTGGGAATGCAAAATATGAATTTTTGAGAACATGCTGCAACCCATGGCCTTATACGATAAAAGCAGTTATCGTTAATCATATATTACATTATAATCTATGTATACATTATCATTGTTATATTAATATTTCTTCTTTATTTTATTATTTTTTATTTTTATTTTTTCGTCTTATTTATTCAACATGTCTCTGACCAGATGTAACTAATATCATTTCTTTCTGTACAATTTGTTATTCTTAGGGGACTTGGTCCCAGAATAAAATTATTTTTCTATTTCTATTTCTATAGCCACGCTAACCCCCACTCATGCACCATGAAATTCAAGGTTGAATAAAGGATATTAGACGATAATGAGTAGGATAATGTGTAGGAAATTACGTCATTTATTTAGCAAAAGACATTAAGTATGAGTATCCTCCAGGATACGTTTTCTGTTAAAGGGTTAAGGACGAAAACTAATTTTAAGTGGAGAAGGAGAGTAGCCAAGGATGTCCTTCGGCCGCCAAAAATCGTCAGATTCTAGTAGGTCAGAAGAAAAGTATCCTTTTGGGCGCAATAGCAGGAAATTACTTAGGAAAAGTAATCCAAAAGGATACTGTTTTTTCAGATCTGCCATGATTTGACGACTTTTAGCGGCCGAAGGACATGCCTTGGACACTCACCTTCCCCACTTAGGGTTAGTTTTTGTCCTTAAGGATTCTATTTTCAAATATTCCAGGATTTAACTATTGTAATTGTAGAGCTATGTTGTTTGGCTGTACGAATATATTGAGTAGGATAAGAAATGGGATCGGTCATAAGAAATTAGGCATTGTTTGATATTAAAAAACATATTTTAATTTCGGCCGTATTATTTATGGCCATCGCCAGGGCTAAAACAAATAATCGTCAAATACAGAAATAAAAAAGGGAAAAGCAATAATAAATTATATCAACAAATAAATAAAAATTAAAAATGAAATAAATAAAAATTAAAAATTAAATAAATAAAAATTAAAAATTAAATGAAAAATAATTGGGTTAATAAATTCTTTGAATCGAATAATTCATATTGCTTATTAGCCCTATTATATTTCATTTTATTTTATTTACAAGTTTATAATTAATTAAATTGTTTTTTTAGATCATTTCAAATCGTGTATTAACCCTGTTTTTATTTAAATTAATTAATTTATATATATATATATATATATATATATATATATATATATATATATATTTTTTTTTTTTTTTCTCCCTCTTTTTCTTTTATTTTTGTATTTGACAATTCTTTGTTTAAGCCCTGATAATGGCCATTAATTATATTGTTACTTCGATAAAACAAAAACTACTTAAAATAAAGAAAAGAAGCTTATTGTTAATGATTGCAATATAAAGTGGAAAATTATTTGGAAAAGATGATGTTATCTAAATGGTGACCGTTATGCTGCTGGCACTCTTCTAATCGGGAACGAAGATTGGCGATCACATGCTGACACATAGCTCTAGATATTGCTGCCATTTCTTACCTGATATTTTGCTTCAATTGCGTCAGGTTTGTCGGATTATTCTAATAGAACTTACTTTTAGGTTATCCCCGTGCAAAACAGTCAAGTGTACTAAGGTCGGGGCTTCTGGGAGGCCAGTTGACACCCAAAACTCAAGAACATGGTTTCAACAAGATGGGGCTACTTGCCGTACATCAAATCAAGCAATGAAAGCTGTTAACGAATTATTCCCTAATAATGGAGAAGAAAATGATCAGGGATGCAGTCAACGCTGGTCGAAACGTTGGCACGTATTAAAGTATTTCTTCTGACGTGGTGTTCCTCTTTGACTGCATCTGATCATCTTCTTGCATTTATCATACCAGTCAACTATACTTTTATCAATATTCCCTAATACGGTCATTTCGCGTAGGGATATCAACTGGACTCCCAGAAGCCCCGACCTTAGTACACTTGACTATTTTGCATGGGGATACCTTAAAAAAAGGTCTAGGAGAATAATCCGACGAACCTGACGCAATTGAAGCAAAACATGAGGTCAGAAATGGGAGCAATATCTAGAGCTGTGTGTCAGCATGTGATGGCCAATCTTCGTTCCCGATTAGAAGAGTGCCAGCAGCATAACGGTCACCATTTAGATGACATCATCTTTACCAAATAATTTTCCACTTTATATTTAATAATTAACAATAAACTTTTTTTTATTTATTTTAAGTAGTTTTGTTTTTTATCGAAGTAACAATATAATTAATGGCCATTATCAGGGCTTAAACAAAGAATTGTCAAATACAAAAATAAAAGAAAAAGAGGGAGAAAAAAAATATATATATATATATATATATATATATATATATATATATATATATATATATATTTATATAAATTAATTAATTTAAATAAAAACAGGGTTAATACACGATTTGAAATGATCTAAAAAACAATTTGATTAATTATAAACTTGTAAATAAAATAAAATGAAATATAATAGGGCTAATAAGCAATATGAATTATTCGATTCAAAGAATTTACTAACCCAATTGTTTTTCATTTAATTTTTAATTTTTATTTATTTAATTTTTAATTTTTATTTATTTCCTTTTTAAATTTTATTTATTTGTTGATATAATTTATTATTGCTTTTCCCTTTTTTATTTCTGTATTTGACGATTATTTGTTTTAGCCCTGGCGATGGCCATAAATAATACGGCCGAAATTAAATATCAATTTAATATATGTTTTTTTAATATCAAACAATGCCTAATTTTTTATGACCGATCCCATTTCTTATCCTACTCAATATATTCGTACAGCCAAACAACATAGCTCTACAATTACAATAGTTAAATCCTGGAATATTTGAAAATAGAATCCTTAAGGAGAAAAAACTAACCCTAAGTGGGTAAGGTGAGTGTCCAAGGCATGTCCTTCGGCCGCTAAAAGTCGTCATATCATGGCAGATCTGTAAAACAGTATCCTTTTGGATTACTTTTCCTAAGTAATTTCCTGCTATTGCGCCCAAAAGGATACTTTTCTTCTGACCTACCAGAATCTGACGATTTTTGGCGGCCGAAGGACATCCTTGGCTACTCTCCTTCTCCACTTAGAATTAGTTTTCGTCCTTAAACCTTTAACAGAAAATGTATTCGGAGGATACTCATACTTAATGTCTTTTGCTCAATAAATAACGTAATTTCCTACACATTATCCTACTCATTATCGTCTAATATCCTTTATTTGACCTTGAATTTCATGGTGCATGAGTGGGGGTTAGCGTGGCTATAGAAATAGAAATAGAAAAATAATTTTATTCTGGGACCAAGTCCCCTAAGAATAACAAATTCAGAAAGAAATGATATTAGTTACATCTGGTCAGAGACATGTTGAATAAATAAGACGAAAAAATAAAAATAAAAAATAATAAAATAAAGAAGAAATATTAATATAACAATGATAATGTATAAATAGATTATAATGTTATATATGAACAGGAAAATAAGAAGACATTCTACAAATGAAATAATAAATAGGTTATTGTGATACTATACTAATTATATGCAATATAAGAACCTAAATGTTGTATTCGGAGTGAGAAAAAATTATTTAATTGGTAACACTGAGTGTGATTCAGAAAGAGTTAGATATAGTTTAATTGAGAACATATATTGTTAGTAAGCGTCACCTTGGATTAGAGGAATTTGAATGTTTTTAGAGATTTCGCTTGTCTAATATGAGAAGGGATGGAATTCCATAGGATGGTTGAGCGGAATAGGAAAGAGCGCTGGAATGTAGTAGTTCTATGGGATGGGGTATATAGATCAGAAAGACGGGATCTTGTGTTCAGTGACTTGATTGCAGATCTGAATTGAAGCGTATTGTAAATATAGGAAGGATGAAGGGTGCTGATAATTTGGTAAAGGAATGATCCTTGGAAATATTTTCCACGGAATATGGGATAAAGCCAGTTTAATTCGGAATAGTGGAAGGAAACGTGGGAGCGCCTCGGTTTATCGAAGACAAATCTGGCAAAGCAGTTCATAATTAGTTTCAATCTGTCTTCGAGAGCCGTCGTGAGACCACCATA
The DNA here is from genome assembly GCA_003667255.2 of Euschistus heros. Classification (NCBI taxonomy): domain Eukaryota; kingdom Metazoa; phylum Arthropoda; class Insecta; order Hemiptera; family Pentatomidae; genus Euschistus; species Euschistus heros. Next base: position 265,307 of record RCWM02000861.1, on the reverse strand, counting down.
AACTAGACAGCCATAATCAAGGTAAGGGAATATTAGAGAGGATACTAGAAGCTTACGAGTTGACTGGGGAAGAAGGTGACGGGATCGGTAGAATAATTTAAGTAAACTATAGAACGGCGGGAGATTTGGGCAATCTGAGATTTCCAAGAAAGGTTCTGATCAAAAATAATTCCGAGATTTTAACAGACGAATTGAAAGGGATAGGATGATCATTTAGGATTAGAGGAGGATAATGGATGTATGCACTAAGGAGGGAGCTAGATCCTGTTCATTTAATTGTAATTTGTTTTAGGTGTTCAGGAACTAATTCTATTCAGGTCTTCTTGAATTTTGGCAAAAGCAGAAGGAAGCTCGGAAGGAGGAAAGGAAAGATAGATTTGGAAATCGTCTGCGTAGAGGTGATAGGAACAGTGCTTAATTGAATTAGGTAGGTCGTTGCCTATAGCCATTCAAAGGGGAAAAAAAAAGAAATGTGAATACATGTACCTTGGGCACTCTCCTTTCCCACTTAGGATTAGTTTTCGTCCTTTAGGATAATATTTTCAAATATTCCAAGATTTAACTATTGTAATTGTAGAGTTATATATGTTTAAATAAAAATTCCCGGCCTGCCCGCTAAAGGGTTAAGGATACTATTAAATAGTAAGGAAAATTAGTTATTTTCCTTGGGTGAGGAGTTCATTATTATTATAACTGAAAACAAGCATTGTTGAGTAACTGAAAAATGTCCATGATGTTCTTTTTATTTTAAGAACACCGACATTATCTTGGAATGGGACTCGAAGTTTAAAATTTAGACCTTTTTGTAAACGTGTTTAAAAAAGTATGTCAGGATGGTTCGGGAACGATTCAATTAACAATTTCAATAGAGATGGCGATTAATTTATAAAATTCTAAAAATGAAATAATTTAATCCGAAAGGCATATAACCATTTGATAATATTATTGTTCTGAGAGTTTTTCACCTGGAAGGTCTGCAATGTTGCCTTAAACGACGACACAATAAAAGATTTACAAAAGTATTGTATATTCTTCTGGCTGCGTTCCTCCCCCCCCCCCCCCCCCCCCAAATTGCATTCTTGGCTAATATTTTAATATAATTTAATTAATAAAATATTAAAAGTCAAATGAGATTTCTTCTCCTTCTCGGTAGCCCCACATTCAAGAGATAACCTCAATTTATAAGTAAATTCTATTTGAGAAAGGTAAATGAAAGTTAACAATATAGGAATTTAGGTCAAGCACCACTTCGACCTCATCTCAACGATAATTTCGCAATTTTATATTATTTCTATTTAATATTGTCATGTTCGTGAAAAATGTTCATTAGAAATCGAAGGAATTTGCAGAGTTTTTAAGAAGTAGACGAATTTATGACCACGTCAAATTTAATCTAATTAGTTTCACCATTTCATGACGATTTGACTGTCGGCATTGCGTAATGTTTTGACGGGAAAAACTATCGGCAGGGGGTCTATACTTTTTCTGATGTTACATTTTTTACACACTCATTTTTTGACGCAGTTTCCTAATCAGAAGCAGTAGATTATATATAGACATATCCATCATCAATTGTTTTTCCTAGTCAGGGAGGAATTGAGTTTTTTTTTTGTTTTTTTTTGTTTTTTTTTCTGATTTTTGTCAATTTTTGTTTTTAGCTGGTGCTAATAAAGAAAGAAATTTTAAAAAAACATAATGGGAGAAAATCGGCTTACGCGTTCCAAAGTTAAAGTTTAATGGAGAATGTTTTTTTAATACATATAACATTTATCACAAGGACTTACCGTTTAGGAGCTACGAGAGTGGTCTGAAAAGTTTCCGACCTCAACGTGAAGATGGCAGCACCCATAAATAAAAATCTAGTTAATTCGTTGTCCATCTGTTGACAGTTACTCACTAAAGTTTCAGCCATTTTGGACGCGCGGTTGTTATGTAATAGTCGTTCGAGTGATTTGATGTGTTTTTGTGAAAATGGACAAAATCTGTCATTAAATATTTGTTTTGAAAAGCAATACGCCTAAGCAAATCAAAGATGAGTTGAATTCTATGTATGGGGACTCTGCACCATCATCTACTGAAACTTCAAACTGAGGTGAACCGAAACTTCAACAGAAATACGGCAACGGCTATGATTTCCATAGACTGTACAAAGGCTTCCGACTCTGTCTCACGGCATTCTATGTCGTCAGCTCATGGAACTCGACTGCCCAGAACAGCTCTATAACGTCATAGTCTCTTTCCTGAGTGGCAGAAAACTTACTGTGAAGGTTCGTGGGGAGCTTTCATTCAGCCCGATCGCCACCTTAACTTCTCAGCTCACATTTACAGCAAAGCTCGAGTGGTTAGGAGAAAGTCCTATCGGATGCACCACCTGTTTACCTCCCCAGCACTTTCCCTCAAGTTAAAACTGGCAATATACAAATCCATCCTCCGACTGGCACTCCTCTACGGCGCATCGTTGTTCACGCACCTCTCCGATGGCACACAGCGCTGTCTTCAGGCATTCCAAGACACCATTCTCCGAAGAATTGTGAGGACAACATCGCTCCGGAAGAAGAAGCCCCCGGAACTGCACCAAATATTTGATATGCCGACTGTTCCGGAATACATCAAGCGGAGGCATACCAAATTTTTTGATTCCCTCCAACACCTACACAATCCACTGTTCAACTCCTTAACTCCCGCACCACTCCCTGTACGATGGCAAAAGACAGCCTAACTGCCTTTATTTTAAAAATTGAAATTTTATTTTTTCAAAAACAATAATTTTTTAGAATGTTTTCAGGAGAAAGGTGTGCCCCAACACCTCTGCAGACACATAGCGCCCTCTACATCATGTCCGCCCCCCCCCCCCCACTCATACAGGCCTTAAAATGCAACACAGTTTCAGTAAAATACATTTGCCTTTCTACCTCTTCACATCTAACGATGTAAAGAGCTCCCACAATGTGTTTATTTCTAGATAGGGGCTATGAAGGGAAAAAAAAATCATTTACCACAGTGAAATTTGGGGCAGCTGAATTTAAACGTGGCCATAAGAGTTTGGGGGACGATGAACGTTCGGGACATCCAAAAATTGCAGTTTAGAGAGAAAAACGCCGAGTACTATTTGGACGGGTTGCAGAGATGGAAGCATCGCTGGCAGACGTGTGTAGAGTTACAAGGAGACTATGTTGAAAAAAAATAAAAATGTCTTGTATCTTTGTTAGGTCGGAAACTTTTCAGACCACCCTCATATATCAGTATATCAGTCTTGTTAGAGACCGTGCCTAGTTAAATCGTGTACCGCTGTTCGTCATTACTGTATTCTTATCCATTTTCACCGTTTTTTTTTTTTATTTTTTTTTTTTTTTTTTTTTTTTTTTTTATTTTTTTTTATCCGTTTGAAAAGAGATCAAATTTTTCATATTGAAAAGAGAAAAATACTCGTTCCCGAAGGCAAGAAGCTTAATCCTGAAGGTATTAGCGCTGCTGGCTGGTTATATTTATTTGCATATCTACAGTGAGTTCCATTATAAATATTATTATTATGGCTGTGTGCTCTATTTGTCAAGGGGTAATAACCCGGGAAGATAAATATAATATAAGTTGCCATAAATGCAAAATTATTTATCATGGAAAATGTTTTAGTCTTAAGGAATTTATTTTTGTTAAAATCTTTTTCCTATCTTTTCACTATATTTATTTTATTTTATTTATTTACTTATTTTTTTAATATTTCTTTTTATTTCTGAACGCATTGTAATTATTCTATTAGCGTATTGTTATTATTATTTTTTTTTTTTTTTGTTCTACTTTTTTTTTTCTTTTTTTTCTCTCTCTTCTTTTCATGTATATATTTATCACAAAGTTCTATTTTCAATTGTATATACACATATTACCTTTTATACATATTATTATCTTCGTTTGAAATTAACATAGCCAGACTATTGTACAACTTACTATACATGTCTGTTATTCTTAGAAGACAATATGTCCCACAATAAAGATTTTTTTTTTTTATCATTTCATTTCATATCCGTATGAATGAAAAAAAAAAATCACCTTTGGAACCACTATTTCTCTCAACATTGCTTATTTCGAATAATTATCAATTGTCAATATAATTTAATTATTAATTTAAGTAATTTGATCCTTTTAATTATAAAACGTAAATTTGGAAAATCAGTAGATTATAAATAGACATATAATTGATCTATTATTTTTCCCAGTCAGCGAAAAAATAAGGTTTGATGGCCTTCATCAGGATGAAAACAAGAAACTGTAGAATACAAATATTAAAAAGGGGAAAGTAAAAAATTAAAAATAGAAAATTAAATTAAAACGAAATTTAAAGAGTTAATAAACAATTTGAAATGATCTAAAATAAAGTAACTCCGATTTGTTAATTGTAGATAAATTATAGAATGATAAAAAAAATGAATTATAATAAGGGTCAATAAACAATTTTAATTATTGTATGAAAAGAATAAGACTATTGTTATTATTGTATAAATAGAGGTTAAAATTAAAATACAGCACAATAAGTAAGTTACAAGCAGGATAAAAGAGACAATAAACAGATATAAGAATTGAAAATAAAAATATTTTAATTAGAAAGATTAGAAATATTTGAATACAAAAAATGAAATAATGCAGTAGTTGACTCTTGGAGCAATCGTTGTAGTCCAACCAAATGGTTTTAAAATAAGGCTTGAAGTGGAAAGTTTATTTGTAATTTTTTTTATGGCTTATATTATATTTTTTTGGGGGCTGAACACGAATCTGAAGTTTTCCAACAAAATTTCCATCGGCAACTATGAGAAAAATTAGAAAATAGTAAAAAAGCTTAAATTGTTTTCATTATTTTGCTTGTAACTTGCAAAGTAATCATTTTAAGCAAAATACTCTTCTATTATAAAATAAAGAGGGGAAAATGACCAACAATTTATGTCCTTCTGTTTTTTTTTTCAGATGTAAGGTATCCAAAAGGAATTTGGCCAACTGGGGCCAGTCCCACTTCTCCGCAAAAATATGTTTGTCGTACATTTTTGACAATAACGAAACTATTCGTCCGATTAAAAATTACTTTTTTTCATCTTAAAGATGATGAAATATATTATTGGACTCTATATATGAAGTTTTATTCGGGTCTCTTGAAATACCCATGCCAAAACTTCAAAAAAATCCGTACTGTTGTAAAATCCACGTTTTTTTTGCACATTTTTCGCTATAACTCCGAAACTATTTGTTCCATTCAAAATTTCATTTTTTCATCACAAAGCTGGTTAAATTTAATACTAGATCGTATATATATATATGTCATTTATATTAAAAACCGTGAAACACCCACGCCAGCTCACTGAACATGTCATAATTGTCATATTTCGCCAAAATATACATATTTAGTTTGCCAGCGTGGGTGTTTCACAGGATTTGATATAAATTACATATATATACGATCTAGTATTAAATTTAACCAGCTTTGTGATGAAAAAATGAAATTTCGAATCGGTCCAATAGTTTCGGAGTTATAGTGAATAATGTGCCAAAAAAACGTGGATTTCATAAAAGTAGGGGATGTTTAGCGTTCTGGCATGTGTATTTCAAGAAACCCGATTAAAACTTCATATATATAGTCTAATAGCAAATTTGACCACCTTTTAGATTAGAAAAAGAAATTTTGAGTCGGACGAATAATTTCGGAGTTATAGTGATTAATGTGAAACAAAACGTGGATTTTACAACAATACGGGCTTTTTAGCGTGCTTTTAAGGGACAATATTAGAACTTCATATTTAATAGTCTAATAGTAAATTTAACCATCTTTAATATGAAAAAAAGTAATTTTTAATCGGACAAATAGATTCGGAGTTATTGACAAAATGTTTGACAAACATATTTTTGCGGAGAAGTGGGACTGGCCCCAGTTGGCCAAATTGTGTATACCTTACGTCTGAAATAAAAACCTTAAGGGCATAAATTGTAGGTCATTTACTCCTCTTTATTTTATAATAGAAGATTATTTTGCTTAAAATGATTACTTTGCAAGTTACAAGCAAACTAATGAAAAAAATTAATGCTTTTTTACTTTTTTCTAATTTTCTCATATTTGCCGATGGAAATTTTATTGGAAAACTTCAGATTCGTGTTCAGCACCCCAAAATATATAATGTAAGCCATAAAAAACAATTACCCATAAACTTTCTCGTTCAAAATACCTTTTTACTGGACTAGTTGATAATAATTTCAAAGTGAAGACATTTTTGTCTAGTGGATTTCAAACCAAAGTACGAGACAGTTAAATGGCCCATATATATCCATAATAAAAATTGAATTTAGATGGAGAAAGCACCTCGCTGGATCATCGATCTTATTATTGAACATAAGTAGTGCCTCCTAGATATTGACAATGCTATACAAAATATCGATTTATTTTATCGAGATGAGATCGGCAATCAGATATTCCCGCTGAGTTTAGAACATAGCCGCAGGGTCTATACAATTGGAAATGTTTACCCCACTACAATACTCAGTTGAAACTTTTGACCGACATTACAAATGAAATAGATTACATCGAAACGAATACTAAGATCGATTGTGAGGCAAATATTTGCCAACGAGACCCAAATATCGACAGCGGCCATCTTATCTCCTAACCTGTATTAGCACTTTTTTGTAACTCCTATCGCTGTGGTGTCATCCACCTCTTTTGCATCCGAAAACTGAGAAGTGTTCATTGGTCCAGAAGGAAATAGACTAACAAAGGATTCTTCCGGCATTTCCGATTTTGATTCTTTCTTTTTTTTTTGGTGATTCTACAACGAAAAATAAATCGATATATATTTTTTCTCTTAGTCCAAAAAAAGCAGAGATAAATAAAAATCTTAATTCATGTCTCGAGATTTAAAAACCATTCCAACCTTCTGACTCAATCATTATCCAGTTTCGCAAACTTCATAGATAGATATATATATATATATATATATATATATATATATATATATTATATTATATTGGATTTCTGGCAATGGCCAGCTTCTCCACTCATCCCCTGAGCCACTGTGATGTACCGCTCTCACTCAGCTTCCATTGGGTTTGGACATCAGTGACACTGCTAAGAGAGCAGCCAGCGCTCGGATTTCTTTAGAGCTTATTTTGTTGAGTATATATATATATATATATATATATATATATATATATATATATATATATATATATATATATATATATATATATATATATATATATATATACATTACGTATTTACGTATTTCCCTTAAGGAAGACAGAATTGTAATATTTACTCAATAAAAGCATTCTATGAAAAAAAAAAAATAAATAAATAAAAGTTTTAAAAATTAAATTATATCCCCACGTTTCCTTCAGCAGAACATTTATATTTTAAAGTAAATCAAATGAAAAATGTAAATATTGAAAAATCATTATTTTTTGGTTAAACTATTTTTATAAAAAAAAAAAAAAAGAAAGAAAAGAAAACTTATGTTTAAAATTACCATAAAATATTTTAAAAAATCCATATTTTTTTTAGCTGTTTCGATGTCAAGACTTTGAGAGCATCAAAACATGTTTCATTTTAAAACTTTCCATACATTTAAATAATCATTGTGAACTCTTTAAAATTATGTGTAAAAATAATCTGATTGAAATAGAAAAAAAAATCGAGGTTTTTTAAGTTCTAAAAAACGTAGGACCACTCAAGTTGAAGTGAATAGCGTATATTAAAGAATCCATTAGCTATCAAATATAATTGGTTACAATTTGGAGTGACAGAATTATGGGAAATTTTTTCATTTTTAAAAATAAGTGAATGTTGACTCCTAAAATATTTAATTTTAGATTCTTTAGACAATGTTAATTTGGAGCTTTTATGAGGTTCTAAAAACAAATAACTCAATTTTACGTTTCAAGGAAACTAAAAAACTACATTTTCCTGACATTGAGGAAATTTAATCAAACTTCGCCGATCCAGATAATCAAAAAGTAATTTTTATTGACAAAGTAATTTACTTTGATAATTAATTGAATTTTACTAATTAGTACAGCAGTATTATGAATTTATGTGAAAGTACAATGTGGATTCAATTTTTCAAAGTTTCATTTATTTATTTATTTACAGTGGCTTATTCACACTGAATGAAAAAAAAATATTAGGTATCGAGATTTGTTTTTAATTAAGATTCACCAAACTAAAATCGGAATAGAACAGTTCGGAAGGTGCCTTGAAAAGAGACAATAGATAAGAAAGAATAATAAAAAAGTACAATTACACTGACAGGCAAAATACTCCACCTTTTTTTTTTTTTTTTTTCATTTTCTCAGCTTACAGTTTCATTAGGTTTTCGGGTTTTTCGTTCTATATACTCTAACCAGGGGCATATGAAACCTAGTATTAATTAAATAAAATTTAATTATAAAATAGTTTTAAAAAAAAATCAATTTCTCCCTGACTGGGAAAAGCAATAGATTGTGGATATATTTATCAATAATTTATTGTGTTCCTATCTACTGCTTTTGACGAAACTGTCGGCATATTTTCAACCCGAGGAACACCAAATATCCGCTCCTATCTCAGTGATAGAACTTAGAATTATTCATAACTTTTCCTATTCCTCTCACTTTAACCAATCAGCAGGTGTAAGGAAGTATCCTAGGTCCAATCCTCTACACGGTGTATACAGATGACATCCCTATGCATCCTAGAGCACCATCCTCACCACGTATGCTGATGACACTTGTGTGTTATCATCAAACAATGATCCATTTATTGCGTTCCAGACACTCCAATCCCATATTCTAAACCTTCAAGAATGGTGTCGAGAATGGAGAATCAAAATAAATTCCATCAAATAACCTTTTGCCTTCGTCACAAACCTATGACTTCCTGTCCTTCAGTATCCTTTAATGATGTCCCACTAATCCCCGTTGAACAGATCCACTACCTAGGACTCCATCTGGACAAGCGTCTTACTTTGAATCCACATACAAGACTAAAACGACAAGAAACTGCCCGTCGTTTTCGACTACTTCAACATTTACTTGACAAATGTTCAAAGCTCCCAATTAATTACAAAAGACTAATATACATGACTGTGATTAGACCTATCTGGACGTATGGTGTTGAGCTTTTGGGCTCCACTAAACCACCCAATTCATCTCGTATCCAATCCTTACAATCGGAAATCCTTAGAAAAATCCTAAATGCTCCTTACTTCGTCACAAACAAACTTATCCACAAATATCTTAATATACCTAACGTTTCTGACTTAGCTCAAACCAGATATCTATCCTTTCATAGCAAACTCAACAACCATTCAAACCCATTAGTATCACAACTTGCTTCTCATTCCATTTCAAATAACCCTCCGAGGTGTCTGAAAAGAAGATGGCCTCGAAACCCTCTAATATAGTACCTCATTATATAGAACCTCTATAAATGCTGCCACCAATGGGTGTTGCTTTAAAAACAAGTGACGTGTCATTTTTATCATTATCATCGTATTTACTTGATGTATAATATATTTATATGGTATATACAGTTGTAAATTTCAAAGAAAAAAAAAAAGAAAAAAAAAGGAACGCCAACAGAGCTAAAGCTAGTCAAAAAGCCCCAAAACATTAAGAATGTAGGCAGATCGTAACTTTTTACATTTAAACAAATATAACTCCTAAACAGTGGCTCCTAGAGAGAATGGTTATATAACAAAAATATTCTCCATTAAATTTCTGATGGGGAAACTTCTAATTAATTAAGTTTATGAGGGTATAGGTCTAAAAATTAAATATTTTATCAGTAAATTTATTGGTAGGCCTAACCTAAAAACTAAAAACTCGTTGAGAGATTGGACTTAATTTTGTTACATAATAATAAATTCATCAAAGAGATTTTGTATTGCTGATAATAACTTAATATGTTTTCGACTAAAGGGAATCAGCTAATCGATATTAGGAATCGATTTTCTTTTGTCTTTTGTTTTTTAATGTGGCATGCTGACCAGATCCCGACCTTCTGAATTCTACTGAACTCATTTTAATACAGCTACCTTTACAAGACATTTCCTTGTTAGAGTGACAACATTTTGTAAATACCTCCCAGACATATTACAACACTTTTTTTTTCTCCTAAAGTTCTTAAAATCACGTTTCTCCTTTTTTAACAGGTGAATATTGTATATTCAACCAAAGTTATATACATTAATTACAGCTAAATGAATATAAAATATAGAGGTATTATGGGAAAAAGACACAAATACATCAACATTTAAACTATCTTTTCTAACTAAAGTAAAATTAAAGATTGTTTTTATTTCATTGATTATCTTATCTAAACATATAATTATTTTCCTATTTATTTCCGTTATATTGCCAGTAATGCTTATGTTTTGTGTTAATGTACCAATAAAATGGTCTGTAGAACCGCCAGCCTGGTTACTAACTTCCGGAGAAGATGCCACCATATTGCATATATATAAATATATAGGTACATATTTTAATACAGTTGGTTTATTTGTGTTTTTTTTAGCTATTTATTGAAATTTACAACATAAAATATAATACATCAAGTAAATGTGATGATAGTGCTAAAAATGACACGTCAATTGCTTTTAAAGCAACTACCCTTTGGTAGCACTTATAAAGGTTCTATATAATGAAGTACTACTATGTAGTACATTAGTGGGTCCCGAGGCCATCTTCTTTTCAGGCGCCGCGGTGGGTTATCTGGTATGGAATCAGAAGCAAGTTGTGATACTAATGGATTTGAATGGTTGTGGAGTTCTCTATAAAAGGATAGGTTTTCTGGTTTGAGCCAAGTCAGAAACGTAAAGTATATTAATATCTTTAGGATTGATGAATTAAGTGCCAATTCTATTGAGATTATTTTATTTGAAAACTAGTTTCGAATGCTAAACATTCATCTTCAGTTCTAAAACATACAAAATTTTTTCAACACATCAGTACTATGTTACATAGATTATATATAGTAAAGTTTTTTTTAAAAGATAAGACAAGAAATCAAGCATAGGCACTCACCTTCGAGGTAAATTAACACTGAATTTGTGAGAAGTAAAAGGGGGAGAAGATGAATGTTTAGCATTCGAAACTAGTTTTCAAATAAAATAATCTCAATAGAAGTGGCACTTAATTCATCAATCCTAATTGTATTGATCCTTCTATATCATCATGCGTACCTCAAGTGATTAAGATCTTTGTGGATAAGCTTGTTGTGACAAAATAAGGAGCAGTGAGGATTTTTCTAAGGATTTTGGATTGTAAGAATTGGATACGAAATGAATTGGATAGTTTAGTGGAGTCCATAAAAAAAAATAAAAATTTATTGTGATATATTGTTGAAAACCAGTTGTACAGATCCGCTTACTAAGATTCTCTTTGAACAAATGCGTTACTTGGAATCCACATGCAAGGCTAAGACAATAAGAAACTGTCGTTTTTTACTATTTCAACATTTACTTGGCAAACGGTTAAAGCTTTCGATTATCTACAAAAGACTCATTTACATAACAATAATTAGACCTATTTGTATCTTTTTTTGGTTTAGATGTTTCAGCGTCCAATAAACCTTTCAATCCATCTCGTATCCAACCCGAAAATTTCAAAATCCTCCTTATTTTGTCACAAATAAACATATCTATAAACCTCAAACCCACAATGTTCGAAACATTGCTGATTTAGCTCAATCCTGAAATATACCATTTTATAATAAATTATATAACACATCTAGTCTTTCAAGTTGCTTCCCAATCCATTCCCAAATCCTCCTAAATTAGAGTTTTTTTTGAAGTGTTACCAATGGGTAGTTAGTTACTTTGCAAGCAATCGAAATGTTATTATGAACACTTGGGACCAACGTTCCATTCGTGGAACAAATTTTTAAAATTCATTCTTATTTATTATATCAATTGGATATTATTGGATTATTGTTTCAGAATTAGCAATCAGCTGGCATTTTTTTAATAATTTTATTATTCTCTATGTTATATTGTTTAAAAAATTATCTTTTCATTCATCATTTTTACTTATATATATATAGTAAATGGGAATAATAAAATTACTTCTCTCAGCGTAATTTATGCGGGCTCTTTAGGGACCATCGTTCCACAAGTTGAACAAACCATTTGAGGGGCTGTATGCATACTACATGCCAGATTTCCTTGTTAGCATCATTAAATAACCTCATAAATTATTATTTTACAAAAAAATTACCAAAAGATTTTATAACAAAAAGTTGTTCCTAAATAGTTTAGTTCCAATAATTAATAATAAGAATGAAATAAAAAGTTTCTTAGTAAAGTTTATTTTTGATTTCTTGATATGCAACAATATCTGAAAGAAATAAAGAAACAAAACCTTACCGCATCGGTTTTAACAGCCAAAAAAACGTTATAATCAAAATGGTAATGTCTCGATATAAGATTAGAAATTTCATTACTCAAATTAAATTTTAAAAAAACCTCTGATTAGATCAATAAAAAAATTGTTTTACGAGGTTTTACGAAAAATTGTTTAAACGAAATTGTTAGTTGGCAATAATATGGCGCCGGTCTTCTGTAGAACTTGAATATAATTTTTGAAGGGGGAAATTCGAATTACCTACATGGTCAGAATATTTGTAATTAGTAACCATGGAAACAAAAAACAGAAAGCAGCCAGAGACGAGGGTTTCTATGGAGACGGAGGTTGCAATCGAGTAAAGAGAATGTAGAACTTGGAAGTGTGTTGCAATCGATTTTTTGTAATAGAAGCAATATGTAGTTGAATGAAGTACTAATTTAACTTGTATACTATATATAATTCAGAGTTAGGGGTTTGTATTTGGAAGTCAATGTAATTTAAATAGAGAAATATATAAATAATTTATGAGTATTTCTATAAATACATTAATTATTTTATTTTATTATAAATTATTTTGGGATCTGAGAAATAAATCAATGAGTTTACATTATCAGTAATAATGAACTAACAACTGACTGTCTAACCGAGCATATGGTTCAAATGTTTACGCTCTTTGATAGAATTTTTTATTTCCTTTACGTAAAGCAGAGTTCTAAAATCCATTAATTAGAAAAAAACAAAAACATTGCGAGCTGGTGCTGTGCAGACAATGGAAGTTACGTAACAAAGAACTGATATGATACAAGATATAATTGGCAGTGCATTCCTGAAGGCTACTCTCTACATTGACGTTATTCATGGAATAGATAAATATTCTATAAATAATTTTAAACGAGGACAATTGCCGATCGTTATATCAGGATTTGAGAACAAGGAGGTCAAGAAGGTAGCTTTGTATAACCGCCGGTGGAACAATAAAACATATAAAGTTCATAACATTAAAGAATTTACAAAGATATCGACCAACTCAAAAATTTGTACAAAAAAGTCCAATAATATAGGCAACAAAGGAACACCAATAAAAAAAGTTCAGATCTGTAGGAAGGTGTCCTGCTGCGAGGGTCTCTTAGCGCTCAGTACGGAAGGTTCTGGATTCGAATCCCATCTAGGTCGGTGTATATTTGTATCCTAGTGACCCCTTGAAATAAACTGGACCTTCTCAATCTACTATGTTCTGTCAGAGTTGGGAAAAATTTAATCATAATTAAATATTTGCCAACTAATTTCCTGGAATTAATCATCTAATGTAATCATAATTAATTCCAGGAAATTAGTTGGCAAATATATAATCATGATTTAATTTTACCCAGTTCTGCTCTGTGTTAGTTCAGTGAACTGTGGGACAAACCTTCTCTCCTGCCTTAGTGGGAGTACACAAGGATGTTAAGCCCCAACAATGAAACAAAAACGCACTAAAAGTCACTAAGGGGGAATCAAGTCACGGGGATAGAGGTTTTGTTGTTGGCCCTTTTTATCAGGGTTTTATTTTTTTTATTTGGAACACTAAATCATACATAAAAAGCAGATTTATTAATGAAATGAAATATCATTAAATTTCATGGTTAGGGCTTAGCCAAGTGGTAATGCACTCGCGAAAAATGTGTTACTCTTACGGCCTTATAAATCGAAGTTCTTGAGTTCGAACCCAAGTGTCGTATTAATTGGAAGTAATCAATTCCTCGTTTCTAACCCTCTCAGAAACCCTGCGTAGCCGAAACTGAAGGGAAGAGGGTAATAAGTAAAATTCTCTTTGAAAAATTGACAGCTGGAATTACCATTTTTTCTAAGTCTCATTAAATAGCTTATATCTCAATAACTCTTGAAAATATTCTCTTAGCTCAAAGTTTTCTTCAGCTATTAAATTTTTAATACAATAAACGCCATATTTAACATAATGAATTTTTAAAAAAAATTAACTTTTTATATAGACTAAAAAGACAGGAAACTGCTCGTCGTTTTCGGCTTCTTCAACATTTACTAGACAGACGTTCAAAACCTACCGATTAATTACAAAAGACTCATTTACATGACAGTTATCAGACCTATTTAGACATATGGAGTTGAGCTTTGGTGCTCCACCAAACCATCTAATTCATCTCGTATCCAATCCTTGCAATCCAAAATCCTTCGAAAATCCTTAACTCTCCTTACTTGGTCACAAATAAACTTATCTATAAAGACCTTAATGTTCCACACTTTAATGATTTAGCCCATACCAGATACCTATCCTTTCATAGTGAACTAGTCTCTCAACTTGCTTTCCATTCTATTCCCGATAATAGAAGGCGTCTGAAAACAAGTTGGCCGAGAGACCTTCTCATATAGAATTTTTTGTCTTTTTATTGAAGTGCTACTAGTGAGTGGTTCCTCACATGTTATTGACAAGTCATTGTAATAATTTCCTCAAATTGTATATAAATAATTTCCATACAATCGGCAATAAAGTTTTTAACACCTGTCAATGCTGGTACACCACCCTGATACACTAAATTGGTAAAATGTTGTGAAAATTAACAGGATTAGTATTAATAATATAGTTACAGAACTTTTCACCAGCACGAGTAATCGAAACACAGTTGTATACATGTGGTGACAATTATAATAAATACACAGATTTAAATATTAGTATTTAGTATATAGTATACACGTGAGATATAAAAGTGTTCACAGACTCCAGTTCATGCGACATTTACGAATGCCATGTTAAAAACTCATTCATCCTTGAACAATTGTATCAAAAGATAAAAGAAAAACTGGCCTTTAAATAATTTCCTCGTTTGTGTAAAGAAAAAGTTAACTAGAATTGAAAAACGACGAACAAAATGGGATCGACAGGTCTTCGTAAAAACTTCTGAAAAAGGGAAGAAGTTTTTTTTCTTAGGTTGCTGGTCACGTGTATTGAAGGTGCTATTGTGTTGTTTTTTTTAAATTTTTATTTTGTGTTTGAGTTGTATGTATATTGTATAAAAGCATCCCCATTCGCTGTTTCATCCGCTCTCATAAGTAAAGAACTTAAGAAATTTTAACTAATAATTGAGGTTTTATTTGTTTATCGACAGAAACGTTGTATTGAAGTATGCAAATGAGCATTATTTCTTCAATGATATCTTCACGCATAGCGGTAATTTTTAATTTGGTTAAATTTCACTAATTAGCTGTTTTTAGATTACGTAAAAGCGAAATTAGACATTCAATTTTTATTTTTTATTCATGAGTTGGTAAGCCAGATAGATAAGAAACTCTGTCTATTAAGAAACTCTGGCGGATAATGGACTGCATTATCAGTGCTTGCAATTAAATACCCGCCAATCATATATTTTATATATTTATAAAATATATATAATATACTTACTCACTGATTCGGCAATAACTTTTATTCGGCAGAAAAAAATTATTGATTTCAACTGGTTGGATTTCAATTTTAACCATAAAAGTATATGATAGAGTGTCAAACCCCGTTTCTGCGACTCAACATTTTAAATTTTATTATTGCTAAACCTTCCTAGAACAATGAAGATATTTAGTTAAAATTTGATTCAGATTTTACGGATAACACCGCACCTTTGTAACCTATCATGGAGAATGGCGCTCGACTTTTATCGGTCAATTTTAAAACTTGATTGTTATCCACATTATTTAATAAAAAATTAATTAGAAATCAGTAGATTTTATTATTGCTAACCTTCCTTGAACTATAAAGACGATGTGGTTAAAATTTGGTAAAAATTGGTTCAGTAGTTTTTGTGGTTAGTGATCACAAACGAAAAGTGACTTGTCCTTTTATATAATAGTGTAGATTTTTATTTTTTAGTTTAATTTATCTTCCTCACTAAACATAATCATTTATAAAATTATTATTATTAAATTATTTATTATTATAATTTGATTTTATTGAATATTATCATATTTTTCTTGAAATACCTCGCTTATTTCCTGTTGAAACAATCCTTTCTATAATATATCTATTAACACACTGACTTCCAAAAAATTCCAACCAATTAATTTTTTCATTTTTTCGATTTTAACGTCCCCGTATTCTTTAACCAGGGTATATGAAAGGTATTAGGATTGTTTAAAAAATAATTTTAAAAAATGAGGGTCTTTAAAAAAAAATTTTAAAGAACTTTTAAATTAATATGATTTTTTTCATATTGATCATCAATCATGGTGTGATGTACCCTCTGGTACTGAATTGAATGAGACCAAAAAAATAGAACCTCCCTGTTTTGAACCAGAAGACATATTCAGTTTTCCAAAAACTTAAACAAAGTTTTTATATAACTACTTTCATGTTCGTCAAAACCGCAGACATTTGCGGAACTGTAGGAATATTTAAATGCTATAAACATCCATTTATAGTTTCGTTTACAGAACAATTTATTACGACAATTTATTACTGTCTGGTGAGAAAAACATCATAAAACAAAAACGATAGTCACTGTTGGAGTGTTGTGTTGACTGTAATGTCACCTTGTATTGATGCCTCTTCTGATAGCGGAAGTATCGATAATTTTTTTCATTTCATAACGAGTCGTTCAATTATCGTTTAACCATTGTTTTTTGTTGTTTTTTCCCCCCTTAAAATGTATCTTCTGCGTTTATATATATATTAACACAATTTCATATATTTCTAAATCCGGTAAAAATATTTTAAAAATCATGTTTCTTGATCATGGTGTAGCTGTTCATTATATTGTTTTGAATATTTAGTTGATTTGCTCGTTGTGTAGAGGTTATCAGGTGAGAATATACCATATATTATTATATTACCATGGCAACGCTATGACGTAACCTTCTTCATCGTATGTGAAATAACTGATGTTACAAAGGGTATAAATATAATTTAGAATAGACTTTAAATGTTGTTTAGAGGTGGGCGTTACTATTTAATATTGTAGTAGTGTCATTTGTTGTTAAGAGTTGTAAATAATGTTAAATAATAAAATAAATTCATTGTTTACAGAGCAATGTAATGAACTTTATTTAATTAATAATCTCTTTTTTTACTTTTTTTAGTTTACTTATTTGTTTATATGGTCAAAATTAACATATACATACAATCAGCGAAATTTTGGCTTAATAAACATTTTCAAAATAGACATGTCAGGCATGAAGATGAACGATATCTAGCGATAATTCTTACTTAGCATTCATGTAACTAATGGAATTACGAACATCTACCAGTCAGTTTTTTATTTCAGGTAAACAGGCTATTAGTAAATTGAAAATCTTTCCTTTGAAAAATGCTCATGTATATATATATATACAGGGTGCTAGGAAGATGGTTGGCCAAAAAGATATCTCGGGTAGGGAGATTCATTTTGAACCTATTTAAGGTCACTTACCTATATACAAGTCTTACGATTTTTTTTTAATGAATTTTCTTTTAAAAATGGCCAAATCCAAACATTTATGCCTTATAACTCCGTTGGTTACTGATATATCAACGCCATTTTTTTTTCTTTGATTAATTAATAATACATTGTCCATGTAAAATAAAAAAGATATGATGCAAAAACACAAATATCAAAAAAACGAGAGATAGTTAAATCTTGTTAAAGACAAAAAAAATTATGAACTTCAAGTTTAGGTTCAATAAAAAAAAAGTAAGCGGAACATCCAAATTCAAATTTTTTAAAAACTTCTCTAGTTAATACTCTTTAAAAAAATACCATTTGCAGGCACGCAGCACATCTAGTTTTTTTAGTTTTTTTTTATAAAGTGACAAAAGGGCACCACTAGCGCCAGGGCACCAGTGCACACTGACAATTATAATGAATCGAATCATATTTTTCGTGCAAAACGTTGCAAATAGTTGTGTGTTTCTTTACAGCATAGGTTAAACTGCATATTTTCTCTTTCTTTCTCGGAATGTGGATTTTATCTGAGTAAAATTTATCTACATTTTTGTAAACAAAAATCAGGGAACAAAATTAAACAAATTTTAAATTATTCATAAATTTAATTTATAGAGTTTCAGGGGTATTGCTCAAAATGGTCTCCACTATTTCTAATACAAGCACGATATCTTTTTCTTATTTCTGTGGTAGTTGTTCTTAAAACAAATCTTCCTTCATTATGGTAAACGCGGCATTGATTTTTTGAATAAGTTGTTGTTTTGAAAAACATTTTCATTATAAACCAAATCTTTGGCACGGCCCCAGACGTAATAATCGAGCGGCGTGAGGTCTGTAGACCGTGCTGGCCACTCAATGGACCCCCTCTTTGTATCCAGGTTTGTGGGAAACAATTGTTTAAATATTCCCTTACAGGTAAGGTGCAGTGGGCTTTTTCAAAACAACAACTTATTCAAAAAATCAATGCCGCGTTAACCATAATGAAGGAAGAATTTGCATCACAATTTTTTTTATATTACATAGACAATGTATTAGTAATTACAGCAAAAAAAAAAAAGCGTTGATATATCAGTAAACAACGGAGTTATAAGGTATAAATGTTTGGGTTTGGCCATTTTTACAAAAAAATTCATTTAAAAAAACCGTAAGACTTTGTATATAGGTAAGTGACCTTAAATAGGTTCAAAATGAACCTCCCTACCCGAGATACCTTTTTGGCCAACAATCTTCCGAATACACTGTATATTTATATATATATATATATATATATATATATATATATATATATATATATATATATATATATATATAGAGAGAGAGAGAGAGAGAGAGAGAGAGAGAGAGAGAGACAAAATATTCACATTTCAGCTATAACGTAGAACGGTATTACTACATAATTAACAAAGAAATATAACATATAAATCCTTTCCAATTTGTTTTTATTTTATTTATTTTTTTCAAAGTATTTCTTTATAGTAAATTAGCATTATGAAAGAGTTTAATTGGTCTGGGGGCCTTGAAGCGTACTCAAGGAAGTACAATCAAATAAAAACAAGACACTAAAGGGAAATTGGGTTGGCATTGTCTTGTTACAGTTTGTGCACAGTTAACAATCGATTTAAGACAATTAGACATATTTAACTTAGATTTGAGTTAATCAAGTTAAGTTGAGAGACTAGTGTATTAGAGGGGTTATGCAGTTTAATATAAAAGGATATATACCAGGATTCAGCTAAATCAGCAATTTGGAAAATTGAGATGTTTATGGAAAAGTTGATTTTTACAAAGTAAGCAATACTGAGGATTTTGCTAAGGATTTTTAATCGTAAGGAATGTATACGAAATGAATTTAGTGAAGCTCCAAAGCTAAACCCCACATGTCCAAATTAGTCCAATTACTGTCATATAAATGAGTCTTTTGTAATTAATAGGAAGGTTTAAAGGTTTATCTAGTAAATGTTGAAGTAACTGAAAACGACAGGTAGTTTCTTGTTTTAGTCTTAAGGTTGCTGTATATTATCCGGCACGACACGTAGCGGACCGTAACGTTTCAGACAAGACAAATATTAGTATAGTTAGTTTTTAGTTCCTGCGTATATATAGAGGAACGGATCCGGCAAGACACGGCACGTTTCAGACAAGACCTTAAGACATTTCTCGAAAAGAATATTTGGTCGGAGCCGGACCGTGTCTGACTGTGTCTTAAGGTGTCTTTTTCGTAGTATACTTTACTTTTCGACTCCGGCAGTCAGTACTGCACTGACTTTGCCCCGTTCCAGTTCTTTTTTCTGTGTTTAAATTTGATTTCATTTTTGTTTTTTTTTGCAAAACTGAATGTTGAAAAATTAATTGAGTGCGTAAGGAGTAACACATTGAACATTTTATATTAATATAAGATTAGAAAAACAGAAATTTAACATATGCAATTATAAAAAAAAATCTAATCAAAACAATTTGTATAAATTTCTACTCGATGTTCAGGACATGTATGTTTTCTACATTTAGTGCATACTTTCTTGATTTTTTTTTATGTTTTCACACCTGGACCATACTAATGACTAAACACTAGTATGAAGTAATCTATTATATATTTGTCAAATACCACTCACTCACTTAACACGAAATCTCAGAAACCACACCAAACGGATTGGAATGAAATTCGATATGTAGATTCCTCTAGGGCCGTAGGTGCTCGCTAAGAAAGGAATTTTAAAAAATCGGCCTGGATCGCGGCTAATTTGCGAAAAATGCGATTTCAATTTTTATTGGGTGAATAATAAAAGATTAATTATCATATGGTATTTGGAGATAAGCTAAGTTAAAAAATAGGTTAGATCTTTAAGCTGCAAACTTTGACCACCGTTTAAGTTCTTTATAGTTGTAAACAAACAAAAATACGATCGATGTCGAAACCTTATAATATTGGTACTTTCTGTGAACTCATGGTAGCTGCAGAGGTTACTTACAACTTACAAGTTTGAGTTGTTTCGTGAAGAGAAGCTATTGAAAGACTTATGTTAAAGAGGGGTTAAAAGACTTATGTTCTCTGGTGATGACATGTAAGGCCAGTTCGATGTAGGGACAAAAAACAGATAAGAATCAATATTTCTACCAAGAAAACAAACAACAACAAATTTATTTATTTAAATTTCGGATCAACAATAAATGTTATACACGAACTGTTTGATAAACAAATGTTATAAGCCAAGTATGTCTTGGTAAGCCCTAGGCTTTAATCTTCTTGTTATTGATGTTCCTAAGTTATACTCCTGAGCTCCAGATGCGACGTGGAGAAGTTCATGGTGTCGTCTTGTGAGCTTGTTAAAGACCTCTTCAAGTCGATCAACTCCCAGTTCCCGGTGAAGCTGGGAATTCCTTAAAAACCAGGGCGCATTAACCGCCATTCGCAGAATTCTGTTTTGGAATGTCTGTAGTCTCTTTTTGGTTAATTTTGAAGTGTTATACCAGACAGGACAGGAGTAGGTCAGTAGGGGCCGCAGCATGGTTTTGTATACTAAAATAGCTGTTCTGTGACGAAGTAATGATTTTCTATTTAAAAGAGGGTACAAAAGTTTAAGTCTTGCGTTAGCTTGTTGTAAGATGTAGTTAGGGTGTAATCTCCAAGTCAGTCTGGTGTCAAGGTGTACTCCTAGGTAACGCACTGCCTGGTCTTTAGGATTCCAGGGAACTGGGATGTGATCGAGTCGAAGTGTAATCAGGTTGGTGAGGTTGAAGCGACGAAAGGTGAAGATTTTTGCTTCCGTCTTCGATGGGTTTAGTTGAAGTTTCCACTTCCGGAACCATGACGAGACACCGTTAATGCCGCATTGAAGTTTTCCGATGGCTTCGTGAAGATCATCATCTTGGGAAAGGAGTGCTGTGTCATCAGCGAATTGAGCAATAATTGTGTCCTCATCACACTGGGGGATATCCGAGCAATAGAGGTTAAATAAAAGAGGACTCAGTATGGCACCCTGGGGTACTCCTGCGAGGATAATATTTCTCTCGCTGATAGCATTTTTTATTCTCACTTGGAACGTCCTGCTGGTCAAAAATGAGTTTATAATGCTGAAAAGGTAGAGTGGAGGCCAAGTCTTCTTCAGCTTATGCAGTAAACCACGGTGCCACACTGTGTCAAATGCTGCTGCCACATCTAGGAATACTCCCGTGGTATATTTTTTTGCCTCAAAGCCACGGTAAATTACTTCGACGACTCTTTGGACTTGGTGTGTTGCCGAGTGGTGAGGCTTGAAGCCAAACTGATGTTGCGGGATAACTTCGTTGTCTTCTAAATGTGAGCGGAGACGCTTCTCGATAATCTTCTCCAAGAGTTTCCCCAGTGTGTTGAGGAGACTTATTGGACGATAGCTGTCTGGTTCGTGCTTGGGCTTCCCCTTTTTGTGAAAAAGGAGTACTATGGCGTTCTTCCAGGCGTGAGGGTAGTAACCAAACCGGAGACAGGCATTGTATATACTGGTGAGCAGCGCAACGGTCTTCCTAGGCAGCCGTTTGAGGACTAAATTAGGTATCAGGTCATCTCCTGGAGCTTTTTTCCTTGGCAACCTTCTTATGAGACACTTTAGCTCGATTGGAGAGACGAAGGGGATCAGGGGTTCTACTGTTGTTGTAGGTGTCGCGAGGTATGTATCTACTTCCTTGTCAGTTAGTTCATCTTGTCTGTCAAAGTCTCTGAACTTACGAGAAAGATGTTCAGCGAAAACTGCACACTTCTCGTCATCAGTCGTTGCAGTGTCTGTCCCGAGTGTAAGAGTGGGGATCTGTGTGATTTGTCCAGTCAATCGTTTGGTTTCTCTCCAAAGTCGTTGGTCCCCCGGCTCGAAACTCTCCAGGTAGCTGTTGTATTTTTGGACCCGCTCTTTGTCCAGTTCTAGTCTAATTTGCCTAGACAGTCGGTTCATCTCACGTTTGTGATCCGGTAGTCTGTAGCGTTGCCATTGACGACGAATGTGGTTTTTGTGGTGTATAAGGTCAAGTATGTGCTGTGGAGTCTTGTGTTGTTTGTGTGTGTGAGGGTGAGGGTACGTATGTGAAGTGGCTGTGTTTATGGAATTGTATATGTGTTGTGTGAGTATGGATATGGTTGTGTGTCTATGTCTTCAGTCGTGTAATAGTGTGAGGGGATGGGAAGCGAACACATCTCCTCGGCGAAGATCCTCCAGTCCACCTTTCCCGTGATGAGCCGAGGAAGAGAGGGTGGTGGTTGGGCTCGGGCGCCTAGAGAGCAGATCACAGGGAGGTGGTCCGAATCCAAGTCTGTTACAGGAGTGTGATGAATGGGAGTGGGAAAGTTGCTGACGAGACCTATGTCTAATATGTCTGGGCGGTAGCCGTACTGGGTTGGATAAAATGTGGGCTCTTCTGGAGAACTTATTTGGAGACCAAGTTTATCAATGATTTTTAGAAGTTTGGTCCCATTTGAATTACGGGTCCGGCAGCCAAAGTCTGTATGTTTGCTGTTGAGGTCTCCGAGTAATAGTGTTGGCTGTCCAGTAAATATCAGTTCGAAATCTGTGTCTGTCAGTCGTTTGCTTGGTCTTTGGTAGGCCGAAACAATATTTAAAGTATTATCTGTTAGTTTCAGTCTAGCTGCTACTGCGTCTAAATTTTGAAGTCGGGGTAGGATTATCTCGGATTGCTCTAGATCTTTCCTAATAAGAAGTGCTACTCCTCCAAATCTATCCTCCGTGTCAGTTCTGTATATTGTGTAATTCCTAATTCGCAATCTGTCGCCGGCCTTGAGGTGTGTGTCTGTGATAAATGCTATGTCTATTTTGTAGCGCGCCAAAAAGTCTATCAGTGTGTTTTGGCGTTTCTTAACACCGTTAGCATTCCAGTTGAGTAGTGTTAGTGTATGATTCTGTGAGTTATTAATATTCTCCATGTTCATTTATAAACATCTGGGAAATTAACTGCATGAAAAATTGTTTAATTTGTGGTATTAGTGGTTTAAGGAAGTTTGTCAGTAAGTTTGCGAAGTTTAGATTGTCGTGATCGCTTGTATTTTCGTGATTGGTTGCCTGAGTAGTATGCTGATGATGAGTTGATCTGCTCTGAAACATGTTGGAGACTCTTGGGGGCATGCGGAAACGTGGAGCAGTGATAGGTTCATCCTGGGAATATGTGCTGGTTTCGGATCGAGGAGGATTATTATTCACTGGTATAGTTTGCATTTGTGGTATGGATCGAGCAGAAGAACTGGTGAATTTATGTTGTGTATTTTGTAGAGGTTGAGTGGTAAGGTGTTGTACGTTTGTGTTGGGAGTGGGTGGTTTGTGTGTCTGTTTGGGTGTGTATGAAGGTTTCATCGCCGGAGGTTTGTTCATATTCCTGGCTCTATATTGTGTGAAGGCAGTACAGCCTCTGTACCTCGGACTGTGATTTTCACCACAGTTCACGCAGGTGATAACCTGTGGGTTGTTAGTGCAGCTGGATGTGAGGTGGCCTTCAGAACACTTCCCACATCGCGGGTCCAGCCTGCAATAATTCTTAGTGTGGCCTACCCTAAGGCACCTGCCACATTGGGCTACCTGGGTAGAAATTTTACGGGGTTCCACCGTTACAATGGTGTGGAACAGTGACCTCAGGGAGAAGATATTCTTACCCGCCTCATTGTTAGCCAGTTCTACGGCACAAAGTGGGGTCGGCTGTCTGTTTCTGTTATTAAGCCTAAGGACTTTAATAACGGGGTAAGTGGGGGTCAGTAGTTCAAGAATCTCTTCATTAGTCAAGGAGTAAGGAACACCTCGGATAATAACGGAAAGGTTCCTTTCCTCTGGGTTCACGTACGAGTAGTATTTTTTGTGGTGTGTGTCGTAGTATTTTGTTAATGATCTAAAATCATGTGTCGTTGTCAAGGTTATTTTAAGTTTTTGGTTACACTGTTTTACTGAAAATTCATTGATAACATTTTCCTGTATTTCTTTTACTATATGTTTGTAAGGTTCGTCACTAAGGAGAAATATTGGTGGTATTTTTTGTTTGATTTCTGTTTCTTCATTGTTTGGGTCCTCGTCCATGTCTGTCTGTAAGGCGTCAAAACTATTGTGGGTCGGTACTTGGGGAAGGGTTGTTGTACGCGATTTCTTGGCTCGCTTAGATGGCTGTCTGGTTGACTCCCACCCTTCATCATGGTCACTCTCGACCGGGGGCGAAGGGAACTTTGAAACTGTAGACTTAATAAATGAAGGCTCACCTTGATCAAGAGGTTGTTGTTGACGAGATTGTTGTTCCAGGATTAATAACTCGGGTGTGATGGTCGAAACTGCTCTCCGCTGGGGCGGGGGTGGTTTCATCTTGGTTTTCATAGACGATTTTGCCATTTACCCGCTCAAAAATACTCACGTACCCCAGAGCTCAAAATATACGTGTTAGCTCAAAATATTCTATACGTAATATAGAATTGCCATAGAAGCCTTTAAGTCACGGTGAATTCTCAGAAAATCTTGTTGTTCACAAGCTTGAAAGGGCGCCGCCACTTCAAACAAACACAGAAAACACCGCGATGTGCACTCACCAAAGGCTAGAACAAGACTCGTACAGTATTAACATCCCTCAGCGTGACCCAAACTCCAATACATCACTTAAGAAAACTGTGTCTGCAGCTGATTTGTTAGTGGAGCGAGGAAGGTGAAGGTGAAGAACCTTATTTACTTTAATTTCGTTATCTCCTCAACCAATTTATGCTTGATATGTACGCAAAAACAGAAACAGAAAGACTAAACTTTCTTCAAAAAAGTTGAGAAGTCGAGACTATATTTATTTAAAGTATGGCATAAGAAAAGCTGATGGTCTGGTATCAGAGCTGGGTAAGATGGTAGTGCTGCCTCGAAGCTTCACTGGAGGGCTATCAGAATAATATAAAATTAACTTTTGCAAATTGTCAAATTTACTTATTGAAATTATTCGAAGAATGGAATTCTTTAGGTTTATTTAAGTAATAATAATTATCAAGGTTAAGCTTAACTTTTACTAATTTAAGTTGTCTTCATCCTAATGATAATAAACCGTAGCGGAGCGGGGTACTTTCAGCTAGTATACTATAAACAAAAAGTTATTAAAAAAAAAAAAAAAAAAAAATCTTCGCTTCGGCTGTGCTCTCGGTATTTGTCTCCGTGCCGTGTCTGATACGCTACGTGTCGTGCAGGATAATATAAAACAAGCCTTATTTGTTGATTTCAAGTAAGGCGTTTGTCGAGATGGAGTCCTAGGTAGCGGATCTGTTCAACAGGGATCGATGGAATATTATTAAAGGATACTGTTTGACAGGAAGTCGTAGGTTTACGGCGAAGGGTAACTTCGATTTAATTTAATTTTTCATCTATTTATTTAAATTTTTATTTATAATCACTTTGTTGAATTGAGAATGTAATGACTTGATAATGTAGAGAAGCTACCCACTAACTGGCCGCCATTTAATGAAAGAAATACATGGGTCATTCTCCCATTACATACGAATTTGTGTCGCGAAGCGATTTTGTTTCCTACATGAAATTTCTGCAAGGTACTTACCTCTTAAATGCAAAGTGGTTTTTCCATGGTCATTGATTTGTTTTAATGGTTTAATTTGAATTCAAAACGTCAAAATCTATTTCCCTCACGTGTCCCATAGCTTGAGTTGGTAACGCTAAATACGAATAAGTTCCCCATTTCTGCAATTATTAACTTACTTTTTTTTCTAGTACCTCAGGTAAACTGCGATGTATTGAATTGAAACTGAGGCTAATTGCTTACAATAATAACAATGACTTCTAATATCTGTGTCCCATAGGGCCAATCTATTTCAATATTCATTCCAATAAAATTCATTCCATTATATTTTAGACTGGCAACATTGCAGAAGCTTACCGCCAAACTGAGAGTAATCTAACTTACAACAAAATTTCCTTTGTTAGTTGTCCTCAGTTTGTGTCAAATCAAGTGTTTGAATCGCGTCATTCGGAATTCTATTTTCCTCATATAGTAATTTTTCAAAGAAGGTAAGTTTGATTCTTGTTTTCTTTGCATTGAAGTATATGTTTCCCATGTAGATCAGAGTTCAATTTCTTTTTTTCTGTTTTGAAATGCATGTAGCGTTGTTAATCTTAAATCAAACTCAAAATTCTACTCCCCTCTCACCAAAAGTGAGGGAAATAGATTACAATAGGAAAAACTGTAAGTGAAATAAGATATAAAAAGACCTTTCGTATATATTTTCACTATTTATATTAATCTAATACAATATTCATTATATTAGTCTAATCTTCGATTTTAAAATTAAAATTTTAATTTTTTATGTTTCAATTCTTATGTATAAATGTTTAATTAGTGTTATCTAATATCTCTTAATCGACTAGTTGATATCATACTCATTAACAAATCTTTTGTATTAAAAACATTTTATTATTTGAATTTTGAATGTTTTCTATTTCCCTCACACCTTCTCAGTTTCAGCCACTTTCACGATTCCTATCATGATTACAAATGTTCATATAGATTACATTTTTTTTTTCTCTAGTAACATTCGTAGACTTTTATAAAAATGTTTATGAAGAAAACCTTTTTTTACATAACATTTTTCTGATGAAATCACAATGTTGAAATTCTTCTTTTCACTACTGTCGGTAATCGAATAGAATGCAAGTTTAGATATATGAGGAATTATATGTGTATGTGGCTTATTATGAGAGTATAGGTACCCATGCTGGTTCAGCCCAAATCAACAACATATATAGGGCATTAAGATCATTGAGCATTTGTGATTTAAATACATTTTTTTTGTTATTATATGAATATGCCTATTGGCTGGGGTGTCTATACGTTTTTGAAGTATCATTTTTTTCCAATTCAAAAATGTAACAATTTAACAAACTCTAACTCTGTTGGTGTTACTCGGATCCAAAATTTAGCGCCCTTCTTCCCAGACTACTTGCAGGCCCAACCACCATTGGCCCAAGGATTTGAACCACTTTTTAAACCATAATAATTTATCAAAAGAAAATAGAAATCAATGTATAATGTATAATGGATTTGTAATTGTATTTTAAGAAACGTACACATAGTCAAAATGTATTAAGAGGTATGAACCGTTTATATAAATGTTTTCTAATCATTTATGTCATAGTTTTAGGAAGACATATACCTAGATAAATTTTCGGACAACCCAATAGGAAGCAAATTCTGTTATGGACCAAAATCTTTGAAAAAATGATAATCTTCAAGATAAAACTGAAAAACTGAAGTGTGAAGAAAAAATTAGCTCACAAGGAGACGTTTAGACATGTAACACAGATTTGAATGCCAATTTTTGTGTGGGTAATAGGGACCTATAATAGTGCAAAACTAGAGTTATAGCCGCCAATTGGCATTAGGAGCCGAGAAAAAAAATATATGAAAATCACGTATTATTTTTTTTCTCAGCTCTCAGTTAAGATAAAGAAATATTTTTTTCACTTGAAATTGTAGTTTTGTATCTTTACCACAACCAAAATCTGATAAATAATCTCTTTAATAATCATGATCATGTTTTGATTTAATCCTGCATTGATTTCCGGACAACGGGTTTTGATTGTGGTAAAGAAATACCATACAAAACTACAATTTTACGTTAAAAAATTATTTCTCTAAAAAAATAAAACCTGATTTTCATATTTTATTTTTTTCCTCGGCTCCAATGCTCATCGGTGGCTATAACTCTAGTTTTGCTCTATTATAGGTCCCTACTACCAACACAAAAATCAGCATTAAAATCTGTGAATTACAACTCAAAACGTCCCCTTGTCAGTTTAGATCAAGGAGAAAGGAATCATGGAACATGTTATTCGGATAGGCATATATTTACATTCAGGTAATAAATAAATAAAGGCTTAGCGAACGCGAAGGTCCGATGCCGACACCATCAACCGTCAACCGCACACTTCCCTCCAACTCACTCCTCCAAAACCCAGGTGAACTCAAAATCCCCCAGGTGAACCCTGACGCAATGCTCCCATCTTCGTCTCGGTCTACCCTTCGGTCGTTTACCTGACGGCTCAAAACGTTACTCTTTTCGGAATTTAAGCATTATTAAACCCAACGACTTTACATGCCCATTTTAAGCGCCGCGCTGCTATTACTTGAACTATATTTACCGGATATAATTGGCGCAGTTCCGCATTGTGAAACCTTCTAAATTCTCCTGTTTCTTCATCCTTTCTTGGGCCATATATTCTACGCAGTACTTTAAGGCGTTATACATTCAGGTAGGATCAGTAAATACAACTTTTCGGTTATAGCTAATACAGGTTTATGATAACTAAAGTAGGTAACGTAGTTCTTACTAGTGAGGTTGATATTACCTGCAAACACCAAATGAATACAAGAAGAACTACGTGTTATGCTGGACTTTTTGTTATAAATGTGACACACTATATTATTAATATTACTATAATTAACAATAATATTAATATTAATTTTGTTATTAATGAGTGACAATAATTGTTGAAGCGGTGAGTGCAGAAGCAACAGTAACAACGAGTCACAAAAAATATCAACAGCTTAAGTCCGCATTAAATTCTAAATTTTCCTTAAAGCCCAATTAGTGCGAACACTAGATAATTTTTGCACAACAACCAACATAAATACATGATATACGTAGTAAGGTCCAAAAGTTTCCGGCCTGGAATAGAAGGAAAGTTGAAAAGAAAGAAACTGGTCTTATTGTTCTTCAATATATTCTCCTCTAAGTTCAACACACTTAATACAACGCTTTGGCAACATTTCTATAACATGAAAAAAATAATTTTCTTCTTTCTTAAAAAAATGTTCTTCCACTGCTGCTTGGAAAAAAACACGTAATAATTCATTGCAGCACTGAACTCGTTCCTGTTTTTGAGCAGCTGAAAGAATTTTTGGAACCAATAATGCTCTTTGTTGATTCTCAAAACACTTGTTTTTTAAAGCCCCAACCTCAGGCTATTTCTTTGGTTTTCAGTCGCAGCAGTCAGACAGCAATTCAGATACCACAAGTTGGATTGTTTCAGAAGTGGCAGCTTCCAATGGGCGACCGGGACGCAGGTCATTTTCTAAACGTTCTCTCCCTAACTTAAATAATTTTGCCCATTCTTTCACTGTGGAATACGAGAAGGTGGACTGCCTGTATACACAATCCAAGCGCGCTTTAATTTGCGCATGAGTAAGACTCTCTTTACAAAAGAATTTAATAACCTCACGGTACTCGAGTTTGAACATTGAATGGGGAGTTTCCTTCAAGGCTGGACACTGACTGACAGGTATGAGGAAGTGCGGGCGATGGGTATGTAGAGAGCAGGCGTGGACCTGGCAGGTCCCGGCACGTTTGAAGGAGGGGAAGCAGGACAGGCCGCAAACTTATGGACCTTACTACGAAACAGATGAAAAGATAATGTTTAGTAATTTGAAAATTTGGAGAAGTTAAAGAAATATACTTTTTTCTCTCTCATAAAAAAATGTTAAAATCCGGACTTACGTTGTGTCTCCACTCTCCGATTCAATTGTTACAAAAGTTAACGGACGGACGGTTACACTCTTGAAACCGAGTTAGTTCCCGTAAAAGCGTGTAGCATGTTAAAAGTTTTGTGATCTTCGTTGTAAATCTCCTACTTGCTTCAAGGCGGAAAACAAGAAATTCGTATTCAGCATACAAAAGAAAACAAAGTATTAAACTGTAGATATAAAAAAACTTCCTCAATCATGTCTCGAAAACAACTATTATGAACACCAATTGACTGAAATAATCAGCCAAACGTCTGCCAGAGCTCCAAAAAATTGTGCTGCCATTAGCCATTTTGTGGTAAATTGCATTTGTTATTTTCAATCATGATGACGTAATGACGGGTGTTCCATCCAAGCATGCTTAATATACCGGTCAAAATAATGGGTTATCTTTCGAATCAATATGTTCTGTGCAATTCAAAATTAAGGGTACTGTAAAACAGCGTGACTTTGCACCACTTTTGTTGAACTTCATTCTCTAACTAACTATCAATAATGTTTAAAATGCATGTATTAAAATATTTGCTTTGAATAATTAGTTTAAAAATGCTGTTGATTCATCGCCTAATCTTGGAAATGCAAAATTTTGGAGTTTAGCCTAGTGATTTTTTTCTCTGTTTCTAAGGATTTTATTAAAGGAAACGATTGTAAATTACAATGTTTTCATTGAAATGAGAAACAGAATTGCTCAATTTTTAAAGGTTTATTGAGGAACGATAGAAAATACAAGAACATACCAACAAACTATTATATAGAAACAAAATAACGATAAACAAGGGACAAAACGATACCTATAAAATAAAGTGCACACAGATGCTAAGAGAAATACTTTTGGAAAAATGCAATCTGAAATAGTTAGACAAAAATTGTTAAAATATAAAAACGAATACTATGGCTTGAAAAAATTTAAAGCTATAACTAGACAAAATTTTAACAGTCAATATACTTGCACTTAGATGACAAAAACCTTAACAAGAAGCAAAACGCTATCCCAGATCATTTGGATTTTAACCAGCCTATTAACTCCTTGACTTTAGAATATCCTCGTTTATTGATTTGTTCAGAAGAAATGAATATCATATAGTTAAATTACAATAATTATAGAACAAAATTAATGAAAAACTTAATCGATTTGAGAAATATTTAGTTGTTGAAAGAAGGACTTTATCCCACAAAGGAATCACACCTGTTGAAACACTACAATCAACCAATTGTTATAAAACATGAGAGGTAACTAGGATCAGCGTGAAAATTCCTTGGACCCAATCAGTGTTGTTTTAACTAAGTAAGAAATATCAAATATCCCTCATTTAGACAACAGAAAAAAAAAACCGTTTTCCTCAACTGAAACTTTTTAGTGAGCTTGGTGCAAAGTCAACTCAGGGGTGCAAAGTCACGCCGTTTTACGGTATTAATGGTTTAAGTGAGATTGCTTTTCCTTTCCTGAGATTCCTTTTAAGACTGTTTATTTCATTATTCACTTTTTTTTTTACTTTTGGACTTTTTCAAAGTTTCATTTCTATTATTTTTTTGTTTATATTTTGCCAATTCCTATTTTAAAAATTAAATTAAAAAAAAAAAAAAAAAAAAAAAAAAAAAAAAAAAAAAAAAAACCCTGTACCACTATAACCCATGAAGGGTCTTCAGTTCAGTGCTAGGTAGAGTTGTTGGCCAAAGGTTGTGTAAGGAAGAAAGATTTGGCCAGAATCCAACTCAACCTCCAGGTTTTTATCCACTTCTTTATCGAGTCTGGATATCGAGCCTGGATACTCTAAAGCTGAGCAACGGCTGAAATAACTAAATATAGTTTTGAACGATTTTATTATTTCTAATGATTCATAAATATTATAATAAACCGGGAGTTTTTGAACACAAGTTTTATTAACAAAGTAATATGACAGAAAACAATTACGTACGGACAGAATAGAATAACTAACACAGGAACTAACTAGAACACATACTACACTATTTTATTACTACACAGGCAATACGACTTTTTCTACGAAGTTTTACACAGTTCTAACAAACATAACATCAAAACATAACCAACTAATATCATTCCCATTTGTTATTACTCTGTCCATGGCAACCAGTAAACACTCCTTAGCAACGGGGGAAGTTCTCCTTATTACGTTACAATATTTAATTTTAGGCTATTTTCGAATTGATGAATTAGTTTCACTAATGAATCGTTGTTGAATTTATGGTTATTTTTATTTAGATATATAGCGAAGTTGGAATTCTGCTTCTTATTATTTTATGATCTTACATGTTCTTTTAATTTTGGATATTCGGATCGTCGAAGTTTTTCCCTAGTATTTAGCTTCACAGTCACCACTATTTTGGAAAGGGTATATTTTGTCTTTAGAGGAAGGGAAATAAGATAACTATGATTTATCTATTTTAACTTTTCTTAATTCCTTTCCGACTTTGGTGGTATTTTGGCCGGGATATGGGATCCAAAGTATTCCTTGGGAGTAGCTTTGTCCACTGGAGGTTTTAAGTAAAAATTATTCATATATTTTTGATGAAATTTTTTTAAATGTTATCAATCGGGATTTGACCTATCCGCTATTCCTGGCTATAGTCTATATGGTTTGGATTTCTTAATTATTACCTTACACACTTTTGATGATGATGTATTTCAGAATTCATTTTCTTTTTGCCTCCTTAGATTAGTACCTATCAACAAGTCTGATTTCTTGTCTTACATTTTATAACAAATTTAATTCATTGATGTTTTAGCTCAAAGATGTGTTAAGTATAGAAAATATAATTTTACAGCATTCAAATACTTTGAAGATCCAAAACATAAAATTTCATTTTAGAGAACACAATTTATTCGAACTATCTGAGTTTATATTAGCACTTACAACAAGATTTTGTTGAACATCTAAATACTCTAATGATGCACTTAAAACACTTGCAATGCAAACATTGGCACTTTAAAACATCTGTAAGCTAAGGTATCGATATATAATAATTAAAGGCTTAGCGAACCCGAACGTTCGATGCCGACACCGCCAACCATCGACCACACACCTCTCTCCAACCGACTCCTCCAAAACCCAAATCCCCCAGGTCGGCCCTGACGCAATCCTCCCATCTTCGTCTCGGTCTACTCCTCGGTCGTTTACCCGACGGCTCAAAACTGATTACTATTTTCGGAATTCGATCATTAGTAAACCCAACGACTCTACATGCCCATTTTAAGCGTCGCGCTACCATTACTTGAACTATATTTACCGGATATAACACGCGCAATTCCGCATTGTCAAGCCATCTAAATTCTCCTGTTTCTGGGCCAAACATTCTACGCAGTACTTTATTTTCGAAAACTTTAAGGCGTTAAGGTATCGATATACAATATGTATATGTAACTAAGTGCTGATATTTCGAAAAAATTTTGTATGTTTTAGAACCGATGAGAAATGTTTAACATTCTAAATTAGTTTTCAAATAAAAATAATCCCAATAGAAGTGTCAATTAATTCATCAATTCTAATAGTATTGATCCTTCAATACCATCATGCGTACCTCAAATGTTTGGTTTTTCTTCATTCATATTTGATATAATAACATCATTCTTGGGCCGACAGTATAATACAATTCGATCTGCATACCTCGTGATGACGATAAAGTGGGAGTATTTCCCACCAACAAGGAGGTAATTGCCGGTGTGCTTTGAGATTATGGCAATAATAGTGGATAGTTCTGTTGAGGAATGTAAAGGTCGTTCTGCAACGCTGGTTCACTCTGGGAACTAATGTCGATTATATGTCTGACAGTGTAAAGGGAACAGAAAATTCATCGATTTTGACCGTATTTGATGACCCCCATACTGCACAGCGGGGATTAAGATTATGATGATGCTGTTTTTCTAAAAGAGGTTCCTAGAGAAATAAAAAAATAAAAAAATCAATTTTTCCCTAACAATAAAAACAATAGCTCATGGACATGCCTGTCTATAATATACTACTTTTCCCATTTTACATTTTAGAATTAAAAGGATCAAATTACTTTAATTAATAATTAAAATAAATTAGCAATCAATGATTAATCTAAATAAAGTTGAGAGAAAAATAGCAGTTTAAAACGTTACTTTTTTCATTCAAAACAATATAGCTTCTAAACGGTAGGTCCGAACGACAAATGTCATACAGTGGAACCTCGATATATCGAACGAGAAAGCTTCGAATTATTGAGGATTTCGATACATCGAGATTTGATTTATTGAGGTGATTTCTGACTGACTTCGATATTAGAGGTTTTGTTTTCACGGCACTGCTTTAACCATTACACAACACACTCGTTGATATATTGGAACTCGGCCCCTTTTAACCTCTTTGATAATAAAAAAAGCTTGATTTTCATACTTAGCCCATATTTCAAAATTGTTGATGAGGTGTGCGCTCGTATTTCAAACGTTTTTTCAATATCGCACTTTCTGTCAACCCCGGCGCTTACGGCTTGGATAATCTTCAATTTATTTTCCATACGATAGGGTGTTACACTTTACCATTTTCAAGAATAAAAAAAAATATCGAGGAACAACAAAAAACGAAACGTATCCCAAAAGTGTTCAATCTGAAACTGAAACAAACCGGAAATAAATGCCAGGAAGGGAGTTAGAGTTAATCCTTAATAAAATCTTAGATCAGTCTAAACTCTACTTATTTAACAAATCGACTTCGATAGTTTTCTGATAAAAAATTCGTTTTGTAGAGGTGCGGTGTAAGGTAAGGAATCTTCGAAAATTCGATATATCGAGGTCTTCTTAACCGACCCATCGATATATAGAGGTAAAAATAACATAGGAATAATAGACAGATTCAAGGGGAATAGAAAAACTTCGATTTATTGAGGAATTCGCTATATCGAGGTTTCACTGAAAAACAAAAAAATCTTTTCCATTAAATTTCTGATTAGGAAACTAACAGCAAATTTTAGATTCGAGCAACACCAACAGAGATAGAGCGTGTCAAAAAATCCCCCACATTTAAAATATCTAGGCAAACGTGACATTTTTCATTCAAACCAATACAGCTCCTAAACGGTCGGTGCTAGCGACAAATGTAATATTACAAAAAATATTCTCCATTAAATTTATGATAAGGAAACTCTCAGCGAATCTTCGATTCGAGCAACACCAACAACAGAGCTAGAGCGTGTCAAAATGTTAAATTTTTGAGGGTGAAAAACGTAACAACAAAAAATTATAAATCCATATCAAAATAAGAAAATATCAATATAACGCACTAAAAAATACTAGATAAGTTTAAACTAGAGGAAATTGAAGTTTACAGATGAGGTTGTAGAAGAGATAAATAAACTTGAAGAGAAGCATCGGGATTTGTCTGCAAGAGTGATGCGGGTTTTAGGAACGTAGTTGAGGAGTGGTTGGATGCCATTACCAAAGTTTCTTTTAGAAGCTAGCTCCTACTACAAACAAAACACGATAAGTGAAATCTATTTTGTTTCAATCGACTGTTGCTATAAACCCTAACCTGATATAACCTGTTCCTCAACTGACATAGGTTCCTCTGGTAACTTAATCTGCTACAGCTTCTTTTCAATAAGCATAACTCAGACTGGTTTCTTTTTTTTCTAAAACATTAAATTTCTTGATATTCTGATTCCTAAAACTTATTTTTATATTTAATAGTTACCAAATATAGTGCCTTATAGTTAGTTGTCCAGTAGTTAGTAGTCCAGTCAATAAACATATTGTAGAGTACGTGAAATATGCGATTATTTTTTACCTCAGGGCTTCGTTAGGAGTAGTTAAAAGATAAACATACTAAAAGTCCCCGCCCCTGGGGCGTGAGCTTGAGCTAAAGGTGGGGGGGAGGGGAGAAGGTCCCATTTTTGGGTTTTTCGATTATATTTCAAAAACGGTAGAATCTAAAAAAATATTACAGATAAAAAATTAAAGCTAATTAAATTTCCTATAAAATTGTTTATATACATATCTGTTGAACTTTCATCGGTTTTCCAGATATACGTTATTAAAGCTCAATAATTTTCGAAAAAAAAAAGTAATGTTTACCTCATTTTTTATCAAACATTTGTTTCAATGCCAAAAACGTTTACATGAAATTAAAGTAAATTGAATGCTCTTTGATTCTGACATTTTTTCTAAGAAACGATTGCGTAAGGCACTAGAAGCAAATGTTTGACAAAAAGTGAGGTAAATTTGTAGTTTTTTTTTTTGCGAAAATTAACGATTTTCACTAACGTATATCTCGAAAACGGCCCGAAGTTCTACAAATATGTATACAAACAATTTTATAGGAAATTTAATTAGCTTTAATTTTAACCTGTAACATATTTTTCTAAAGTGCACTTTTTTCGAAATTTAATCGAAAAACCCAATAATGGGACTTTCACCGCTCCCCCACCGTTAGCTCACTCCCCACGGACGGGGACTTTTAGTATGTTCATCTTCTAATACTCCTAACGAGCCTAGTCAAAAATAATCGCATATTTCATGCAGCCTACACTCCTCATTTCAGCACTCATTGACTGAATTATAGGTAGTCGAATGAGAAAAAAAGTTGAAAAACAGAAACTTTTTTTCAACGATGCCTACAGATTTTTCGAAACACTTGGCTTTTCAAAGTAGCTAATTAAATATTCGAACCAAGCATCCTATGAAACATAAAAAAACAATTAGGAACATAATTAAAAAAGGAAACTAAATAATTTTATATGTTTTTGTCCGTTCAACACTTGGTAATTGAACTGTACTATTACTTTAAAGTACTAAAGCTCGATAACTATTCAACTTACCAATAAGTGATATCCACGCTGCAATAGATGAAAAAAAACTGACCGTCTTGATACTCCTAGATTTTTCTAAAGCATTTGATTCCATTGACCATCGTATCCTTTTTACCAAATTAAATGCTTTAAAATTTTCCAATAGTTCAATCCACTGGATCCGATCCTTCCTCTCCGACCGCACTCAAGCCGTATCTATCCCTAATCAACCCTTTTCCGACTTCCTACCTCTGTCTTCGGGAGTAGCCTAAGGTTCCAGCATTTGACCCCTCCTCTTCAACTCCTACATTAATGATCTTCCCTAGTCAATTTTACATTGTTCCCATCACCTTTATGCAGACGACTCTCAAATTTATTTATCCTTTCCTCCTAACGAATTACAAGAAGCTTTATCTAGGATCCAGGAAGACCTCGATAGAATCTGTACTTGGGCCAACTTGCATAATTTAAAGCTAAATGCATGGAAAACTCAGACCATTGTAATCGGTTCAAGTCCCCTCCTCAGATCCATTACCAACTTTCCTACCCTAAACCTGAATAATCAACCTATCACTTTCTGTTCCTCTGCCAAAAATTTAGGAATCATTATTGACCAAACCCTCTCCTGGAAGCCCCAAATCGCCCGAAAAAATCAATAGGAATCCTCAAATTATTCCATCGTTCCCGTCATTTCCTTCCTCAATCCACGCGAAAACTCCTAGTTTCCTCATTCATTTTTCCTGAGTTTGATTATGGTTGTGTGGTGTATGGGGGCCTCTCGGTGGGTCTCCGGGATAGATTACAACGAATCATGAATAGTTTTATCAGATTTGTTACCGGTACCCCCCCGAGACGTTCACATGTATCGCACCTCTACACTGCCTTAGACTGGCTCTATCCATCCTCCCGTAGACAATATTTCCTGGGCACTTTCCTGTACCAAGTCATTAATTACCACTGCCCACCCTACATCCATAACCTGTAGAAATTCAAGTCTTCCGTCCACTTCCAACTCACAACAAGATCACGTTCCTCTGACCTATATACTCCCCTCCACCACATTATACCAACACTCCTTCCTAGCTCGATCCACTACCCTCTGGAACTCTATACCTCCTGAAATTAGATATGCTCCTTCCTTAAACTCATATAAAACTCTCCTATTCCAATATCTCCTTAAATCCCAGTTAGACGCCGCCAATATGAGTAATAATTAAAAATCCAGTTAGTCAATCTCACCTATATCCGATATCAATGAATTACTTCAATAATTATATCATTATAGGTAAATTTGCCAATTTTAATCATTTGCCTGTCTAAAAAATTACTTGTTATTTTTGTCACATATAGCTATATAATATAAGAGGCAGTAAGTAGATGTGTAAATATATGTTTTCAGGTATTTGTAAATATTTTGTCTTATTAATATTCAAATAGTTAACTTTTTTTTTTTTTCTCTATATATCTTTTCCTTCTATTCACTATATTTGTTTTATTTCATGGATTTATTTATTTTTTTTTTTTTTTCATCTTTCTGAATACATTGTAATTATTATATAAGTATATATCATATTTTGTGTATATATATGTATGTATATGTATGTATGTATGTATGTGTGTGTGTGTGTGTGTGTGTGTGTGTGTGTGTGTGTGTGTGTGTGTGTGTGTGTGTGTGTGTGTGTGTGTGTGTGTGTGTGTGTGTGTGTGTGTGTGTGTGTGTGTATATATATGTATGTGTATGTGTGTGTGTGTGTGTGTATATATGTATATATATATATACGATGGTGTCTTAAGTTATAATTATTATTTCATATGTTTATTTATTTTTTAATTTAATTTAACTTTTTTCCCTATAAAAAATGTATAATGTAACTACTGATGCATTTAATTTGTATATAACCTGCCAGACAATTGTACTTTTTACTGTGCAGTATTTTTATTCTTAGGGGACAGTAAGTCCCAGAATAAAGTTTATTTTTCATTTCATTTCATTTTAAGTGTAACCAATAAAAGTGTATTTAATGAATTTTATGTCATTGCACACTCATCACAATTAAATATCACTAAATGATTTGATTGCTAAACTTCAGTGACCAAATAATTTTAAATCAAACTTATAAACCTTTACTCCATTTCGACATGTTTTCCCCAAACAGTTTTAAAATATTTTATTAATCCTAAATAAGTTAACAAATAAAGAAATTTCCAAAACAAATGGTAATTAAAAAAAAAAAAAAAAAAAATTGTAACCTGTTTTCTTCTCTTTAAACTG
Organism: Euschistus heros; assembly: GCA_003667255.2. Taxonomy (NCBI): domain Eukaryota; kingdom Metazoa; phylum Arthropoda; class Insecta; order Hemiptera; family Pentatomidae; genus Euschistus; species Euschistus heros. The sequence goes on along the minus strand of RCWM02000861.1, from coordinate 225,998 downwards.
ATAAGGCTAATATACTGATTATACGGTTCACACCAAAATGGCTACCTCTAGTCAGGTACTGCCCTGGCTATTGAGAGGTAAGCCCCCTCCACTTGTCTATAACTCCATGACCACAGTACTAAAGAAGAAACAAATGATTTCTTATATGCTCTCACCATTATCTAGAACTCACTTGTTGAGGAACGCATGATGGTTTAGACGGATCAATACAATTATGATCGATAAATTATGATGTATAAATGCCCTACAATGAAAAAACAGGTTGCAATAAAATTATGTAAGTTATACAGGCTATTTCAAAACATAAAGTTAGCTACAGTACAAATATATAACAACATGCGTTAGAATAATTAACTGCATACAATTACAAAATATGAAGGTAGGAAACTACTTACAATGTTACTGGTGGATAGACAATTGGTATCAACTACTTATAACAATTAGAATTATAACAATTCTAGTACACAAATGAACTGAGGAATTTCGGAAAAAGTTTCCCAAGTTCAAAAATTCCCAATTCAGTTGTGTACTAGAATTGTTATTGTTATTTAGTATTACCAGGTATGCAAGTTTAAAATGTCGTTTTAATTCCAATAGAATGCGCTCTTAGCCTATTGAAGGATTTGCTTATCTCTAAACGCTATTTTGTTTGTTAGTCATTTGTTTACAAAAGTCAGTTGTTTTCAAGTCGTTTACGTGGACGTATCATACCTTTCTTTGGTGTTAAAAATGTCTAATTTTAAGCCAAATAAAGAGCATTTGCGGCATGTCATGATTTTCTTATTTAATCAAAAGAAAAAGGCATCTGAATGTCATCGAATTCTTGTTGAGACTTATGGCGATGTTGCTCCAACCGTCAGGACATGTGAACGTTGGTTTCAAAGTTTCAAACGTGGTGATTTTGATGTTACTGATCAAAAACGAGAAAATCGACCAAAAAAGTTTGAGGACTTCGAATTGCAATCTTCATTAGACGAAGACAATACCCAAACCCAACAAATGATGGCAGAACAGTTGAATGTCACTAGGCAAGCCATTTCCGATCGCCTGAGAGCTATGGGAAAGATTCAAAAGGTTGGAAAATGGGTTCCACATGAATTGGACGAACGACAGATGGAAAAACGAAAAACTGTGTGCGAAATGCTGCTTTTACGCCACGAAAGAAAGGGTTTTTTTTGCATCGAGTTGTAACTGGCGATGAAAAATGGATTTATTTTCAGAATCCCAAACGAAAAAAATCATGGGTAACGCCAGGACAACCATCCACATCGAGTGCAAGACCGGATCGTTTTGGGAAGAAAGACAATGCTGTGTGTGTGTGGTGGGATCAGAAGGGAGTAGTCTACTACGAGCTTCTCAACCCGGCGAAACAGTCAATACCGAGCGCTACCGACAACAAATGATCAATTTGACGCATGACAAATGATCACGCATTGATCGAAAAACGCCCAGAATGGGCTCACAGGCACGCCAAAGTCATTCTTCAGTATGATAACGCTCCTGCACATTCAGCCAGATTGACTAAGGAAACGATTTCTTCGCTTGGTTGGGAACTCCTACCCCACCCGCCGTATTCACCTGACCTGGCGCCTTCTGATTATCACCTCTTCTCATCGATGGGACACTCATTGGCGGAGCAACACTTCAACAATTTCGAAAACGTACGAAAATGGCTCGATGAATGGATTTCAAATAAAGATGAAGCATTCTTTTGGAATGGTATCCATATATTGCCCGAGAGATGGACAAAATGTGTAGAAAGCGAGGGTAGATACCAATAGCATATCCACCAGTAACATTGTAAGTACTTTCATACTTATATATCAATTTATTGAAATTAACAACTGTACAAATATGTACATCAAGTAAATGAGCTGATAACGATTACAATGACATGTAACAACTTGAAAAGAACTACTCATCAGTAGCACCTCCATAAAATTTTACACTAGAAGATCTCTAGGCCATTTTCTTTTCAGACGCCTCGGAGGATTATCGGGAATGGAGTGGGAAGCAAGTTGAGAAACTAATGGATTTGAGTGGTTATGGAGCTTACTATGAAAGGATAGGATTCTGGTTTGGGCTAATTCAGCAACATTTGGAACATTAAGGTCTTTATGGATAAGCTTATTGGTGACAAAGTAAGGGGCATTTAGAATTTTTCGAAGGATTTTGGATTGTAAGAATTGGATACGAGATGAATTGGATGGTTTAGTAGAGCCCCAAAGCTCAACTCCGTACGTCCAAATAGGTCTAATAACAGTCATGTAAATAAGTCTTTTGTAATGAATTGGAAGCTTTGATCGTTTGTCTAGTAAATGTTGAAGTAGTCTGTAACTACGAGCAGTTTCTTGTCACTTTAGTCTTGATATTGTAGCTAACTTTATGTTTCGAAATAAACTGTATAACTTATATAATTTTATTGTAACCTGTTTTTTCACTGTAGGGCATGATTATGAGAAGAATATAGTCTCGAAACGTCGCCAAAATAGTAGTTTTTATTTATTGACTGCACCTCAAGAACCTTATTTCACCCAATTTCGCCACCTTTCACTGGTCAAAGTTTTAAAGATTATAAAACTTTTTATTTTTGACCGTTTTCACTCCGCTTTGCTACGCTGTGTATACGCAATGCAACTTTTTTTTCATCCTGAACCGATAGTTTTTTCAAGATGATTGTCAGAGAGTAGAGATTTAGGGGAAAAGAGGCCATATTAATGTCAGAACAACTGGAAATACAAAAAGACTGCATTCTTCCCATAAGACCTCTGATAGGATGTCCTGATCTTTTAAACAAACACATCCTTATCGCCGGCTAAGGAAGGCATAACTGCATCCTCGACAATAATCCTTCTTCAATTATTACTGCACTAAAAGTGTAAATGTCACTAAGCGCCATTCTTATCTGCCTCGTGTCCAAGAGCACTGCCTCAATAAATCATATAAATCCGACATTGTCATTCAAATGTAGCTTTGTTCAAGGTCAAGGGTACGGGAGGTTGCAGTATATTGGCAGGCGGCTGATGGATGATATAATACTATGATGTCAATTTTCTAATATTCTAATAAAAAGCATGGTATGGAAAACATGTGGATGGATCCAACAATACTTCTTCCTTACACCAGGGTGGAGAGAAAATGACCAAAAAAAAGAAAAGAAATTTGAGAATCTGCGAATACAGGAAAAGTGGAGAAATCGGCTTCAAAAAATTGTGTGAAAGTTCATTGCGATATTATGTCATCTTGAGGTCGCACAAATAATTTTAAGATTTATGTAGCCAACAAGTTAAAAAAAAAAATTTCTAATTTAGTTAGCAATCCTTCACTCTACATAATTTAATTTATAATAAAAACTTATTTAATGGTTTTAGAAGACATAAAAACACAATAGAAATTGTGAGATCCCACTACCTGTAAGTTGAATGAACGTGGCAGAGGGACATATTGTTAGGACCTGCTCATAAGAATCCGTATTAACTCCAAGAAGCAACTTTCACGATATGACGCGAATTGAGACTGAAAAATATTGCTATTCAAATAATAAAACTTATAATAACAAAAATGTTCGTATTTTGGCATTTTTGATTAAACTTAAAACTTCATACGATTTGTGCGACCTCAAGACATTCATATATTTCGGTTCTTTTGCACTTGTTCCCCGTATTTCATTTTGCGTTTGTTATCATATGTTTAGGTTACGAGTAACCTTCCCGAACGTAATAATATGTCAATGAGAGATCGTTTGATTGTTCCTATTAGTAAATAATTAAAGAAAAAAATTACAAAAAACAAAAATTATTTAAATATTTTATTAAGAGTTAATATTATAACTTGTCAGGTTATAATTAAACATATGGTTGCTTAGCAACATTACCTACCTCACATGTTATCCGTTTCATTGTAATATTCCGTGATATCATTTTTTGTATTATTATACGCGGCATGCCTTTGATCGATTTATTCTTCGAATAAATACAAAAGAAAAAGCGATAGAAGGTATTTTACAAACGAATAACACTTAATAAAATATTTAAATAAATAATTAATTCTTTTTCTTTTTTCTTTAATTATTTAATAATAGGAACAATCAAACGATCTCTCCTTGTCATGTTATTACATTTGGGAAGGTTACTCGTTCGTAACCTGAACATATGATAATAACTTCAAAATGAAATGCGGGAAACAGGTGCAAAAGACCCCATATTTCAGTCTCAAATTTTTAAGTTATTAATTTTACCAAATTTCGCCTCTATTTCCGGGTCAGGGTTTTACAGACTTTTTTTTTTTGCCGTTTTCGCCCACCCGGCTGTACATCAGTCTGTCATTGAAACTCAGGAGAAAGAGATCTCAAAACCAACTCCAAGTTATTTTATTCTTTGTGATTGTCAATTGTTGTAATAATATTAGCAATATTGTACATTTCACCACCAAGAACACTCTATAGAAATGCCATGAATGGAGTGTTAACCTCCTGTACCTCTTCATAAAATTGATTATCACCTGAAATTCATTCAGATAAAAATCGAAGTTCGCAAACACGCATATGTTTACCATTTTTTAGTTTGTTAATAGGATTCATACGGATAGTTGATACCCAATTTAGCAGCTCTGAAAAACCCGTGCGATTGGCTTGGTGAAAACTCGGGAAAAGAAGATATGGAACATTAAGATATTTATGGATAAGATTGTTTGTGACATAAGAAGGAGCATTGGTGATTTTACGAAGGATTTTGATAAAAGCCTTTTAATGATATATTTCAGAAGACGAAATCTATCTTACGTATTACGTAAGAGAGATGTTCTCGAATGATTCAATTTTTGAAGGTCAACATTAAAACTGAGTCAATAAAAGGTAGAGCGTGAGACGACTGTTGATTGGTTTACGACCAACGGCTTAACAACTGCCTCCATAATCCCCAAATATTTATCTCTTTAATAATCGTTCCCGATACACTCGTCTTTAGATTTTTTAAATGTTTTTTTTTTAATAACAGCGACTGAATCTGAAAATGGAAATTTTGTTGTAGTTGTGCGTTAACCTTTGTCTTAAGGAGGCAGTGGATATTTAGCGTCACACTGACCAATGTACTTCATAGAAGGGAATTATTTTAGACAACAATTTTCCGTTGATATTAGGAAAATACTGATTCGTATTTGAAAAACGAAGTAGTAGTTCGTTATAAAGGTGTTATGAGAATGGAATAGGGAAAAACATGGTATGGCAATAAAGACAGACGAATATGCAGTTACTCTAGTACTCAATGAGATCACAATATAAAAGAAATAATATATCGAGTTCTTAACCACATAAATACTATCATTTGTTATTTTAAATTCACTGTTTCTATGTAATGGTAACTGTTACTAAAATTAACTGGCGGATATTAAACGAAAAAGACCCTCATTTTCAGACAAGAAACATAAAAAACGCAAATCAGTCTGCAAATAAGCGGTCACAAATAATGAAACGACTTAAAAGATAATAATTGACGTCATTATATAGCTGTTTATGACAGAAAATATTGCAATAAAACCAGGAAGTTTTTGTCTGTTGTAAAGATGTCCGGATTAAAGTCATTGTTGCCGGTTGTTTAGATCTCTTGATATGATTTACAACATAACTCAAAGTTATGTTAAAATTATATGTTTTTTTCTTCTATGTGCTATATAAAAATATTTAATTTAAGTGTTTTCAATATGTACTTTTATGTTCTTACACAGCTAGTGAGTTTATCAATTATGGATTTATTTGGTGTAACGTTTTTTCACCCTCAAAAATGTAATCGAAGATTCGTTGAGAGTTTAGTATTAGAAATTTAATGGAGAATATTTTTCGTTATATAACATTTGTCGCTAGGACCTACCGTTCAGGGGCTATATTGGTTTGAATGAAAAAAGTCACTTTTGAAACCCCGAATTTTTCTCCATTCTGTTTAGTTCGAATAATCATTAATTTTTAATTTATTTTTTTTAATTTGATCGCTTTTATTCTTAAATGTAAATTGGGAAAAGCCATAACTTATAGATAGACATATATGGGAGGAACCATTGGGTCCTGTGTCGACCTAATTCAACTCGTAAAAAAAAAATCACCAGTAAACTTATGATTATAACCTAAATTATTTCCAAGTAGTGAAATGCTAAAGAGGAGAAAAAAAAAATAGTTTTGTTATGAAGAGGAATAGTAAGCATTGTAATCCATACCAAAAAATAAAAAATAATAATAATAATTTATTAAATAGTTTATTACACGAAGAGATAATTAAAAGAAAACAAGAAAGACTTCATTATTTTCAGGACAGCCCAAAATGATCCCCAATGTAAAAAACAAATTGAGTAAAACTATACCAAAAATGAAGAAAAATACCGCTGACAGGACCTTTCTATTCCGATCTATTACAGATATATAAAAATTCTAAGATTTTTATGGGTGACCCATGTTTTTTACCATATCTCCACTCGGCTCAAAGATTTTTCAAAGGTTTACCACATTTACGGATTTAGCATTAAATTTCCTACAAGATGAGAGCACGCGTGGCATTGAATGTTATAAGCTTCAAGAAGAACAGATTGATCTTCAACTTATTTAGAAAAGTTACAATTTTCTTTATATTACTACAACGAAAAAAAACAATCTGCAAAACTGCAAATATCACAAAAAGTTTCATATTTAACCAGCTTTTGATTGCATGGAGAAATTCACTTTTCAAAAACATGGTGTTTTAATTTGCGATACAAATAAGAAAATCGGGTAAATAAAATATTATGATAATTGCTTGATGAATATCTGTATTTGGAGTGAAGATATTACAGTTTTTATGGCAAAAAAACCTGGGTTATCCAAAAAAATCTTGAATTTTTTATATCTCTGCAACGGATTGGAATAGAAAGGTGCTGTCAGCGGCATTTGTCTTCATTTTTGGTCTATTTTCACTCTTTTTTTTTTAAGAGTGAATCACCCTTTATAAACCATACCATATCTGTATATTATTTTTTACATTCTGAAATTAAGATCATATTGTACAAGATTACATCTCTTTCTATACCGTCCATCATACATTTCCGAACTTCTGCAGTATAATTCTCCTATCATGCCACATCTCCTGGAGCTCTTCTCGAACAGGAAATATCCACAGGATGTCCAAACTATATATATACAACTCACCTTATTTTCCGCAGAATACAAGTTAGAAAAAAATAAGATTCCTCCTAGTAACGAACCATATCATCGCACATAGGGGTTCTTAACGATCCTTAGGCGGTCAAAATTATTTAATCCCAGTTTACTGTCAAAAATATATTTACTATTCATCTTAAGCTTTAAAAAGTTATTTTCTGGCTTTCTATTAAAAAAAAAAAAGAAGCTTGAAATGTTTGCTGTAGGCCTCAGTGGCTTGTTCGGATAACAACCCTTTTGGCAACAATTTTTTTTCTATCAAAGTTGCACTGCGAATAAGAATTGTACGCATCTTAGGCGGATAAGGACTTCTATATAATTTTGATACTTAATTTTCATTCTTCAAACCTTTGTAAATGAACTTTGTGGCCACTTGATTTCACTTCAATTTTGACTTTAAACTGGTATAACAAATTTAAATCAACACCAGTGATATCTGCATCTAAAAAATATGAAGCCATTACTATTGTTAGTGTTGCAAAATCAATTCTGTTTTTTTGTTTGAATTATTCTTGAATTTCATTTTTCCTTTTCATAACGATTGCTTTGTCAGTATCTGTTCTTAGCTACCACTTTTTTACTTGGAGCTAATATGAAAGATGCAATATGCTTTCGAACAGCCTAGCGTGCAATATAGGTAAACCAAAAGAAAGAGCATCGGCATCAACATCATTTTTATTTTTTTTATCAAATAATTGAATTCTTTAAAAGTTACGCCACAAATGTAGGACCTCATAGTTAATGTTAATGTGACGGGATTACATACATTTGCATCAGTCAGAGTAAGTGACAGGACATGTTTCACAGTATAACAATTGTCTTCCAGTGTGAATATGGAGCTTTTTAATGAATTAAAATAGTATTTCAAATGGTTTCAGCAGCCAATGGTCTTTTTTTTAAGGATTTTTTAAAACTTCTTTTCATCTCTGTTTAATTTTAGATTGTAAACAGGAAAATTGGTACTTCATGTCCTTTTATTGGTCACTAAAATAGCTCACTAGGCAAAAGATGTCTTCAAAATTGGAAAGATTTGCTCCTGCATTATATCGTTCAGTGATTTTCGGGTCACTCCTCTAACTCCTGAAAAAATGGACAAATATCAAGAAAATTGAAGATCTCGTTAAAAGAATTTTAATATTTAATTTAATATTTTGTAATTTTCTCATTGTCATGTTTGGTTCCACTTAAATCAAAAAGGTGCGACTAGGTGTGGCTGATTAGGTCATTATAATTTTACAGTTTATACAGTTTATGTTAAAGTCCAATCTTTCAAATACATTAAGAATAACAGCCGGGACGCACCCTGAAGTACAACAAAAACACTGAAATATGCTGAAATGTGGTTGAAAATAAACAAAAAATATAATATTTTTCAAACAGCCGAAATGGTACTGATGGATTAATTGGTAAAATAACAACCACTTCAAAAGTATGTGCCCTCACCTGCAGTTTCCAGATCAGTAACTCTATTTTTGAAGAATATCACTAACTATAAGAAAACCCCTTTTAACTGAAGTGATTACACTTAGAAAGCAGAGAGAGATCCGTTGGCCTGACGAGATGGGACAGATCCGACTAATCGTACGACTTAGGTATAGCGGGGAAGGTAGGGACAAGGTATACACAATGTCCTCTGTTTATCTAACTTTATAAATAGCTTGGTTTTTTTTTCCTTTTGTGGATTTAATAAAATCGACTTTTGGTCGCTTAGATTAGATAAATACCCCTATGTGCGTCGGTGAGATTGCCGATTCCGCTATGTGCATTTTAGCACCTTCTATGACATTAAATACCTGTATGTGTTGTGATGCACATGAGTAATTATTTTTTGGGCTAAAATCACATAAGTGTTTTCTCTAAACCACATCCAAGCAGAATTTGCGTATTCGGGTTCTTACATTAGACGCGAAATTTAATTTTAAAACGAATCCTGCAAAAAAAAAAAACCTTAATCGAAAAAATGCACATAACGGAATTGGCAATCCCACTAACAATATATTCTTTTGTTTTTTTTAATATAGGTCACGATGACGTCACGTGATATCAACTTTGTTTTTTTTTAATCAATGGAAAATTTCTAAAGAATCGGTTCGGAACTTTCCGAGTTTTAAATATACAACTTTTTAATCTTCATTCATCTTCTGCAACCTATGAATCTAAAAATTTTCATAAAATGTTTTCTTTTTCAAAAAAAAAAGGTTCTCAACTCATCTGTATTTTTGTGTGTGTGTGTGTGTGTGTGTATGTTACGCGATTACTCGGCACACTTCAGAGGTGGTCCCATAAAATATATTTTGAAATCAACTCAGCGCTTTTTAAGAAAAATCAATAAAACAGTTAATAAAAATCATATAATAATCTAAAATCCCCATGGTAACTAAATCTAAATTATTAACAAAAATAATTTACATATACAGTCAACTCTCGATGTGTCGTACTTCGATAAGCTTAATTCTTAAATAAGTCGAACTAAATCTACGGTCGGAAGTACATTACACTTAAATTTCACCTCAAAGAGGTGATTTCAGATAGAAAACTTTAAAAATTGTGTAAATAAGTCGAACTTAAAATGGGGTTCAAAAGAGAGAACTTCTAGAACCACCTCTATGAAACGAACTATTAGAAGTCATCACCTCTATAACTCGAACTCAAATTAAAAGAATTTCATGTGTAATTTATATTCCGGTTTCCCGTCATTGTTTATCTTTCCAGTTCATAGTTACACCAGTCACTTATTATTAGTTATTAACTCGAGTGAATAATTTTACAGTGGCTATTGTAAATTCTTTCAATTAACGAAAAGTTAAAATTGATTTGAAAAGTGGAGAAATGAGAAAGAAGTTGGACGTTTGTTGCTAGTAAATTCCAAATTCCGCGTAGTTCTCTTCCAACCATCCTAAAGAATAAAGAAAAGATCGCCACTGGTGGAAGGCGGTAAGTCAACTTATAGGCACCCTCAGAAAAAAAGCGCAGTTCAGTTGAAAGTTATATGATAAATTGGTACCGGGTATTTAATTTTCTGTATCAATAATTTTATATGAATTTACAAACAACATTCCTATTAATGAAAATGTATGTAATGATTTCAACTACAATTTCGTGTTCAATTTTCCCATTTACATGCAGATAAGTGGAATAATAACATCGATAATTCTTTGTTCAGTTAGTCGAAATATTTTTCAGGGTAGCTTGAAGATCGAGAATTGACTGTATAAACAAAAATACACTCACCACTGAAAAGTAAAAAAAAAAAAAATAATTTTTAGAAAAAAAAAAAAAAAAAAAATAATATTTTAATTGACTTCATGATTAAACCTACATAAACAAACTTGAACTAAAAAATAAAAAATAATATTTTAATTGCTTCGAAACAAAAACCATTAAATGACAATCAACGAAATTATCGATACATATATACCTTTTCACAATTTATGATCAGTTATTTTTAGAGTCGGTGCCAACCAAAACAAACAAAATTTGAAAAGAAATGGTCATTGTAAAGATGCTACCACTGTTTCATCACCGCCACACCGCTGTCTCCGGCCATTCGAAAGTTCATTGCTAAGGCAAGATTAAACTGCTCTTCTTGGCTGGCACCGACTCTAAAAATAACTGATCATAAATTGTGAATAGGTATATAAGTATCGATAATTTCGATGATTGTCTTTTAATGGTTTTTGTTTCGAAGCAATTAAAATTTTATTTTTTATTTTTTAGTTTATGTAGGTTTAATCTTGAAGTCGGTTTTGTTTTGTTTTTTCTAAAAATTATTTTTATTAAGTAATTCTATTAATTGAATTGACGTTTTACAATGTCTATTCTTGCCTTCTTGGATAAACACTGTATACAAATCTGCGCTCCTCCATCCACCTCTTAAATACTAGAACCCGGTTGGTTCTATAGGTTCTATAGGTTTATCAACCTGTACACTCCTGCGCACCGAACTGCATCCTTCGACAAATCTTTTATTATCCGCGCTTCCTCTTTATGGAATTCATTGCCCATCACAATTCGAAAAAGCTCCACTTTTACTTCCTTTAAGCATCATATATTTCTTTACCTCCTTAATTTTTAATCTTCCGAGAAAATGTAAAATATGAATATTTATGTCATATATATTATAATAGTATATATAAGATGTAACCTTGTACAAGATTTCTTGATTTATTTTGTAACTCATAATTTAATTAATAATCAATTTGTATTATTATTTATTATAATTAATTATCATAGCCAGACGATTGTCCTATGTACTGTAATCATATGTTATTCTTAGGGGACAAGTTTTCCCAGCATAAAGTTCATTTTCTTCTTCTTCTTAAAAGTATCTTACTTGATGGTATGCCTTCTCAGAATTTTCTTGATCTTATGTTGTTTGCTAAATTATCTAACACATTATCTCTTAGAGTTTCTTCTAGATATGATAAGTTTTAACCCTGTTTATGACACCATACTTTGATTTTAGTACAGAAAAATGCCTACATAATTCGATATTCCATATTAATATGATACTTATGAAATGATATAAATAGAGAATTTCCGATTAGAATTGTATGGTTACGTTTTCTGCTATAGAAAAAACATTTTTTAGGTATGGTTCACCTTATAACATGAGCTAGTGAAGTAAAAGAATAAAAATTTAATTTACAATTAATGAATTATAACATTACCACAAAAGTAATCCAAAAGAAATAGGAAAAAATTAAACATTATACGCTAAACGAAAAAATATTTGTCTGTCAATGACATTAGAAACAAAACTAAATGGAAAAGTGTACTCGACCTTCTACAACTCACAGCTGAACAATATTCGATCGTTCAGCAACGAATAACTCTACCACATTGCTTCCTGCTTTCACTTCTTCAGGGCTGGATTCCATCCAATTGAAATAATACTTAATTAATTTGTAAAATTTACGTTGCCTTGCCACGAAATGAACGTAGATATTATGTAAAAACTTTTACTAGACACCATTAGTCCATTACGAAGTCGATTATTTGTTTATTACTTTTGTATTGTTATTTAGCATTTAATATGCCAAACGTTGTTCGCTAACGTTTAGTATTCGTACATCGAAGTGGGAATAATGCAACATATTCCCGGAAGAATACTAACCATTATTCATTTTAAGTTGTGGAAGCTTTAGCGAGAATTTATGATTTTCGAATTTCAGATCGCTTCAATGTTATTACTATTACGAGACACCTAGATCCCACACAAGCCTCTCAGATAAACGCGACATTGATTTTTTAAATAAGTTCTTGTTTATTGTGACCCCCTCTTCCTATCCAGGATTGTGGGAAACAATTGTTTAAACATTCCCTTACAGGTAAGTTGTAGTGGGCTTTTTCAAAACAACAACTTATTCAAAAAATCAATGCCGCATTTACCATAATGAAGGAAGAATTTGTTTTAAGAACAACCACCACAGAAATAAGAAAAAGATATCGTGCTTGTATTAGAAATAGTGGAGATCATTTAAAGATTTAACGATCTCCCGTTTTTTTGGTATTTGTTTTTTGCACCATATCTTTTTTAATTTACATGGACAATGTATTAGTAATTGCAGGGGGAAAAAATGGCGTTGATATATCAGTAAACAAAGGAGTTATAAGGCATAAATGTTTGGATTTGGCCATTTTTACAAAAAAAATCATTAAAAAAAACCGTAAGACTTTGTATATAGGTAAGTGACCTTAAATACGAGGGTGAATCAAATATAAACGGTAATTTTCAAAATTATATTTATTGAATAATATTATACAGAAACTATACCTTCAACATTTTTCAATGTAGTCTCCTGCATTATCTACACACTTCTGCCACCGATTTGGAAGCTTGAATATTCCCTGTTCATAAAAAGACTGAGGGCGAGTTTTTAACCATTCGCGCACGTGCTTTTCGACGTCTTCATTGTTTTCAAATCGTTTTCCTCCAAGTGATTCTTTCAGGGGCGCAAACAAAAAATAGTCACAAGGGGGCAGGTCTGGACTGTAAGGAGGGTGTTCGAGAGTTTCCCAGCCCATTTCTTCCAATTTATCCCTTGTCAACAATGCGGTGTGAGGCCTTGCGTTGTCATGGAGAAGGATGACATCTCTAATGGGCACACCTCGTCTTTTATTCCGGTAACTGGTTTTTGCTGACTGTAGCACCTGGCAGTAGTAAGCCGCATTCACTGTTCGTTGATCGTGAAGAAAATCAATGAGTAGAACTCCCCTTGAGTAAAAAAAAAATGTTGCAAGAACTTTTTCGGCTGAGAGACGAGTTTTGGCTTTCACTGGGCAGCCTTCATCCTTCCTTCGCCACTCCTTACTTGCCATTTTCGATTCGGGGGTGTAATGGTGGACCCACGTCTCATCACATGTGAAGAATCACTTGGAAGAAAACGATTTGAAAACAATGAAGATGTCGAAAATCACGTGAGCGAATGGTTAAAAACTCGCCCTCAGTCTTTTTATGAACAGGGAATATTCAAGCTTTCAAATCAGTGGCAGAAGTGTGTAGATAATGCAGGAGACTACATTGAAAAATGTTGAAGGTATAGTTTCTGTATAATATTATTCAATAAATATAATTTTGAAAATTACCGTTTATATTTGATTCACCCTCGTAGGTTCAAAATGAACCTCCCTACCCGAGATAATTTTTTGGCCAACGATCTTCCGAACACCCTGTACGCTTTGTGGCATTGAATTAACTATAATTTTGTAATAATAACGTCGCTTAAATTTTGATTGTTAGAAACACACCTTTTTCGTACTCGATCAAGGTGTGATATTTCCACAAATGCGCTATAGGGTTAATATCCCGTGATTGATGGGGTGTGGCCTCCACTTTGATGTGTTGTACAGGATCCACATTTTGAATTTTCAAGGTGTATGCTCAGGATCATTATCCTGCTGAAAAATGTAATTTTCTCTAATCCCAAAATTTTCCGCACTGATTAGGAAATTTCTTTTTTTTACGTCGATGTATTTTATATGATACATTATGCTATCGATAAATTCAAGACACCTCACTCTAGCATCATTCCAACAACCTCAGACCACGAGTCACTTCACTTTCCTGTACTCTATTCTATGACCATTAATGCAATATTATATTTGTTTAAATTAAATAAATATGTTATAAATACAAAATAAAACGAAAGAAAATAAAACTTATACTAGTATACGAATACTTTTGACTCTGACTGTACATACTTTAACCTTCTTTTTTTTTCTTAATGCCATCACATTCGATGGTTGTCATTTCATATGTTGACAGTTGTGAATACATTCGATACAAAAATATTTAAAAAATAGCCTGAGACCCTAGCTAAACAGACATAATAAAAAGAAAACGAGGCGTCATTTGCTCTCAGTCTTATAAACACAGCACAGTGAGCTATATGCAGTAATATAGTGGGACTAAAGTACAAAACCGCAAAATTGTTCCTTCTTCCCTGGTATCTGAAGTTATGATCCCCAAACAGGACCGGGAAGAGAAAACCAGTACATCGGGTGGTCGGGAAAATAATGTAGGTTTTCTTGTTTTCTTTAAATTGTCCCTCTATAAGATAAACTGACTGCTTCTCATTACTCATTTGTTTGGATGTAAAAATTTTATTAATATTCTCCCAAACAAAAATATTAATTAACCCCTTCAACATTTCACTTCATGTAAATAGTGTTTTTCGCATGGTTAGGGGTTTTATTTAAAACCGCCGGTAACATATATATATATATATATATATATATATATATATATATATATATATATATATATATATATATATATATATATATATATTTTTTTTTTTGAAGAGAAAAGATTTGACCCGGTCGGGATTCGAACCCGAGTTTCCACCTCTCTAGCGTGGCGCCTTATCCAACTAGGCCACCGGGGTCGTATCCGAACCAGGCAAATCTTCTCTCTTCAGTGATCCATAACCCCCGGGCACTCGCAAATCGCGATGTGATTCCGGGGATGAATGTTCATATTGAACATTACATTTAACTTGGATCTATTGACAATCCGTCACCGGATGTAATTTTTCTTGATATAAATCAATATTATTAAATATATATATACCGGTGACGGATTGTCAATAGATCCAAGTTAAATGTAATGTTCAATATGAACATTCATCCCCGGAATCACATCGCGATTTGCGAGTGCCCGGGGGTTATGGATCACTGAAGAGAGAAGATTTGCCTGGTTCGGATACGACCCGGTGGCCTAGTTGGATAAGGCGCCACGCTAGAGAGGTGGAAACTCGGGTTCGAATCCCGACCGGGTCAAATCTTTTCTCTTCAAAAATAAAATATATATATATATATATATATATATATATATATATATATATATATATATATATATATATATATATTTATTTAATAATATTGATTTATATCAAGAAAAATTACATATATATATATATATATATATATATATATATATATATATATATATATATATATATTAATTTATTTAAAAATGTAAGACAAGAAATCAAACATGTTGAAACTCACCTAAGGAAAAAAAATGAAAAAGATTTCTAAAGGACAACAGGACCTGGAGCATACTGAATGTACAGAAGGGTGAGAAAGTAGATGGGTTAGCACCTTTTGGTTTTCCCTAATACTGGTTGCGTATTTCCGTGCCAATTGGAAATAAATTTAAAATGGGACTGTTGGAAATATTTATCTGGTCATTCATTTAAACAAAAATCTGATTCGGTTTTGAAAGATTTTATTACTAATGATCCATAAATATTTAATTTGAGACTATTTTCTACTTCATGTATTAGTTTCATTCCCGAGTCTTTGTTGAATTTAGAGTTATTTTCAGTTAAATAGAAAGCGAAGTCGGAATTATGCGTCTTATTATTGTATGCTCTTATGAGATAAAATGAAACCATATTATTATTTATCAGCACATCATATGATGTTCTTTTAATCTTTGATTTGCCGATCTTCCAGTTTCTCTAGTGCATTCAGTAATTGCATTTTAGTGATATTAGTTTTATTAAAACACCAGTTTTTTTGGAATGGTTCTATTTTTTATTTAGGTGAAGAGAAATAAGATGACAATGGTTTATCTTAATATACAGTGCTATGTCCTTCTCTGTGTGAGTTCGGATCATGCATTTATCTAAATACAGGGATGCCAGCCAGGACTTAATTTCCTGACAATTTATAAATGAGTATTTTTCCATAATTAATTAATTAAATCAATGTAATATCTTCTCCAGAAGGTTTTCGTGGGGCCAATGATTAAGATTTGTTAATTATAAAGGAGAGTAATCAAAATATATTAATTAAGACATGCTACTTGGCAATAAACTGTATGGTTAAACTAAAAACAACATATATTTAATCAAGGGTTGACATACAAAATAACGATATGGAAATCTGGATCATAACTTAATTTGGTATCTTAAATTTAACATAAGAAACTTAGCCTAGACTTATCTTTGAGGGAGATGCTATGACGTGGGCAAGGCGTCATCGGCGGAAGTGGAAGTCGTCAGTGAGGTGTCATTTAGAAATTACTACATCTTAATCGTCTACATCTTAAGAGGTAATACAGGAGCTCCTGGGTCAAGCTCCGAAGAACTCAAGGAGTCAGCTCTGGAGAACCAACGCAGGAAAAAAGGACTGATCAAAAACTGCCCTCAAAATATTTTCCCGGCTCTTTTTTAAAGTATAGGCTCCACCCCCTGTACTTGGGACACACCCACTGACTTCCATGCTTTTTAAATTTTAGAATAACAAATATCTTGTTCACCCCTAATATTAAAAGGTAAGGGACAAGCAGGTATAGAACTTTTATTGTATGACTCGGTAAAGGATGTGAAATTTCGGACCACCCGAGGGGTGCTGTGGAGGTGCTACCCTTTTGCCAACACGCGAATATTATCTTTGTTATTTTCAAACTTATAGGTTTGATACATAGCAACAGGATGTCCCGAAATTAAATGTCAAAACTTCAGGAACTTATAGGGGACCGAAAAACTAAAACAAAAAGTCCTTTAGAGATTTGCTCGTTTTTTCTCAATTTTAGAGAA
Source organism: Euschistus heros (assembly GCA_003667255.2). Taxonomy (NCBI): domain Eukaryota; kingdom Metazoa; phylum Arthropoda; class Insecta; order Hemiptera; family Pentatomidae; genus Euschistus; species Euschistus heros. The sequence goes on along the minus strand of RCWM02000861.1, from coordinate 208,769 downwards.
AATCGCAAAAAAAAGAAACAAAACAAAAATGTTACAGGTAGCGATTATCACCTTTCAAAGTTCGTCAGGCTAGGCAGTGAGACATGTAAACACTTAATGTTATCTTTTACCTTCTTTTATTTGTTTACATTTTGGCTTCCTTCTAGGATTATAATTCCTAAATCAGTCTTCAGTCAGTTACTCAGATATTTTTGTGTGCATAGCATCAGCCACAGTGCCGCATACATATTCTAATGGTGATATGATTTTTGTGTATGGTTTCTGTAACGGTACTGCTTTAGAAGCGGTGCGGGAGTATGCGCGCCGATTTCCAAATAGAAGACTGCCTAATCGACGAGTCTTTTCGTTAACTTTTATTAGACTACAAGAGACTGGGTCATTCTTAATAGGTAATGAAGGCGACCAATTCCAGGCAGCCATAAGAACAGATTATCGGAGAAAGAATTGTGTCCAACGCCACTTCGATAACAATCCTGAGACTAGCATCCGAAGAGCATCTGCTGCATTAGCAATATCGCGGCAAGCAATATGGCGAACTTTGAAAGGTGATAATCGCTACCCATATCTTCAAAAAGCTCAGAATTTTTTACCTCGAGATTATGTCAAGAGATTGAATTTTAGTAACTGGTTTCTTGACAAAATTCGCGATGATAATTTGATTCCATTAAAAATTATATGGACCGATGAAGCTACCTTTACAAGAGGAAGAATTGTTAATCAAAGAAATTATCATGTACGGGCTCTTGAAAATCCCAGAGCTATTAGAGAGAATAGGTTTCAGCATGAATTTGCTATTAACATTCGGCTTGGAATTTGGAACGGATTACTGGTGGGACCATATGTTTTACCTGGAAGATTGAATGGTATCACATTTACACATTTTTTGGAGAACGACTTTTCTAATTATTTAGATGAAATTCCCTTACAGCAGCGGGTTGAAATGTGGTTCCAACTCCATGGATGTCCAGCTCATTATAGCAGAGTTGCTCGAGCTTGGCTGGATATAAATTATCCACAACGATGGATTGGACGTGGAGGAGTAGTACCTTGGCCACCCAGATCACCTGATATGACACCCATGGATTTCTTCGTATGGGGAACCTTGAAGCAAAAAGTTTATTCGGTGTCAATCAACTCAAGAGAGCAATTAAGAGACCGAATCATAGATGCAGTGCACCAAATATCTTCAGAACAATGTTTAGCTGCAATTTATCAAGTGAGTGCTAGATGTAATGCTTGCATTGGTGCAAGAGCACAACATTTTGAGCAATATTTACATTTAAAAAAAACATAATATAAATATAAATGTAAATAAATTAGTATAAAAATGAAAACTTGTTTTGTTTCTTTGTTTGCGATTTTTTCTAAAACTAAGCAAAACGAGCAAATCTCTAAAGGACTTTTTGTCTTAGTTTTTCGGTCCCCTATAAGTTTCTGAAGTTTTGCCATTTAAATTCGGAACACCCTGTATATAAATTACGAGTCACGTTCATGAGCCATACTGACATCTAAACAACTGAACCGATTTTAATCAAATTTGCACACCGTGTGCAGTTTGATCCAACAAGAAAGATAGGATAGCTTATATCTTAATTTATAGTCGCAATATTATTTGTATATTATTTGCAAGTCACAATTATCTGTTAGCTCTATACGATTCTAACATATAGCGGTATAAGGTTATACTATTATATAAAAAGACAAGCAATTTTTCGTTTGTGATCACTATCCGCCAAAAACTACTGAACCAATCTTATCTACCAAATTTTGGGTACATCATCTTTATAGCTCAAGGATGGTTTAGCAATAGTAAAATCTAATGATTTTCGACTAATTCTTTATTGAAAAATGAATAATAAGTGGATAACAGTGAAGTTCAAAAATGGCGGCAATAGCCAACTACATGAAAGGTTAAAAGGTACAGTGTTACTACATAGAGCTTGACATTGATAATAAAATTTACTTATTTTCAATTAAATTGTTATTAAAACAGTGGAGTGAAATATGCCAAATTTTAACTACATCATTTTCACAGTTCTAGATTTAGCAACAATAAAAATTTAAATGTACAATGTTGAGTGTTAGAAACGAGTTTTGCCACACTATCACGTACTTTTATGGTTAGAAATTAAAATCCAACCAGATCCAATCAGTAATATTATTTCTGTCGAACGAAAATTATTACAAATCAAAATGCCGATCCTCACCTGTTTAATATTGTGTGTAAAAATATTAATTTTGGACCTTTAGTTGTAAACAATGATAATGCAGTCCTTACATGCAACAGTTTCTTAATCGTCTCTGTCCATCTGGATTACCAACTCATATATTTAAATTGAAAATTGGATGTCTAATTATGCTTTACGTTATCTTCAAACACCTAATTAATCTAAAGTTAACCAACTTAATAATGAATAATCTAAATAAACCAAGTTAATATGCGTGAAAATATCATCAAAAATATAATTTTCAATTGTTCACTTTAATACAAGATTTTCATCGATAAACATAAAAAAAATCAATTATCTAAGATCTTCAATTATGAGAGAGGGCGAAGCCTTGACGGGGGATGATGAAGTTATATATAAAAGGACAAGCCATTTCCGTTCGTGATCACTAACCGCGAAAAGTAACGACTATCCCTAACCGAACTATTCTGTACCAAATATAACTACATCATCTTCATAGTTCAAGGAAGGTTTAGCAATAATAAAATTTACATAATAATAATAATAATAATAATAATAATAGCCTTTTATTATGTCCATAACTCAACAAATAAACCATAATTCAAATAAATACAATAAAAATAAAAATTTAACATATCTACAAATACGTCCACAATTATTATCATATTTACAAATAAAATTCTTCTGTGAGTCTGAACATAGGCCTTCCCTCAGGGAGTATAGGTCTAGACTTTCCCAGGTGACCAGCCTACTGGGAAGCCGGGTTCGCGATTTGGATCCACTTCTCTTTCCATTTATCTCTGTCCCTTGCCATTCTCCACCATAGTGGTCCGGCCTTCTTTTTAAAGAAGTCACTCCATCTTTTCAACTATCTTCCTCTTCGCCTTTTGTAGTAATAGGGTGTCCAAACAGTCACTTCTATTGACCACCTTTTATCAGTTCTCCTTAAGATGTGCCCCGCCCATTCCCATTTTTGTTTCTCAATATGGTGAATTATATCTTTCAGGCCAGTCTTCTCTCTGATGACACAACTCCTAACCTTCTCCTTCCTACTTATCTTTATCATACTTCTTTCGATTCCTCTTTGCCAGCTTATCAGTTTCCTTGTTTGGGCTTTCGTTAGGGACCAAGTCTGACTACCAAAGGAGGCGGCTGGAAGTATACAAGTATCGAACACTTTCTTTTTTATCTCTTTTGGGAAATCGTTTTTCATTATTGTTTTCAACGACCAGTATTTAGCCCAACCTATGGATGTTCTTCTGTCCACTTCCTTCCACGATTTATTTGTAAAAGAGACCAACTGTCCATGATATTTATAATCTTCTACGTTTTGTAAGTGTAGTATATTGGATATCGATTGTTTACTTGTGATTGGATGTATCGATTATGAGTGTTGAAAAGGTAGCAGTGAGATTACGGGGGGGTGGAGGAAGGTTATGGTCGATATGCAACACACATGTTTTTCTCTGTATTTTAAATTGTGTTGCGGTGATTAATAAATGTTGTGAGTTTGTACAGACTTATGTGTTTTATTTATTTTGTTAAGACATTACAAAAAATGGCGACGAGGATGGGAGCTTTTGCGAAGTAATCCAGAAATAGAAAATCAACATAATCGTAAGGGATCAATGGTGATCTGATTGTTAACTGGAAGTCGCAGGGTGAGTGCTCTTTTTTTTTCTTTTTTCTTTATCGTTAGAAGTCGTGCACAAAACAGAAAAAAAAAAAAAAAAAAAAAAAAAAAAAAAAAAAAAACAGTCTAAAGATGAGTGAAGGAATAATCGTCGGTCAGTTACGAGAGTTTTCTCTTCAAAACGAATGGCAAATATATAAGCCTCGCATGGACAGTTTTTTTAAAGCAAATAAAATTTTTTCAAGACTGAGGACCTGAAACTTGACACTTTTCTAAACGCATTAAGCGAGGACGCTTTCAAGTTATTAACAAATTTAGCCATTCCGGATAAACCTGAGTCGGTTTCCTACAGTTCACTGGTCGATTTGTTGGATAATCACTTCTCGAAAACGGAATCTGTGATTGCATCACCTTTTTCAAGTTTTATAACGCTGTTAGAGAACAAAATGAGAGTGTTAATGAATGGATTGCTCGACTCCGTAATCTGGGGGGTAATTGTAAGTTCGGCGCTTATCTAGATAGGATGTTGGTCGACAGATTCGTGATTGGAATGCAAAAGGGTCCTGCTCGTGACCGTTTATTTGAAGAGGACGCAGAAAAGCTTACGTTGGTGGATGCAATCCGAATAGCCACTAATAAAGAAATAACGGAACAACAATACAGGCTTGTGGAGTTTAAAAAAGAACCGGTTGGTTTTTATAAAGGGGAATTTTCGCAAGCTACCGACTCGCTAGCTACGGATTCCAGAAAAAATAAACAAGTAGTCTATCCTAGTTCGTCGGGAGCAGAGAGAAAAACGATGTTCTGTCTGCGGTTATACTAACCATGATTTTACAAAGTGTAAATTCAAAATTATTCTTGCAAAAAATGTTTGCGTATTGGACACTTAGCAAAAATGTGTCCCAGAAATAGCAAGTCTGATTGGTCAGGAAGACCCCAGTCTCGACCTATGGATACTAGGAAGCAGTCAACTAAAGAAAGAACTCATTTTGTGACAGAAGATCCGGGTGAACAGTTGGAATCGTTATATCGCATTGAAGCTACTGGAGATAAAGAATTTGGTTATCACATTATACTAAAACTTAATCAGGATACTGAAATACCTTTTCAAATAGATACAGGATGTTTGAGTACCATTGTACCCCTTTCCATGTACAAAGAGAATTGTGCACATTTACCGTTGTTGGCTACAGGAAAGACTTTCATATCGTATTTCAATGAAAAATCTCGGCCACTGGGCGCTGTGAATGTGTCCATCGAATATAAAAATCAACAGTTACTGGGCAAATATATAACTCCAATATAAATTATAAAAAAATAACAATAAATATAATTACATCCACAATAACTAAAAATAACAATACTACAATTACAATATGCTACTGGGTTGATCGTGGTTTGAGCGTGAAAATAGTGACATTTTTTTATCGGAAGATCGATGTGGTGCAGAAATTTCCCGAAGTTTTCTCTGATCTCTACTGGGCCAAAACCCCGATCAAGACCTGCTACTGGTTGATCGTGGTTTTCCAGAGTCTTGGTTTCAAAATAGTTGGTCCTAATAATCGTAGGACGGATCAACCAGTGTTTTTTAATACTGATTTGTCAACGGTTGTTACAAGAAGCAGTGCAGAAATTTCCCGAAGTTTTCTCTGATCGGCTGGGCAAGTTCAATAAGGGAAAGTGAAATTGGATTTGGCACCTAATGCAAAACCCCCCGATTTATGAAAGCAAGACCTGTACCATTTGCCATGCAAGCTGGCGTTAATGCAGAAATTGACCGTTTAGTTCATGATGGAGTTCTCGAACCAATCGACTACAGCCCATGGGGATCGCCAATTGTTCCAGTATTGAATAAAGATGGGTCAATTCGTATATGTGGGGATTATAAATTGACAGTAAACCCCCACCTTCTAGTTGATCAACACCCACTTCCCCGTGGAGAGGATTTTCAGCGAGTACAGGGTTGTACAATTTTTGCGAAAGTCGACCTTTCGCATGCTTAGCAGCAATATGAGGTTGATGAAGAATCACGTGACATTCTCACGATATCAACGCAGAAGGGTTTGTTTCGTTACACTCGTTTGCCTTTTGGCATTGCTTCAGCTCCAAGCAAGTTTCAGAAGGCTATGGATGTTTTGCTCTCAGGATTGGAAGGTACATCAGTCATGATCGACGAAGTTTTAATAGGAGCCCGAAATGTTGAAGAGTTGCGGACTAGGGTCTTCAAAGTACTTGAAAAGCTTGGAGAAGCGGGACTCACGGTGTCTATTAAGAAATGTGAGATCGGCAAGAGCTCAATCGAATACCTTGGTTTCAGAATAGATGCTCAGGGATTGCATTCTACCGATGACAAGTTACGTGCGATTTTGGAGGCCCCAGTACCAAATGATGTTAAGGAACTCCAACGTTTTTTAGGAGTAGTAAATTTTCTGTCAAAGTTTCTGCCGGATTTAGTGACAATTCTGTCACCACTATACTGTCTACTGAAAAAGGGGCACCCGTGGAGGTGGAATAGTGAGTGTGCTCAAGCATTTTAGAGGATCAAGAGGATGATTCAGAAACATCGAAGTCTTGCTCATTATAACCCAGGTTACCCGATTCGTTTAGCGGTGGATGGATCTGATTGTGGATTGGGTGCAGTAATATATCAGCGATATGCAGACGGATTGGCTCGACCATTGGCATTTGTCAGCCGAACGTTGTCCCAGGCGGAGAAGTCCTATTCTCAGCTACATAAGGAGGGGGCAGCCTTGATGTTTGGAATTAGTAAATTCCATAGCTACTTATATGGACGGAAATTCATTTTAGTGAACGATAATCGGCCCTTATTATCACTTTTTGGACCAAAGCATGGTATTCCAACTTGCGCAGCAAATAGGTTGCAGCGGTGGGCACTTATTTTGTCTAACTACATGTATGATGTAGAGTGGGTTAAGTCTGAGAAAAATATAGCTGATTGGTTTTCTCGAGCTCCACTTCCTGAATGTCCGGCATCAAATGAGTCTGACCTATGTTTCAACTATATTTTTAACGGTGGCAGTGAACTTCCATTGAATTATAAGACGATTTTGGCTGCAACTAAAAAGGATGACATACTTATGAAGATCATCGCCTTTTTGAAGTTTGGTTGGCCAGATAAAGTTGAAGCTAAATTTCAGCATTATTTCCGGAAGAAGGATGAGTTGTTTGTGGAGAAGGATATTCTTCTATGGGGATATCGTGTTGTTGTGCCAACTGCGTTGCGACCAGAGGTCCTGAGGGAGCTTCATGCTTCTCATATGGGCATAGTAAAAGTAAAATCCTTAGCGAGATCGTACGTGTGGTGGCCAAAGTTGGATGAGGACGTCGAAGAGATCGTGAGATCCTGTCATGCATGTAATGCTACTAAGGATAACCCTCCAAAAGCAGCTCTAATACCATGGGAATTTCCGGCGAAACCTTGGCAGCGACTTCACATAGACTATCTGGGACCACTGGAAGGTCGTTATTTTTTTGTTATTATTGATAGTCACACAAAGTGGATTGAAGCTTTTTCTACACATTCAATGTCTGCAGAAACAACTATGAAGATTTTAAGACAGGTGTTTGCTCGTTTCGGTTTACCTGAAACTATTGTTTCTGACAATTATTCTGCTTTTGATTGTGAGACTTTTAAGAATTTTCTTCAGCACAATGGTGTCGACCTCAAGCATGGAGCGCCATTTTCACCAAAGACCAATGGAGCAGCAGAGAATGCTGTGCGTTCTGTTAAACGTAGTTTGAAAACAGCTCTTGCAGATTCTTCTGCCGCAGATTTGGATGTGACTCTTAATAGATTCCTGTTGGATTATCGTAATACGCCTCATATTACCACTGGAGTTTCCCCTGCTCAAGCATTGATGGGCCGTCAGCTAAGGACCAGGCTTGACCTCCTGCTATGTCTACTAAAGTGCAAATGGCTCAAGAAAAACAAGTAGGTGCTTATCGTGGGTCACCTACGCCTACTGATTCTTATCAAAAAGGAAGTTCTGTTTTTGTGCGAGACTATCGGCATTCTGGGGAAAAAAATGGATTCCTGCATCTGTTGTCAAGTGTTTGGGTCCTCGAAGACGCCAAGTTTATGTACCATCGCTGAATAGAAGCTGGACCAGGCATGTGGACCAAATCCATGGACCTACTCCTGCGCGAGTGAGTCTGCCATCTTGCTCCACTCTTGCAGAACCATCATCGAGTCAGGTGGTTAACGAAGCCATTTTGGAGCCAACTCAGGAAATTCCAACCAGTCAATCTGACACTTTTCCGAACACCTGTCAAGAGGACCAACTCAATGAGTCAGCTCGCCCTCAACGAATGAAGAAACCAACAAGGCTAATCGAAGAAATATAATTTTTTTTTTGTTATATATTTGGCATATGTGTGTTGCAATTTTATAGATATAGAATGATTTAATAATACAATTTAAATAATAAAATTTTATAAATAATTCTAAATTTTCAAATTCTGGGAATTATTGGGGGGAGAATGTAGTATATTGGATATCGATTGTTTACTTGTGATTGGATGTATCGATTATGAGTGTTGAAAAGGTAGCAGTGAGATTACGGGGGGGTGGAGGAAGGTTATGGTCGATTTGCAACACACATGTTCTTCTCTGTATTTTAAATTGTGTTGCGGTGATTAATAAATGTTGTGAGTTTGTACAGACTTATGTGTTTTATTTATTTTGTTAAGACATTACAGTAAGCTATGATTTCCAACTTTTATATCTACCTTTTCTGCGTTTATCATTAGCTTTGTTTTATCAAAATTAGGTGAGAGGCCTATTTCTGTACATATCTCCAGGAAAGTTTCCATCATCATTTTGAGGTCTGCTGCATTGCTCGCCAACAAAACAATATCGTCTGCAAATCGAAGACAGTTTAGCCATCTTCCGTTTATCTTTATGCCGACATTCTTCCAATCTATACGCCAAAATACTGTTTCCAACACTAAAAAAATAAATAAAAAATTTACATATTTGCTATTAAATTACTGTTTAAAAAGCGATAAATATGTGGTGTGCAGTAAAGCGAGCGCCATTCAAGAGAGGTTACAATGATCCGGCGTTAAATATAGCTAGAAATTGATAGTAAAATTACTTAATTCAATTAAATTGTAATCCAAAAAGCTATAAATATGTGGCAAGCGCCAATAGCGTTTTAGTAAAACTAATGAACCTATCTGAACCAAATTTTAACTACACCATCTTCATAGTTCTTGAAAGATTTACAATTAGAAAATTCACTATAATAATAATTTATACTATTATATAAAAGGACAAGCCATTTTTCGTTTGTCATCACTAACCGCGAATACTACTGAACCAATCTGTACTAAATATTAACTATAGCATCTTCATAGTTCCAAGAAGGTATAGCAATATTAAAATCTACTGATTTTTAATTTATTTTTTATTAAAAAAAGATAATACAACAGTGAAGTTAGAAAATTGACCGATAGGTGGCGAGTGCCATTCAACACGAGGGGTTACAAAAGAGCTTGAAATCGATGATAAAATTTAGTTATTAAACTATCAAGAAAATTACTTAAAAAGATTTAAATATGGTGTGCGATATGTGGACCCCAGTGAAGCTTGAAAATCGACCAATTGTGTATAGCGCCATTCCACAATAGAGTTTACAATGGTAAACTGAACCTATCTGTACCGACATCTAAATAAATAAATTTTATAATTCTAGGAAGGTTTTGCAATGATAAAATTTAAATGTACAATGTTGAGAAGCAGGAACGAGGTTTGCCACACTGTCATATACTTTTATATGTAGTTCGAAATCAACATCCAACCATATGAAATCAATAAAGTTATTTCTGCCGAATACAAATTATTACTAAATCAAAATGTCGATCCTTTGCTTTTTCATATTGTGTGTTAAAATATGATCCACGGGCCTTTTGTCGTAAGCACTGATAATGCAGTTTATTTTCCGCAAGAGTTTCTTAATAGTCTTTATCCATCTTGATTACCAATTCATACATTAAAATTAAAAAATATATGTCTAATGGTGCTTTTAACTAGTCTTCAACCACCTAATCAGTGCAATTATAACTAGATCAATAATTACTGCTATGCGTGAAAAAATCATTAAAGAAATAATGTTCAGTCCCATGCTAAAATACAAGAATCTTATCGATAAACAAATAAAACTTTAATTTTTAGTTTAAATTATCTTTACTTACGAGGGCGGGCGAAGCCTACTAGTATACTTTAAATGCTGGATTTAAGACAACATTTGCCTACATAATACAAATGTATGAACAGATCGTTTATTGAATAATAAATAATCAGAAATTGACGAACTGAATGTTAACTCTTTTGGAGAATAATGAGGGGTGCGGAAAAAAAATCCATACAGGAGATGAAGACTTTTACAACTTCTCATATGTTGAGGAAGTTATGATTCATGAAGTTTCTTGTAGTAAATGATGTCCTCAACTCATTTGTTTTCTGAGGCAGATGGTGAAAGCTGATCCGAAAATAAGGATTGGAAAAAAAAAGGATTGTTTATTTATTATTCTAGGGAACAATCCATCACTAATAAGTCGTTCAAAGATATTCTTCTGTCTATTGCACAACGCTTTCTATAGGTTTAACTTAGAACTAAATTGTTGTCAATAAATCCGTTAGAGTTCACTAGTATGTAATGTGAAGTTAATTGGGGATTAACGGTCTTTAGTTTGAGTTTGGCTCTTTAAATGGTTAATGCTTGAGTAGCCAACCGTATATTAATTTAAAAAGTTATTTATTTTATATTCTGCATAAATTGTGAGCATAATTAATAGTTATAAAATATCAACATTGTACTACATTGTTGTTTAATGTTCCATTTCAATTTAAACCTTCCACTTAATTGAATAAATGACTGTATACACTTTTATTTATGGAGCAAGTTTAGAAGAATAATTATTGTTAATGGCAAATACTTTAAGTGAAGGAGTAATGTGGAAATCTTATTTAATTTTATGTGATTTAACTAAATAAGTTCTTTTTTGAAGTGATAATCTTGTAATAGTGAGAATGGCTGCTTATTTCAAGCTTCTGATTGGTTAGTATACCATATACTCTTAATAACTTAAATATTCTATTTGAGTTTTTATCATTTGTTATATTTAATTCTTATTTAAATATTTTTTATAGATTATTCATGATACTTCAAGCAGTAAAAATGGTTTTAACACGGATGGAGATTAAATAACTTATTTTTATCTCATTATGGGCATTTTTACATAGGATAAATAAGGATTTTTACCTGGGATAAATGAGTGACAGGTTATATTTTGTATAAGGCACTGTATTTTCAAATAATTAATGAAGTCAGACAAATATTCCATACTTACAACATAAGCAATAGTTAAAACAAGAAGATAGTGTAGATAATTTTGTAGGATAGATTTGAATTCCATCTGTAACTGTTTTGTTTTTTTCTTTGTTTAGTGAACAAGTGAATCATTTTGATAGAATTAGGTGAGATTTAAAAATAAAAATGGTATAATATACATCATTTATGCTGACATTAATTTTATGGAAATTAGAGAAATTGTGGTATCACTTATAAAGAGTAATGTTTAATTATAGCTTCATAGGAAGATCCATTTTTATATTTTTTTTTATTAAATTAGTAGTACCATTTAGCTTGTCATAATGGGTAACAGTTTTAAAAAAACCTCAACCAAGTAACCTAGCATTGAATTCAAGCCAAGTATTAAATCTTCATTATATATATGTAGTATGATATCTTACAATTGATTAGATATTGAATCAGAATATTGAAAAAGGAAAGGATAATGTAAAGAAAATAAAAGGTATACAAATAAAAAAGAAAATGTATATCAGTTCTTAAATTTGTTTATTCAGTAACAAATCACTTCATTCAAAGTTTACAATGAGAGTGTCAACTGAATACATAGTAACAAATAAAAGCAAAATAAATACTGTTGAAAAAAAAGTTTATAGTAATTCATCAAACATATAAAAAATTAACCCTAAAACTAATATGAGTATTAGTTATTAATACTTAATATAATACCAAATTATCATTTTTATAATAATAAAAAAAAAGACAAACAAAAGAAATCATTTAAACTAAAATTAACTAATAAGAGTATGGACAATACCTCTTATTACAAATACAAAATGTCTTAAAATTAAAACAAACTATAATTACTAAGAGTATTTCACATGTGATTTAGGAGATAGATATGAGGAAGAATGGCACAGAAGTAGAAGGAAATCCTCATTACAGGGCAGCCATTTTCCAAGTCTCATTTCATCATTATATTACAGGCAGTGGAAAATAAATCTAATAAAACTATGCATGATCTAGACAAAATACAATCCTCAGTGAATGAAGTGATACAATTATCTACAAAATCAATATGATTAACTGAAATGAAATGGTTTGGTCGAAAATGGCTGATCTGAGTTTCAGGGAAAAACTAAACTGTTAATGACAACATTAAATTAATAACCAATAAATATAAACTAATTTACAAATAGTACTAAACATTGGTTAAGTGATTCTTAAGAACACAAAATTTCATAATTATTGCCGATCAAAATTCATATCTTATACAAAGATTGTAAATAGCATTTATAAGTAATTATCAGGAAATGTCACAAACGAGAGAGAAATGCCTAATACTGAGATTCAAATGTCATGGAACCGTAACAAAAAATACTAATCAATGAAAAACTACTCAAAATTAAATTATAAATTACAGTCAAAATTTACATTAACTTATTGTTATGTACAAAGGAAAATTAAAAAAAAAAAACAAGCATTACAATAAATAAAATAATAAAGGGAAGAGAGGTAGAGTTATCACTGTTAGAAGTGAAAACACTACTAGATATTAATAATATAAAGATACATAATAGATCACAAATAAATACTGATCATAAAAGAGACGGAGCATAACTTAGCAACTACACGGTTATTTCAGCTGAATACTGACATAGTAAGAGAAATCTTTTCATTAATAATTTGAAGGGGATTAAATTAGGTTCCGAAAAGAAATCAACAGTTAGGAACAGTTAAAACAGTCATCTTCCTAATATCAATTTGTCACATGATCACAACAAAATGAGAAACTAACAATTTTTAAAAATGCAACTTCTTATCAAAATAATATTAAACTAGTTAGTATCAAGGAAAGTTAGTCAAAACAAAAGCTAAAAATCAAATGCAAAATTTAACAGACATTCCATAATTGATTGACAAAACAAAATACCAAAAACCCTCATTAATTCGAATCCATCTAAAATTTTACAAGACAACACGCTTATTTGATTTCTTATTCTTTTTTTTTTCCCAACTTTCAACCATTCATATTAAAAATATATGTAAAATTTATGAGCCTATCTGAGCCTAATACAACAATTATTGCCAATGAGTATTAAGATGAATGTAATATGAGCGACCAACCTTCTTCCGAGTCTATATTCCCATAATTATATAATATACATACATCGTATTTACAGATCAAAAAACTACTAGTAAGACAGGCACATGTCGGTTCAGATCCTAGTGGTATTAAAATAAATCAAAAGACAAGAATTGGGAGTTCCTTTTCTTATCAGATCCTATGAGACCATGAGAGCACAAATAGCAACACAAACTTCAATGAACAAAAGCAAACTACATTCTTAATTGCTTCCAATTTGACATAAAATTAATTTTAAACAAAAATATATAATAGAAATGAGAACAACACCACGAATGTATAACAATATAAAAGTTAGTCAAAAGTCATATAAAAACTATGTAGTTACAGATAATTCTTAAACCTACAAATCAAACCTTAAGACAAAACAAGACTTAATAACATTAATTTATATTGAGAAAATTCAACAATTTAATTTTATTAGTTTGTTTTTTCTTTTTACAAATTATATTCGTGAAAAAATATTATTTTATATTGGGAAAGGCAATGAATATACCTTCGTCGACGGGTCCAGCCCTAACTAACAACTAAATAAATATAAACACAACCAGACACTTGGACGTACGCTTTTCTTTTTTAAATAGCTTCTTTGTGTTTTATATCTTTTTAGTCCTAGCAACAGTAAATGCATCGTACACAAAGATTCTAAAAATTGTACAGTAATATTAAACTCCATTAAAAAAATAATAATAAATAAAATGAGACAACAATAAAATCTTAGCATTTGCAGTTACAAATCAGGAAGCAAAAGATATGTAAGTACTTTACCGAGCCTAATAAGCCCAAGGTGTGGGAGATTCTACGTTGGTATAAAGCTATCAGACATATTTTTTTTTGTATTTTTTCATTCTCTTTTATAAATGTTAGTATACCTCTATTAATATAATGATACAAAGTGCTAATAGTGAACAAAGAAGTATATCGCACAGCCTGGGTGGGTGTGTAGCCGACTGGTGTCGGCTAGTGGGAGACCAGGTTGAGTGGTTTGTCCTGGTTGGCGCCCGGAATGACGAATGGCTGGATCTGTCGACGGAGTGCGGCTAGCATATCATCACAGCAGTCTTCACCACCACTACCAGAGCCGCCACTCATCCCGCTGGTCGTTACTGATTCTGGTTAAGGTAACACTGGTTCTTATTGTTAGCTTATACATATTTCAAATAATGCACTTACATACTAAATAATTAAATGCAAGCAATGTAATAATGTTTTTATACTTTTTAAAATTTACTGATAACCAAAGATATACTAAAAAGTTATCACATGATAATTGTATTTTATAATAAATATTTACTAACAAAATTTGCTTAGCATACAATATTAATGTTCAAATAAGTGTTCAAATACACAAAAATATGCTTGTTATGCTAAACCATATTAAATCCATTTTATCTGAAAATGTGATTTATTTGATATATTCCACTTCATTGTCTTTGATGACAAGATTTTTCCTATTAAAGAATGATGAAACACTTCAACAAACATTTCAAACTTTGCCTGGGCTTCCGACTAATGATTGGAATATTATATGACAGTCATTTTTAAACAAGTTGGTTAAAGCTGAGTAATTCTACATAGGTATCCAGATAGAAATAATTTTACTTGATTAATCAATGTTTTAAGACTTTGTTATACAAGAAAATGTGTAACATACAATATAATTTTTCTCAGGTTCCTAATGTTTGTGCTCCATAAAATAGTGATTCAATGTATGTGCTCTTATAATGTTGCTGAGGAATAGAATTTTGTCTTCCGGAAACTTTTGTTTTTTTGCCTTCTGAAAAAAAATTGACTTAAATAGGTTTAGCATAACATGCTTCAAATATCCATAAAATATAATAATAAGAGCTAAATAATTAAAGATTATAAGGTTGTTTGAAAAGAAATTTAATTAGAAAAGCTGTTTAAATGTCAGAAAAATAATTGAAAGATTATCAAGTTGCAAAAACACAAATGGGTTTTTACACTAGTATATAATCTATTTATTCTGAAGTTTAATTGACTTAATGAAATTATTTTCACAATTTGGGTAACTATAAAATTAACTATTTTTTATTTTATTAATGGAGAAGGTAGACAGGGATGCAGTAAGGAGTGTAAAAACCAGTGCTGCCAATTCAGGTAATGTTACAAGTGCATTTTTCTTTCAGCAGGTAATTTAGTGTAGCCAGAAAAATTTGTTGATTACGTTTAAAGTGATTTAGTAGTGATACACGATTTACAACATGTAACAGCTTCACAAATAAATAAATCCATAAAATAAATCAAATCAAATTCTGATGATGTTAGACAACACTGCTCCACCCTCCCCCTTCTAATGTGCTGATCCAACTGAATCTAATCAATGCGCTACTACACAATAATTGATTAAAAAAAAAAAAAATGATTTATCATTATCGTCTACACCATTAACACCACAGCTATGGCTACAACCAACACCAACTCCACCACCATTGCCACTATCACCACTACCTGTACCAACACTGTAAGTGCTGTCACTAAAAATGTCTTCTTTGTAAGCTGAATGTCTACTGTTCTCACAAAAACTATTAATCGTCCAATGCTGGTTCTTAATTTATGTATACATTAATTAAATAAAATAAAGAAGATATATAAAGCTACTAACTCGAAAATACACCCAAAGAATGAAACTGCTTCAATTAATAAAGTAAATACCCAAAAATGGATATTATAGTAGATTATAGCATTTGGCATATTTTTTTTTTTTTTTTTTTTTTTTAATAGAGAGAAAAAAAAATCGGGTATTTTCAAGCTTACCGGTAAGTACTTTTTTTCCTCAATTTTGGGGAGGACTGAGGCAAAGCCACGGAAGTTGAAATAATCTCTACTGGAGAGCTGACCATTTGAACTGCCTTGGAGGCCTTCTTGAGGGCTATAAATAATAATATAATAATAATAATAATAATAATAGAAGATATGACATGACCAAACAATGCGGTATGTAAAAAAAAAAAAAAAAAAAAAAAAAAAAAAAAGAGTTAAATAATAAGGAATCTAGTGTATAATAAAATGATAAAATATTGTAAACGAATCGTTATTTACTGTTAATAACTAATTTATTATTTTTAGCCCTGAAGAATGTAATGAAGGCAAAAATGTCTGTATTCCAATTGAGTTTTTTTGTTCTTCACATTATCCCCGACTAACATCTCCATAATTTAAATTCTACTGTCAGCATATCTTATCTTAAGTAATCAATTTGTTTTGTAAAATGTTTCAGTTAATAAAGAGTTAATTTATCATTTAATTAGCATTGGTAGAATAATGAAGTAAAATAAGTGTGGTGGTTTACACAATAAATTAAGACTCATACATCTAATCATTCAAAAGAAAAGTTGACATGAAAACTCCCTAAAGCAAATAACCAAACATATATTCTTCAATTAAACTCATACCTTTATACCGTTTATACTGTTTATACAAATGAACAGGACAGCAAAAAAAAAAAACACCTTAAAAAAAAAAATGCGAATTTTCTAATCATCTAGAATCAATCACGAAATCACTTTATTTATTCACAAATTACACAATTTACCCAGTGTAGACCCACAGTAAACGAACGTATACATACCCTTTATAGTTGATTTGATGAGGGGCTTCATGGACAGACCCGAAAATACCCTCAGAATGCTGAAAATAAGCTGTATGAGAGACTGTTCAAATAAATTGTTTTTTATTTATATACCATTGTTCATATTATCATGCCAGGAAGTATTGTTGAGTACCCCATGCCTAGGTGAGTTACGACATACATTGACAACCAAATCACTTATTGTCGAATTTTGTAACATATATGGATGTTAAAAGGAGAAGAAAAATAATAAGAATAGTTGTAGAGGCAAGGACACGTGCTTCTTATTATCAAGAGGTTCAGAATCAGTTTGTAATATATAAGGTCATGAGGTTTCTGACCTCAGGGAGAAAGGAAGGTGAAACAAAATGCTGGTGTTCTAAAAATTTATGGGGATCGTGCGCTTATTTTAATCACTACCAAGCAGGACTAGCAGGGTACTCAGCCATCGTTGAGCTCTGTTTTTGATTACATTAAGTTGAGTTAGCTGCAGTGCCTTATAATTTTGTTATTTAAAAAATAAACACTAAAACGGGTTAAGTAATTTAAAAAATCTGGATTTCAAAATATTCTGTTCACGCCTCATTGCATATATGATAATAAAAAGGAAATTGCTCCAGTAGGAGTAATTGGATATCTAAGTTTTTTGGGTTGGAAATCGATTATCCGATTTTAAAGAAATTTGGTAATTATATTTCTTTTATTTTAACTAATATTTTCAAAAGGTGCTAACAGTTAAAATATAAATGTCCAATTTGTAGGGGGACTGAATATGTACCCAAGAACAGCTCAGGCAATTTTAATAAACTCTGATAATTACATTACTTATATACAAACATTTTTAAAGGGTGCCAACAGTTATAACATATTTTAGTTTGTGGGGGGGAGGGGGGCTGAAATATGTTTATAAGAACGACATGGCCGATTTTACAAAGTAATTGAATTAGTTTAACTCTTTATTATTTTATATTTAAGTTATTTTAGAAAGCTCCAATATTATAGCCATGAGTTATGCTATAATAAATAGTAGAAACATTTAATTCAAAATAAGAATTGTATTTGAGAAAAAATAATTTATATAAACAACAAATAATACAAAGGCATTGAATAACATTCAATTCTTAACAAATAGCTGATATTTATGGAGTTATGATGAATTTCATAATAATCATGGAAATTCTCTTTCTTTTGATTTATAATTTGTTCAAGTATTGGTTAGGTATGTACCAGGTATGCAAGTTTAAAATGTCGTTTTAATTCCAATAGAATGCGCTCTTAGCCTATTGAAGGATTTGCTTATCTCTAAACGCTATTTTGTTTGTTAGTCATTTGTTTACAAAAGTCAGTTGTTTTTAAGTCGTTTACGTGGACGTATCATACCTTTCTTTGGTGTTAAAAATGTCTAATTTTAAGCCAAATAAAGAGCATTTGCGGCATGTCATGATTTTCTTATTTAATCAAAAGAAAAAGGCATCTGAATGTCATCGAATTCTTGTTGAGACTTATGGCGATGTTGCTCCAACCGTCAGGACATGTGAACGTTGGTTTCAAAGTTTCAAACGTGGTGATTTTGATGTTACTGATCAAAAACGAGAAAATCGACCAAAAAAGTTTGAGGACTTCGAATTGCAATCTTTATTAGACGAAGACAATACCCAAACCCAACAAATGATGGCAGAACAGTTGAATGTCACTAGGCAAGCCATTTCCGATCGCCTGAGAGCTATGGGAAAGATTCAAAAGGTTGGAAAATGGGTTCCACATGAATTGGACGAACGACAGATGGAAAAACGAAAAAAAACTGTGTGCGAAATGCTGCTTTTACGCCACGAAAGAAAGGGTTTTTTGCATCGAGTTGTAACTGGCGATGAAAAATGGATTTATTTTCAGAATCCCAAACGAAAAAAAAAATGGGTAACGCCAGGACAACCATCCACATCGAGTGCAAGACCGGATCGTTTTGGGAAGAAGACAATGCTGTGTGTGTGGTGGGATCAGAAGGGAGTAGTCTACTACGAGCTTCTCAAACCCGGCGAAACAGTCAATACCGAGCGCTACCGACAACAAATGATCAATTTGAGTCACGCATTGATCGAAAAACGCCCAGAATGGGCTCACAGGCACGCCAAAGTCATTCTTCAGCATGATAAAGCTCCTGCACATTCAGCCAGATTGACTAAGGAAACGATTTCTTCGCTTGGTTGGGAACTCCTACCCCAACCGCCGTATTCACCTGACCTGGCGCCTTCTGATTATCACCTCTTCTCATCGATGGGACACTCATTGGCGGAGCAACACTTCAACAATTTCGAAAACGTACGAAAATGGCTCGATGAATGGATTTCAAATAAAGATGAAGCATTCTTTTGGAATGGTATCCATATATTGCCCGAGAGATGGACAAAATGTGTAGAAAGCGAGGGTCAGTACTTTGAATAAAATATATTATACTTTTTTTTAAATTACTGTGTATATATTTTAAGAAATAAACGACATTTTAAACTTGCATACCTGGTATATATATATATATATATATATATATATATATATATAAATATATATATATATATATATATATTAGATACATACTTTGAGGTAAGATATTCACCTACAAATTTATTGCAGCAGGAAACGCATTCTTTTAACCTAGCAGCTATTTCTTTAATATTTAACTACTGATCAGACAACAATCAAGCTTCCAGAAGTGACAGCAGCTAATTTGATTTTGTCCATAATTTAACCATGAAATGTAAGGGGAACGATTGTCCTTATACACATTTAAACATTCCAGTGAGAATATTAAGTTGACTTCAAGATTAGATACAGACTGATAGGAAGTGAAGGTGAAAGGTATGGAGAAAGTAAGAATAGAGGTGTATGCCTCAGTGACCGTACAACTTAAAACCTTACAATGTACCTCAACCACAATTTCAAAAGTTATTTTTAGGTCTTAAAACCAATGCATATTGAATAATTAAACTCTTTATTAACTAGATAATTTTATAAAAATAATATAAACGTTCTCTAAATATTATATTACCCAAACTTCTCTTTGTGATGACTCTAAATTCTTCAGCTAGCCAATCAAACTTCAGAATAAATAATATTTCACATGTTTTGTTTTATATTTTTTAAATTTTCAATACCTATTCTCTAATTATATTTCTATTCAATGTACATCAAATTTCAACATTAATCATATGTCTAAGTAAATAGTAAAGGCAAAAATTTTAATTTAGAAAATACTTCAATTAATAAAGATATTAGAATGTTATTTGAAATATTTTTTTAGATTATACTACTACAATAAGCATGCACTATCCCCTTTTCCTTTGAAACATAATTTGTGGCTACCCGGATCTAATTATTTATTTATATAGGTCTCGTAATATATATATTTTTTAAATTTCATCATTTTATTGATTATGATTAATTCAACACTAATCACGATTTTTTTTTTAAATATGACAAGGGTTTTTTTTTTTTTTTTTTTTTTTTTTTTTTTTAATACACATAAAATAAAATAAACACAATTGTTACCTGTCTGACTTTCGCTGACTAGGACCCCCTTGGGGGTTTTCTTTATTTCTTGAAGGACCGGCCATTGCAGGAGATACCCTTATTCTACCTAAAGATATAAACATTACCAAAATCTATAATAATGCCAAAAAAGTATTTGTACATTACATTTTTTTTTTTTTATAAACCACACGCTTGCTTACAAAAATAAAGGGTTCCATTTCAAATGGGAGTTGGATACGGAGATAACAATTGTGGATATTTTTATTTTAAATTAAAAAAAAAAATCCTAGCCATCTCCAACAAGTGATAACAATATAGGGTCATGTTGCCACGGCAACGGCTTGAATCGACAGTTTCACTCAAAGGCGCGAAAGATCGAAATCAAAAGGAGTCTGCGAGCCATATCGTTTGCTGATCAGTTATTTCTTTTTTTTCGTGTACGGCAGGTAAGAAACTGGTATTGTATTGTATTACTTATAATTATACAGAAAAAAAAAGTGAGACTTAAAAATATAGTTAAAAGTTTTGAGTAGAGAAGCATAAAAAGCTAATAAGCAGAATGGATAATAAGAGTATTTTTATTCCATTAATTTAATTTTTATCTTTAATTGCATTGTAATTTCAAAAGTAATACTAAGAAAATATTAGTGCTGCCTACATGCCAACAGAAACTCGTTAACCCAACTTTAATTGAATGATAATTAAAAAAAATTCATCAAAAAAGCAATAAAATACATAAAGTAAAACAAAACTCGAAACTTCATTATAAACAAACTATTTTTAAAATCTTTATTAAATAGATGAGAAAGGAAGAACGAATTCATATGGCATATTTGAAGAAAGCTAAAGCTTAAGCGATATGGTTAGCAATTAGAAAAAAGCTAAATTATTTCTAGGGAAATTAGTTCTATGTAAGCGAAATCTAAGCAAAGCGAAAATACATGCTACAACATATTTTGTTTTCTTTGTGACTTCTAAAAATATTTACTGAGATAACTATTTATACAGGATGTACACACAAATATAAACACACCATTTTTTTTTTTTTTTTTTTTTTTTTTTTTGGGGGGGGGGGTTTACTAGAATTGAAATTATGTAGTGAAATAAATTCTAAAAAAGCAAAATGTGAAATCTGCCACAAGTCATGTATCCATGGCTTATCAAACAGAAAATCATTTTTATTAACAAGAAATATATATATGATTAATACATCATAAAAGCTATAGGGGAAAAAAAAAAAAGTGTGCTTAGTAGAGTTTGGACACCATGTATAAATTAATAAATATTGTCTGTAATTTCCTTTTAATATGAAACTTATTGTTACTATAACTTATTACTACTATTGGCTAATATAATAAATAATACATTTCAAATAAAATAAGTTATTTATTAAAAGAAAACATCAAGCAGATCAATAGATGTCCATATCAAAAAAATTATATATATATATATATATATATATATATATATATATATATATATATATATAAGTTAAGTGAAAAATGAGTGGCAAGCAGTATGGTATAGCAGGCAGAGTTAAATTTAAAAATGCTACAATCCATACTAACTGCTGGCGGCTTCTTGTTTGATGATGGGCATCGGAGAGGAGTTGGCTGATTTGGGTCTTCGTCTCCTTGTGTGTATGGTATCACGCCTCATATTGGCAGGTCTGTTGACATTGTGTAGTTTAAAATATAGGCCACAAGCATTGCAGACCATTTCGCCTGTAGGGTTTCTCCTCCAGATGGTCGTAGTTCGTGTGCCGCAGTTAGAACAAGAAAGGTCTACCCTCTTAGAAACCTTAAACAAATTTATATGAACGTTGTTATCATCGAAATATAATAATAAATAATTGTCATATAAAATAAAAAAATAAATATTAAAAATGGTTTTTTTTTTTAAAGTTATCACTGTGTCTAAAATCACATTTTATTTTATTAACAATTTCTTGAATAAACATTAAAAAAAAAAATTAATTTATCAAGTTAACTCAGAGGAAATGTCCAATTTTAGAAACAGATAATGAATAAAAAAAGTAACAAAAAAATCAAATATATTTACTAATATCAAAATATCTTTTTCTACTTTATTTAAGTTTGAGTAACTTGATAAAAACAAGGACAAAAAAGTAATTTTTAATGTTGAATAATTTGCAAATTATTTTCCTAGAATAAAGTATCCAAGCTCCAAAAAAAGTGGTAGTCTGTAGGTGATAGATAAGGAGAATATAGGGGATGAGGTAGGACATAACCAAACTCCTTTAATTTATTAACTCTTTGTATTAAAAGTAAGAGGTCAGGCGTTGCCATGCAACAGCATCGGTCCATTCCTGTTGACGTATGCAGGCTGTTATTTGAAACAATTTTAATGCATTTAGTCAATCTCTATTATGATGAATTAATAGTTTCTCCCTTTGGTAAACAGAAAAAAGGTTAACCCTCGACAGTAAACCCCATTAAAACTACTATTTTTGTTAAGGATTAAGATTCTGTTTAGGCATGTGATCAAGTGGTTAATTGACATCTACTCATTGACCTGAACGACATTTGTTGACATGCATGTTCAATGGCAGTGGAATTATCAAGTTAAAACTCATAAAATTTAGTTTTAAAATGAAAATAAAACTAAATATATGAATATTAGTCCAGACCAGGGAAGTACTATTATTGATATTTGCGATTCTTCATTAGAAAAAATATATAGTAGTACAGATTTAGGGTAAGAACTAAACCATGAAAATAAGCAAATTAATGAGGTTGACAGAAGAATGATAGCATCCAACCGAGTATTCTGCAAGCCTTAAATTTTTCAAAAGTAAAATATTGTCCAGGAATACTGAAATTCAGCTTTAGAAAATCTTGATTAGGGCCAGTCTTGAACTACAAAGCTGAGACACAGTCCCTCATTACCGTGATGACAAACAGCCTGAGGGTGTTTGAAAGGAAACTCCTGCGAAAGATATATGGCCCTGTATATAACACTGACTGCAATACATGGAGAATCCGGGCCAACAAAGAGCAGTACTCCTTAAGCCTATGTTGCGCAGTTTATTAAAACAAGCCGCATAGAATGTCTAGGCCATGTAATAATAATGCCAAGCCAACTATTTTAAGATAATGTATTTGGCAAAAGAAGAGTATGCCGACAAGGAAGACAATGGCTGCAGAACCTGGAGATGGATCTGAGGGTTTTGGGAATCAGTAGATGAAGAATGAACAACATTGTGATGGAAGCCATTACCTATCCTGGGTTGTAGGGCTACTTAGTAAAGTAAACTCATAAAATAAAATTACTTGGATATCACATGATTCCACTTTCACATTTGAATAATACTAAAATCGGTATGCCTACTTGAAAAAGGAAAAAAAAAAGTTAATAACTAGAGGATTTGTAGGTCTTAGAATGTAAATATTTTTCCAGGAAAAAACTACAATTCTTTAATCCCCCATAAACATTTACCATTAAAAAATCAGATATTTCAAGTGGGATTGAGTAATATCATAACTGCAATGCAATTTTGTATAATAACTTAGAAACCTTGAGTCAGAGTTGGGCAAAATTCAATTACATTGTAACCCGATTACAATTGCATTACATTATATTTCAAACAAAAGTAATCGAAATACATCCTGCATGAATTACAGTATTCCCACAAAGTAATTCAATTGGGATTACAATGTAATTCTTAGATGTAATTCGATTACGGATTACATAGTTGAATTACGAATTACTATTTCTTGTAATTTAAGACATGAATTATTTTCAGAATAATTCGATTACAATATTCCTTCCATTAAATAGGCAAATAAATATCAGAATATCAGTTTTGACCTCCACCATTTAGTTTTAAGTTTTCTCTTATTGTTAACGGTTTTGAACTATCGCCATCTTTTTCTTAGGGAGAGGAGTGGGGGGCTATATTTCTAAATTGAGAACGGCTTGTCCGATTTTAATAAAATTTGATAATTATGTTTCTTTTGTACTTATTAGCATATATTTGAGGTATTAACAGTTTTACTAAATTAGTGGTGGGTGGGGGGGGGGGGGGGGGGGGGCTATATTTCTAAATTGAGAACGGCTTGTCCGATTTAAATAAAATTTGATAATTATATTTCTTTTGTACTTATTAGCGTATATTTGAGGTTTTGACAGTTTTACTAAATTAGTGGTGGGTGGGGGGGGGGGGGGGGGGGGGGGGGGCTATATTTCTAAATTGAGAACGGCTTGTCCGATTTAAATAAAATTTGATAATTATGTTTCTTTTGTACTTATTAGCGTATATTTGAGGTTTTGACAGTTTTACTAATTAGAAGGGGGGTGAGGGGGCTACATTTCTAAATTGAGAACAGCTTGTCCGATTTAAATAAAATTTGATAATTATGTTTCTTTTGTACTTATTAGCGTATATTTGAGGTTTTTAACAGTTTTACTAATTAGTGGGGGGTGGGGGGCAAAAGGGGGAATAATTATCAAATTTTATTAAGATCGGACGAGCCGTTCTCAATTTAGAAATATAGCCCCCCCCCCCCCACTAATTTAGTAAAACTGTTAAAACCTCAAATATACGCTAATAAGTACAAAAGAAACATAATTATCAAATTTTATTTAAATCGGACAAGCCGTTCTCAATTTAGAAATATAGCCCCCCCCCCCCCCCCCACTAATTAGTAAAACTGTTAAAACCTCAAATATACACTAATAAGTACAAAAGAAACATAATTATTAAATTTCATTAAGATCGGACGAGCCGTTCTCAATTTAGAAATGTAGCCCCCCACTCCTCTCCCTATGGAGAAGATGGCGATAGTTCAAAACCGTTAACAATGAAAAAATCTTAAACTTAAATAGCGGAGGTGAAAACTGATATTCCGATATTTATTTGCCTATTTAATGGAAGAAATATTTTAATCGAATTAAATATTTGAATAATTCATGCCTTGAATTACAAGTAATCGAAATCTGTAATCCAAGTATGTAATCCGTAATTGAATTACATTGTAATCATAAGTCATGAAGTAATTGCATTATAACATGTAATGTAATCCTGGTCGGGATTACAATTACAGTGTAATCGTAATTCATAGAATATATTTCAATTACATTTTGCCCAACTCTGCCTTGAGTTCTCGTGCAGCTAATTTTTTTCATTCTGAAAAAAACAAAACATATAATTTAATGGACTATTTAATTATTGAATACTTACAACTCTATTGGTTCTCATCATGGACTCATTACTCCAATTAGAGGAGCTATCCTCTCCCCCACTCTCACCACCGCTTTCGCCAGTGTAGTTGGCTGCCTCAAGGAGACGGCTGATGGCCTCCGCTGATCTGTAACCAACTGGAGGAGGTTCAGCGCCGCTCTTTAGGGGACAGCTCTGTTTTCTTCTACCGCCGCCACTAGCTCCTCGGCTTTCGTCACCACTCTCTCCGTTCTGTTAATAAATGTTATTAAATAACATCACTATTATAATTAAATAACAAAATTATACAACTATGCTAAATATGGTTACATAAATGAACTACAGCAGAACCTCGATAATCCGAACCTCTGTAATCTGAACGCTCGATAATCCAAACGCTGTTTTAGAAAAAATAAAAATTATTTTCTGAAAATCTGTGATTTAGCAGCCAATAAACGTTCTTCAACCTTAGTTCAGAAAAAAATTAGTGACTATTTTCCAAATGTTTAGTTTTTTGTTTTCTTTAATTTTTTTTAACTTTCTGTACAGCATAATTTTTTTTTTGTGTACAGTACTGTACTTTCTGTGTGTGTATAAGATTGTATACATGCTATGTAAAATATTACGAAATTTATGAGCAATAGATGACATAAAATATAGTTACCTTAGGCAAGTGGCACACACACACACCGGTTTTGGATGGTCGGTTTTTTACCGGTCATCCAAATTTTAATAGCGAACGACATGTCAAATAGTAACCTTGCACACACGCCGACTTTTGGACGGCCGGCAAAATGCCGGTGCTTGCCAATGCATTATAATTACTGTTTTATGCACTATAATTACAAAAGCTACTACTTGTTTGAGTTACTGAATCGAATGAAACAATATCAATTTGTTAATCAGAAATTGTTAAAAGTTTTAGGTCGAAAAGTCAAGAATAAAATAAAATTATAATTCTACTAATTGTTTGACCGGTAAAAAACCGGTGAGTGTGCAAGCACCTATTACCGGCAAAATATCGGTCAGTTTTTTGCCGGCCAGCAAAAAGTCAGTGTGTGTGCAACTAGCCTTACTTTAGCACAGTAGTATTTCATAAAACAAAATATTTACCTTTAACAATACAACGTGCTTCTTATTTTATGGGAACTAGTATGCCAGTGTTCATTTTTTGCATGCTACATACTATGCCTGAAAAGCACTTTGTTCGGTAATCCAAACGATTTGATAGCCCGAACAACCCCCGGTCACAATTAGTTCAGATTATCGAGGTTCTACTGTATAATTAATGTAACGTTCTGATTAATTAAGCAGTAACTGTCAATAATACAATAAAACAAAAATAATTTAAAATAAGCATCACTTAATTTTTTTGAAACATTATTAGTTTATTCAGTCTGTATTAAATAAACTGTCTATGTATTGACCAGTGATAGACAAAATCTAAAGGACTTCCCATTTACCTGAGCCCTTTATCTCTTTACTTTCAGTCGTCTCTAGGTTCAGATATCTTTTAGAAGCCCTGTTAATTTTTCCTCCTTAGCTGAGTATCAGTGTACCAACATGTTTGATATCTTGCCTTACATTTTTAAAAATTTAATATATATATTTATATATATATATATATATATATATATATATATATATATATAATCATATTATAAAACATTGATATTTTGAATTTTTGTATGTTTTTAAAACTGATGGTGAATGTTTCACATTTGAAAGTAGTCTTTGAATGAAAAATTTAAATAGAAGTGGCAAATAATTCATTAATCCTAATATGATAAGAGCAAGATAAGGAAAATTATTTACATAAAATAAAAAATTCAATATAAATATTTAGTTATCAACAGATAAAGTAAAGTTTATAATATAAACAAAAAAAAAAAAAAAAAAAAAAAAACGTTTATAATAAGTTAATAATAATTCTCTAGATGATATAAAAGTTAAAAATATAACAAAACAGTTTTCACAGCTGAATTTTTACATAACTTCAGTACCGTTAGCATGAATAAAAGTACAATAATTTTCTTAACACTTTTTTAATTCAGAATCACTCACCGATTGCTGCCTATTATTCTGCTGAATGTTTGTCCTATTGGTGAGTACTTCGGATGGTGGCCAGAGGACTTCTTCCCTCATCAGGATAACAGAGCGTCCGTTGTCAAGGAGCCTGGGCGAGAACGGCGACACAGATTCGTCTAAACTAGAATTTGTGTTAGCTGACATCAGTGAGCGAAGAAGGCTGTTCGCTTCACCCCTAGCATAACATCCAGTATAGAACGTACAATTATTAATACACAAAACATATAGCAGCTAACATATACACCCAAACCTCTCCCAACTTCCAACCCTCAGTGCTCCCTAGGCAATACCTAAACAGTGATAGGTCTGAGGCAGCAGGCTTAGTGTGCAAGCTCGATTGTTACCGAAGCTAGACAGTAAAGCACTTTAAAAATAGCATTTTTTTTAAATTTAAAATGAATGCTCAACCACATTTCATTTATTTTTTTATGTTTATCATTCAAAATAGAAACACACTAACAAAGCAATATATTAGAAACGAAAAGATACAAAAACAGAAAATAATTCGTCTTGCTAGAAACATAGGGTTCATTTTTTGATCAATGTGGAATATGGTGATCCAATAATATTTTTGAAAGTCAATGAGGATTAATAATTAGACTGGGCGCCAAAAAAATAAATTTGTAACTTGACCTTTATTTAAGCAAAGAATCTTTTTATAAATTTAATTTAAACCAATGTTACATATTTGGATGTATGATGAAAGAGTTTTACATTAAATTACCATGGTATATGCATCATTTGTTGACAATTTTAAAGAGGCAACTTTTTTAATACATTTTAAATCAATCCCTTTTTTAAACTTAATTTATAAATAATATATTAAAACTGAGCAAGTGACTGGTTAAATATTAATTATAGCAAAGAAGTATGCATATTAAACAAATCATTACTGGTAAAAATATGAATCATAATGAAAAAAAAATGTTCTCATAGAAACAATGTAATAATTTAATGCACACCCAGAATGAAAGATGGAATAATCAAAACTTTGTCGTATTTATATTTTTATTTTTTTTAATTATTATTATTTTATTTTATTTTTTAATCAAGGCGAGCAGATTTTAAAATACTGAGCTAATATAACTAATACATTAAGTTATATAGATAAAAGTCTTTTGACAGGAAAAATCCAGTTGGTTTCTAAAAATATAAGTCTTACAATGCTCCTACTTTCAGTTTAATTAAAATGCTTTTAGATTTGTAATCGTTCATTCTGAGAGTGAATATATAATTTAATTAATATATATTTTTTTTAACAAATAACTACAAAATATATCTCCGGATAATTTCAAATTTTGCAGAAAGCTTAATATATAATACATGCATTAAATAAAGTTCTAATATAATATTAACACTAATTTACACACTCAAGAACCTAATATTTTCGATTTTTTTTTTTTAAATTTATTATATGATAAGATTTATTTGTTGATACCACCTAGGTAAGGTTTAAAGAATAAAAAAACAAAAAAAAAAAACAAGAAAAATTATTGACCTCATTGTGTTTAAAACCAGTCATAAACTAATCAAAAGCATGAAGACTTTACTCATTGGGAAGTTTATCAGTAATATTACGTCAAACAGAAAATGAAATGATTAAATACGTTTGCAGACTACAATATCAAAATATGAAACTAGTATGTGTTTAAACAGATGGACAAAGAAAAAAAAATACTATCAAGTAATAAATTGAACTGATTAATTTTTTTTTTTTTTAAATAGTTAAATATATATATATATAGTTCCTATTTAGTTTAGCATTATTCATTTTTTTTTTTTTAATATTTATTTTCATAACCAGAAAAAATACCTAAGTTAGCAATATTATGATATTTTATATCTTTAAGGAAAACAATAAACAATGCAGAAATCTTTATCTATTTTATTTTTTTTTAACTGATTTAATTGTTAAGTTTCTATAAACCAAAATCACTTTTAGGAAACTATTTCATTAACATGACTTTGGCTTTATTTAGGGTTCAGTGTCATTGAGGGACAAGAAACCAAGGTAGTAATGAAGATAAGATCATATCATTGATTTCTCAATAATTTAAAAATGCTTATAAAGAACAAAAAGAATTATACGACATTAGACTTTAGGCTAGAATAAAAACATTTCATTAATTTTTAGATAACAACAATTAAAACTATTATTATTTGAACATTTAATCCACTTCAAGTTGCTAATTTGAAAATGTATTACAAAAAAAACTTAAAATGTCCACGAAAAGTGTTTAGTAATAAAAGAGCACCCGTAGTCCTAAATAGATAAAGCATACATCCATATTAGTAAGACAAGACAAGAACAAACTTATAGCTTTATTTTATAAATGATAATTTATAACTAAGCTGATTTTCAAAATATTAAAAATTAATCACCACTTTTCAAAAAAGCATTTAATCTATTTAAAGCCATCCATGCAAGTGACAGAAAATGCACTTCACGGTTACAATTACTACAACTTACGCTCTGTTGGAGTTGATTTCCACAACGTTCTTGAGGAATTCTTGATGCTGCCTCGATGGAGAACCTGGTTCATCGCCGTCCTCAGTTTTAATGACTAAACTCTCATCGGAGTCTGAACCATCTCCGATGACTGTTTCCTCCTTACCAACTACCATCTCCTCGACAACAGTCCCCTTATCAAGAGTAGAGTAATGTATCTGTTTTAATACCTCCTGTAAAGGAAAATGAAAAATATTTAAAACTTTTTTCTTTTAAAATATTTATGAAAAAGAGATAGCGAGGGTTGTTATTATAAAATCACATGTCTCTTAACCATCAATTAAACAAATAATGTAGTAGTTAATAAATTTATTTATTATTTATTCAAAAACTAAATATGGCTGCTGGCCATACAGTATTTTTTGTTGCAATGAGAGAATACAGTTGGTTCTAGTCCATTTCTTGTATGATGAGCAAGAGGGCAGACATGTCCAGCATCCAGTCTGTCATTACTATCTAGTAGGCAGGTGTCTAGTAGAAATATTGCAAGTTCTGAGTTGTTCAACATAAAATGTCCATTTTTGAAAACAAGTAAAAAAAAAAATTACTCTGCGGGGGATAGATCCGAAGAATAAGGGGGATAAGTTATGACTTAACCTAAATCGTATCATTTATTAACTGTGTTATGCAACAGCCCAGGCTGTTTGATCAAATTATAATGCATTCTATCTATTTCTTGACAATATGATGTTGAATTGATAGTTTCCCTCATCGGTAAAAAAAAGGAAATTAATGGATTATCCAAAACACAGAACACCATAGAGAAATATGTGGAAAATTTTTAAACTTAGCATTGATGAAATTCTTTTAATTATAACTTTCTATGACAAAAACTTGATTGATATTCTTTGCTGGCTGGGAAGCTAAATTAGCAAGTTTAAATTAATAAAATAAAATTTTATTCTGTGCATAAAAAACACAGCGAAGTTTAACAACTTTTGATGGATTGCTGACATTTCAACCTGCCATACAGGTCTTCAAAATTCTTGACGACCAAGAAGTCGTCTTCAGGACGATCGAATCTGTCAGGAGAGGAGAAAAACAATTGTTTCCATCCTTCTAGAATTCTGACCCCCTTACGTTAGTATATAATGCTCAAGCACAACAAAATAAAATAAGTGCAATGTTCATATATTAATAGAACCTTAAAACTTTAAAGAAATAAAATAAACGTTCGAAACATTTGTTTAAATCTTTGAAAAAAGCAGCTAAATAAGACAAGGGATACAGAAGTCAGTAGTTAAAGATCTTTTATATTCCATTCAAGAAGAGAACATAGGAGGGAGCATAGGGCAGAGATGACTAAAACATACTAAGAACAATATATTTTTATGTGACTTACATCTGCGTCTTGAGGGATGACCTGCGGTGAAAGGAGGAACTGGCGCAAAGCTCTCTCTGAATTGGATGCACACATTCTAAACTCAAGAAACATCTCCAATTTCTGGAGGCATGTTTCACAGAGGACTGAGGGTAGGTCGTCATCTGGTGAAACCTAAAAACAAAAACAAAAAAGGAATTATAGTAATTATTGGTGTTACTTGAAACAAATACAATGATGGAAAAAATAAACTAAATCTAATAAACAAATACAAATTGATATTAAACAAAATTTGAAAAATTTTATTTTAACTAAAAATAATACATTTTACATTTTTTTTTTTTTTTTTTTTTTTTTTTTTGAAAGTTGTACAGGTCGGCTTAAAATAAAAAATTGACAAGTGAACTGTAGCGGGTTGAGTTTTGAATTTTATATTAATTTGGTACACTTTAGACTCTTTGTATATGGTTTATGCAACTTTACCATATTAACACAAATACAGATTTTGGATAAGTACAGAATTTTTGTGTCACTTAAGAAGTACAAGTGCATTATATTGAACAGTAACTTAACCTGGCAAAATGCCTGAATGCTTTGAAAATAGATTAGTAAAGATATTTCAAGTATCTGTTCACAGTCAATCAGAAAAGAAATTAAGTTTGAAACAACATGCCCTTTATCCATAAACAACATACATCCATGGAAGTATTGTATATGGATACTGACCCTTGATTGTATATGAAAGTATGTACTCATGGTATCCGGCAAAATCTTTTTGATGGGCTTAATAAGTAAATATTAAAAAAAAAAAAAAAAAAAAAAAAAAAAAAAAAAAAAAAAAAAAAAAAAAAAAAGTGCGTTCTTTACCAACAAAATAGTGTTTCAAAAACGAACTCAAATATTTCTTTATGAAGCTATATACCTATGTTTATTAAATTAGAATAGAATATCAGAAATAACTAGTACTTTAAATTTTTAAATTATGGAAGAATTTGTTGTCTTTTTTAGGAAATTAAGAATGGATAAAGTATTAATTAGTTATAGGAATTATCAAGAACTTGCTGTATTTGTAATTCTTAAAAATGGAGGAATTTTTTTAAACTATTTATTAAATTGTTTTCTTATTCCTCAAAAAAGAAAAAAATCAACAAAAACTTCTGTGAAATGTTTTAACTAAGTAGAAAGTTTTCTGGCTATCTTTTCACTCTTAACATGATAAATTAGAGCCAAAACTATTTTCGGTAATGGATAAAATTAATTTAAATACAATTACAAAAAGAAATATTAAATTTAAATTATATTTTATTGATTAAAGATTAAATCCTTCTTGAAGAAAGCATTCATTGTTTTACATAACTAGATAGAATTAAAATTAAAATAGGTCAGCTATTTCTTCTACGACTACAAAAGAGAAAGTATTGTAATCCATCAAAAACATTTTTTTTTTTTTCTATGATTCGTAAACTTTTAAGATTAAAATATGTTTTTTAAAATACTGTTTTCGCTTCTTATTTCTCGATTTCGAGAGACTCTCAAAACGTTTTTGATAAAAATTGCGACTATTCACAGAAGTGAATGGTAGTTATTGGAAAAACGTTCGAGTCCAGGTTGGGTAAACACAATATTACTGTATTTAGACGAATTATCGTTGTAGAAAGCATCAACTTAAGGAAAAATAAATAAATTAATTACTTAAATTTTTTGTAGAAACAAAATATAAATTTTGAAAATCTTTACTAAGAAAATATTTTAAAGAACTATTAAATTAATTTTTTTTTTTTTTTTTTCATAGATGTCTTAAGGCAGGGGTCTATAGTTTTTTTTTTGTTTGTTTTTTTGTGGAACGCGAAGCATTGCTATAGCAACTCTTTCATAACGTTTTTTTCCACCCTCATAAATTGTAATTCACTGGCTGTAAATAAAATTATTATTTTAAAAACAGGCTCTTGGCTGTGTTGGTGTTGCATGGATCGAAAATTTACGAACAGTCATCTTATCAGAAAAAGTAAATTATAGGTAGACATAACCATGATCTAATGTTTTTTCCAGTCAGGGAGATATTGAGTCCCTATCCTTAATAGTTGGAAATTGAAAATATATACAAATAAATTAAATTTAACAGCTGAATGAGGAAACACGGACGTAACAAAGATAATTTAAAATACGTAATAGGCCTATCTATGAGGAATAAAAAAATAGACAGGTTTCCTTGAAACTAAGGTTCGTATAATAATAACAGAATAATTTAAAAAAAGTTAATTGATAATATGTTTTTCAAAGATATTTTCATAAAAATCTGCTGATCGATCACATATCCATAAAAGAGAGCAGTTGATCTAAATAAAATAAGGAATCGTTACAAGACCTAAAAAACACGATACTTATAACATGTTACATAAAAAAACTAGACATTTTTTTTTAATACTTTCTTTACGAACATCTTGTTACTTATGGGAGGTTTCTAATTTAAGTAAAATGAATAATTAAGTAAACTGATGAGGAACATTATAATTAAAAGTGACGTTTGTGCATTACCAGTAACTGTTACTTTTTATAACTGTTACATTTGTAACAGTTACGTAACTAACATTCATACTGTGAATATTTTGGAAATTTAGTAAATAAATATCTTCCTAATAAACATATATGAATAAAATAAAAAATCTATGAACAGAAAAATAAAAAAATAATTTTTTTAAAAAATGTTAATGCTTTTAGCAATATGATTCCTGAGATTTTCTCAACATACTCATATTAGATGAAGTTACATATTGTTTAATAATATAATTGTTAAAGGTTATATGTAGTTACAAAATTTAAAAAATTGAGTTGAAGGATAAAAAAGCTTTAAGCCTAAATAAAATACAAAACTATGAAGTTTTAACAAAACAAACATTTCCTATATTATTTTTTGTTTTCTCGACTGCCGAGTTTTGTTTTTCCAAATAAATTTGCCTGAAACCCCATTTGGGTGGCATGTTTCTAACGGCCACCTGCAATGGACAAAGGAATCCAAGAGGCATAGAAATCATCCCTGGAGGCAATGATAACGAAGAAGCAAAAAATACCAAGCCATCGGTTACGGTCCCTGGGCCCAGTCGCACAGCCGCTTGTACCCAGCCCGCTCATTAGTCGCCACAGCTCCAAACCAACTCGCCACAGCTTATTTCTTTCTTCATAGATAATAAAATACAATTTTGTACTTTTATTTATTTAAATAAATATTTTCATTTCATAAAATCCAGAAATAAATTAATTTGTTAAAGTAATAAACGTCAATAAAGATAAAAGAATAATTTTTTAAGATTTACGGGAAAACGTAACTAAATGTTTGATGAGTTTCACCATGTTGATTAGCATTCAAACTAATAATACAATTTTATACTATTAATATCTTATATCAGACCTTGTAGACAAGAGAGAGAATATTTCCAGGTGACAGTTGTGCCACATCACAGAGAATCCCACCCAACGGTTGGCAACACTTCATCTCCGACAAAATGGCCGCAGGACAGAATTCATCTCACATATCACACGTGTAATAATTAAAATAAAAGCCGAATTATTTTCTAAGTTTGGAAGACATTTGGTCATAACCTTCTACTTGTAACCTACACTTCGTCCTCCAGGACATTTCAGTTGAACATTTCAGATTTTGCGGACATCACGGATGGACATCATATGTTTTTCATTGACAGCCAATATTGAGGATAAAAATTCAAAAGGTAAGAAGAAGTATTTAATTGTAGTAGCTGCTTATTTTTTTATTATATAGATATAACTAAAATTTCTATTTTATAAATAATATTATTGAAAAAAATGTCCGATTTACAATTGAAGTATCGATATATCTCTAGGGGTATATCGAAATTAACAGTGTAGATATATTTACGAGTATATAAATACTTTTAGCAAGTATTGGGCATATAATTTTTTATTCCTTTAACAATTTAATGTTCGGTAATTACTCATTATTTGCTTATTAAGATTTACGTAAATTAACAAAATTCAGAACAATTTAACAACTCCATACAAATTTTAAACATCATTCTGGCTATTCAAAATGTTTATTTATTTTAAGTTATGCCACTGAATTTTTTATTTGTTCCATCATATAATTGTATTGCAATAACGAATACTGATACTCATTGTTGAATTATTTTCCATTGCAATGCCTCTAGAATCTCTTCTTGCCCTTAAAAAATATTTAATTAAACTTAAATTTTAGAATCACGAAATTTTAATTTAACAGAGTTTATATCCGGCCCTGAGGTCATAAGTTGTTGCATTCGAAAGGATATACGTCAAATATGATTTTTAATGAATTCAAAATCATGAGAGATATGCCCTATCAAATGAGAAACAGTAATATGTCATATTAATTTAAAATTCCGAAATTATAATTTTTTTATAAATACAGTTCGCTTAATAAAAAATTTTTTTATCATAATTTATTACCTATAGTGCTTATTCAAAAATTCCTATTTAAATGTTGAGAAAGAATATAGAACAATTTAATAATATAAACTGTTCTTAGAATATAAATTTAATTCTATTATTATACCCACCTACATATGTACTATAACAACTTTTTACCTTATTGTAATTCTGTTAACGTTATTATTTTTTATATTGCTAGTTTTCTAAAAAATTTTTGTAAGTATTAAAATCGTTTGAAACATTTATGTATGCTGAAAAACAGAAATGCTAGGAAAATGACTAAAATACAACATAAAAATAAAAATAATAACATAAATTTGTCATTTATCTCTTATTAAACAATCACAAAAAATAAAACAGGTAAAATACTGAAGTAAAATTGTTTAAATATATAAAAAGTAATATTTTTGAATCCTGCAGTTATATATATTTTTTTAAATTTTATATTTATAAACTGTATTATAGTTAAGATAAAACTAACCCAATCGATTTTCATAATCGCTAAACCCTCATTTATGAAAGTACTTATGGAACCATTATCATACAGAAACATTTTACTAATTTTGTAAATATAATGACTAGACTAAATATTGTAATAGAGATTTGTCCACGTCGAATCACCAAAACACTAAGAAACTAAGACGACAAAAAAAATATTATAAATATGTTAAATTTTTAATTTTGATTTTTTTTTTTAAATAAGAAGGTAGAAAATTAAAGTATTTGTTTAAAATATATATTCAATTTTAAATTTGATATTAATATTTTTTTTTAAAGTGCCTCTAGTCTGAGAGACGGTACCTAAAACTGTAACCAAATAAATTATTGAAGTTTTCTATTTTTTAAATGAATTTTAACTAAGATAAAAATGGCGACCCCATATATTTTCATCTTCGTAGCAGCTTAACTTTTATGATTTAAAAAAATATTTATAAGACAATATAATAATAAAATAAAAAATGACATCAATTTTAGAAATATTGCCACAACGAATGTTAATATTAAGATATGATACAATCCGCACTAACCGAAGATACAACACGCAAAAATAATAAAAATAAAAAATATTTAATTTATTATTTTTTTAAACCACTAAAAAATTATGCAACAGGTTGTATTTATACTAACCAGCTAGCTATAGTATTTTTAATTGGTGAGCACACAAACTAATTTCAATTTAATTTAATTGTTTCTACATCACAAAATAACCTATAATTCTAAAATAATATTTATTATAATTGGGTATAATACAAACTGGATTGCTAAGTTGTATTATCTTCAGTTCAGTCTTCAGTAACTCAGTAACCAAATAAAAATTTAGCGTATAATGCTCCAATATCGAAATTACTAAAAAATGTTAATTCTAAATGCACGTGGCGAAACATTAAGGTATCTCATAAGCAATGCAAGGTATTCAAATTTATCTTTAAATAATTCAATGAACCACGTCGATAAGAAAATAAATAAATAAATAAAAACTGTCAGGGGCAGTAAAAGAGCAATTCATGTCTCATTTTATTCTAGGAGGTGATTGTTTTGTTTCGATCAAGTCATCAGTGACATTTCGAATAACGATGACCTAAGCAATATCGCAGTCAAAACATATACTTGTATCTAGAATTTTTATTTACCACTGGGAATTAACTGTGAAAGAAAATTACATATTCAGACGATAAAATAATTTTTTTTTTTTTTAAATAAAACACAATAATGCAATCTTTCGAAAAATAAAAACTATAATTGCTTAAATTCTACAAATTCAGTATTAATCAAATATTACCTAAAAAAAATTTTTTTTTTTTTTTAAATGATAACCTGTAAACTTTTTATTATCCGCCCTATTGGGTTTAGACAGATTTAGGTCAAATAGATACTTTAAAGATAAAACAATTTTCATTTCTGAATAATGTCATTGCATGAATTTTTTTTTTTTTTTTTTTTTTTTTTTTTTTTTTTATTGTTTATTGCCGTGTAACGATTAAGAATTTTGTTTGTGTACATTAATTTTTCACAGAATTACTATTATAAGAGTTTTTGTATATCAATTACAACTAGGTAGATATATTAATGAAATATAGGAATATTTTTTTGACATCATATGTATATATGTAAAATTTGTATTCCATTCATCATTTGGTTTTTTTTAAATTATTATAAATATATACTTTTATTATTTATTTTATGAGTCCATAACTGAGCAGTTAGTTATAGAAAATATTTGTTACTTAGATCTAATATTAGAGACACAACACGATCTTTCATATTTAGAAAGATACTGGATTTATCCTGTTACGACAATTGTTTCTTGATAACTAGATCTATCAACTATTTTAAAACAATATTTGAAACATGTTAGCCTTAAAGATTACCTAATGCCCAAATAAAACAAAATTGCAACAATGATGTTAAAAATTTTGGTTCTTGCGTTCTGGATGTATAATACATTGTTAATTATTTAACTGAACTAATTTAAACGAAGCATAATTGGATTTTTTAATGTAAGATTCATATATCATATCTATTAGAAAAACATCGAACATAAGAAATAGTTTTTCAATTTTTTTTTTTTTTTTTAACCATAGAAAATACTATAATAATAGATAAACTAATATAATAAAAAAATTAAATTTAATTATTACCATTAAATATATTAGATTTTGTAAACAATTTATAGAAGAAAAAAATAATAACTTCTGTACATAGGTTTGATTATCTAGATGGCAGAGGACTCAACTAAAAAGAGGTTAAGGTCTTGAACAGGGCCCACACAGAGACGTGAGGATGTGAGTCTACTGTTAAAATTTTATATGTAAATAATTGTATTAGAATGTTTTTTGTTTTTGTTAATTAGGTAATTTTCACATTTTGTCTTTAGTAAAGATCTTATTAGGAAGGTAAGATATTTTGGAATAAAATGTATATATTTGCTATTGTTAATTTCCACAGAGTATTTATGATAAATTCATTTATAACAAATGTATTGTTGACTTAATAATCGATAGTACGGTACAGATGATTTGAAGTTAAGAGGAATAACGGTTAAAAGGGGAAGTATAAGAATAAAAGTAAACCCCACATTTAGACAAACGAGGATGCATATTTAAAAAAATAGCATTAAATAGAGCTATTTATGATATAGTTTAAGATGGAGGATGTAGTGAGAAATAGAATGCCCTACATAGAGCAATCTATTAAAACTAAAAATAATAATCTCTCCTAGCCGTCCTATTATCTAGTATACGCCTCTGCGGAAGTTTTGAACCTGTAGTAGATTAAGAAGGCATTGAGCAAATGATAACTAGATAGTTTTTAACGATTGGTACTAGCCGTGTTTTTCATTATTAGCTTCGACGCGCAATAAAAATTATCAAAAGGCGAAAAACCTCTAATCTCCTATCTCAACGATGTTAAAATTTCGTTAGTAAGACAAGAATATTTTCCTTGATCACAGAAAGAAGACTCAAACATGACAAAGGAATTTCTAATGCAAACAAGCAAATGTTAAAACTGTAACCGTTTTCTTGAATTCATAATTTTAATTTTTTTGAAAAAAAAAAAAAAAAAAAATTATCTGTTCAGAACTATGAGATGATGTAGTTAACATTTGGGTCAGATAGTTTCTTAGTGTTACTAAAACGCTATTGTCGCTTGCCACATATTTCTAGCTTTTTGGATAACAATGAATTGAATTAAGTAACTTTATTATCAATTTCTAGCTATATTTAACACCGGAAATTGGAACCTCTCTTAAATTGTGCTCGCTTTACATCTGCCTTCTCCACAGATTTTATCGCTTTTTAAACAGTTATTTAAATTGAAAATATACTAAATTTTATGATTGCATAAACCTTCTTGAATAAGGAAGATGATATAGGTTATATGTTGGTACAGAATAGTTTTCTATATTTTTAGCGTTGAGTGATAACGAAAACGAAAAGGCTTGTCCCTGTTATATAACTTCATTTCATCATCCCCCGTCGAGGCCGTCGCCCGTCTCTCATAAGTGGAATATCTTCGATAGTTATTAACTGATATTAATTTCTTTTTTAGTATTTATCGAGTAAAATCTTGTATTAAAGTGAGATTGAAATGTTTAGTTTTGCTGATATTTCTCCGCATATGCATCCTTCCTTAACTGTTTAAATTTAGATTGATTAGGGTTTGAAGAAACATAAAGCATAATAGAAATCCATTTCAATTTAAATATTGATTGGACTTCGATGGACTGAACATAAAGTAAAAAAGTTCTATTTTTACTACGCATATTAACACTGCGAATCGCATTTTTGATTTTTAATATTTGCATTCACAAAAGAATTTATTGATTTGAGCTGGTTGGATTTAATTTCTACCATAAATTCATAGTGTGGCAAAACCCCTTTCTAACACCACATTGTACATTAAATTTTTATTGTTGCTACACCTAGATTATTAACCTGACGTAGTTAAAGCTGTGGTATCTTTCGCTCATATACCGTTTTAACATTAATTGAAAATAATACATTTTATTATCAGGATTCACACTCATGTACACTACACTGTACATTTTAACCTTTCATGCAATTGGGCATTGCGCGCCAGTTGAACTTCACTGTTACCACTTTTATGCATTTGTCAATAATAATTAGGTATGAATATTATGATTAGATTTTACTATTGCTACGCCTCCTA
Source organism: Euschistus heros (assembly GCA_003667255.2). Classification (NCBI taxonomy): domain Eukaryota; kingdom Metazoa; phylum Arthropoda; class Insecta; order Hemiptera; family Pentatomidae; genus Euschistus; species Euschistus heros. Next base: position 168,142 of record RCWM02000861.1, on the reverse strand, counting down.
TAGAAGATGATTTAGCAAAATTTGGTACAGAGATGGTTCAGTGTTTTTGGGCGTTATGAACAACAAACTCAACTTGTCTTTTCCTTTTAGATAGTGATAACCTTATACCGCCATAGGTAGAATCGGAATAGGCTAACAGATAGTGACTTGCAAGAAGATACAATATATTGCTACGATAATTCAGATAAGGTATCCTATCTTTTTTGTGGGATCAAACTACCACGGTGGTGCAAATTTGATTAAAATCGGTTTAAGTAGTTTAGGTTGTCTAGCCGGCCCCTAGCGTCGACACTTACCTTTATATATTTATACTAGCATTCCCGTGCGGGGCGTCGCCCGCCCGCAACTACGAATTTGTGGTTCAATCAACGAAAAGGTTAAAGTAATGTTATATTTATTTGTTATCGGATATTCTTGTATAAAAAAATCCATGTGAGAATTTGTTATCGCTTCCCACTTTAACATAGTATATTTTCCTCTTTACAGACCTACGTATTATTATTTTTTTTTTCTTTATTTTTATTTATTTTCCAACAACTGTTGAAGATTAATCATAGCCACTTTTAATAACATTGACAATAATAACAGGAAAAGAAGAGGGCGACAAACTAAAAAAGAAAATTACGGGTAGTAATTGGAAAACTTGAAAAAAAATAATGATATATATATTACGAAATTAAACAATTCTATTTAGCCCATTATCAAAATTCATATACTAGGTTAGGACTGTAAATGTAAAAAAAATTAAAAATATATAAGAATTATAGTCTTAATTTACAAATTAAAATATGTGCAGTAAAGAATTTATAAATCAATTTGTATCATTCGAATTCTTAGAAGTGAAATGGTCCAGTGGCTAAGGCACTAATGTCCAGGTTCAAGCTCGATTGTAGTAAAAAAAAAAAATCTTATCATGTCAGACGACCCTACAACAATTCGGTTACCGCCATATTGCTAGATGACGTAGAAAGTAGGGATAGTACTATCGATGTGTGGGTAGTGGAAAACATCGATAGTTCTCAACACGATCAAAATAACGTCGTTTTCAGACAACCCTCTATAAAATTTTAAAAAATAAATAAATAATTATAAAAATATTATTTCTTGAGATCAGTGATGCGTCGGTTTTAACATTTTTCTATTCTCGATAGTGATACCTTTGTTTACTATATGTTTTTAATTTAAAATCAAACAATATACAAAAATATCATTTAATTATAAATTTCTTATTTAAGAAGACAAACATTTCATGATTTCATTTATTGCTTATAGGATGGAAAATGCTACCAAACTTAGTAGATACTCAGATATTTCTCTCGCATTTGTTTTAATTGACGAAAGATGGTTTGAAAACCCCAGAATAAAAAAACGTGATAAAATAAAAAAATATCTTAATTCTGTGACACAATTTCCGAAAAGAATAACAAAAATTTGCAATAGAACTACACAATTACTTTTGATGAACTTTTTTATTTTCTCCGAAATCGTAATATATTTTTTCGTTTACGAAAAGCAAATACGCATGTTCAACAAACTGTAGTTTGGCGTCCAGCAGCAAGGGTTTTTTTTTGTTTTTTTTTTTTTTTTTTTTTTTTTTTTTTTTTTTTTTTTTTTTTTTTTTTTTTTTTTTTAGAATTCCGTATTGTTCTTCGAGTATTAACAATAAAATTTAAAAAAACTCCCCCCCCCCCCAAAAAAAAATCTAAACTAATTTAGATGCCTTAATAAGATGAGCTATCGGAGATTATTACCAAGTATTTTTAAGCATTAATTAACTAGGTATATACACATACATTATATTATTTATATATAGTTTGGTCCGGTTGAAAGTTTTTTAGTGGGACGACTTTCAGCCAAATTACAATTGGAAATGTCTTTAGTTTAGCCTTTAGTGTTTTCGTATTGTACTGTAAGTCACGCATTTCCGACAGACAACTAAGAAATCAGAGCGACTGATTTCGCTAATGATTCATCTATGACTTAAATGGATTTTTTTTTTTTTTTTTTTGCTCGTAATTACGTCTGTTATATTCTAGTAATAATAACAACTGAAGGAAGAAGAAAGCCCGGAAGTTCTATTTGATAATGATGTCATTCGGATGTTGATTCATTAAGCTGACATAAAATAGAGTGTGTGTGAAGCTTTAATTATGGCCTCAATGAAAAAATAAAAAATTAATATAGAATTTATAAATTATTATTATTTAGATATTAACACTTTTTTTTCGTATGGTACATGGTATTGTGGTAGAGGAACACACCAGCAGATGGTATTTTTTTTCCCCCTCTCGCAAAAACTTCTGGATTTTTTTCTACCTGGAGGCTTCCCGTCCCAAACTGAGTGGGAGTGTCAAATACTCTTTTGCCGGGACTGCCACGAAAAATATATTAACTGACCCAGGTAGGAATAGAACCCATACGGTTCCGAACTTAGCTCTGGACAACTAGGTCTTCTCACATAGTGCCAAAATAAGACAAAATTACCTAATCATAGAAACCGTATAGAATTTTTTTAATTTTTTATTTTATTGGAAATGACGCGGATATGAGAAAAAAAGGCGTGGAGAAGAATATTTGAGCCATGAAAAATTTAATTCTCCATATAATTCGATATTTTAAACAAGAAAAAAAAATCTTCTATATACCACGAGACGGAATGGAGTCTTTCTATCTGAATTCGGCGGAATATCTTAAACATAAATACTGAACTGACTAGTGATTCTGGAACGCTATGTAATTTAGGACAATCTTAAATGTACCTAATATGGTTTATTAATAGACAACAAAAAATGGAGAGAGGGTACGTTTTAGGGGATATAGGACAACAATATAATGAAGGCTTTTTAAAGGATATTTTTTTGTCTAGATTCTCAGCAGACGGAGCTAAGGAACATACACGGTACAGAGTAAATTTCTTTTCTGTATCAGCGGTTCGCCATGTTTGCAAAGAACAACAAATAGATTCGGGTAGGTAACAATGAATTGTACCAGCTGCCGTTAGGAAATAGAGGGGAAGAAATATCTGTTGGGAGTCCATGTTTCGAAAATCGATAAGGCACAACCCCTATACATTAATATTAACAGCCAACATAAACATAAAGTAAATAACACATAGGCAACTCAAACTTAAGACTAGAATTCGATAATACTTGGATACGATTTACGTGAAATCGGACATTGATATATGACAGGAATTGGGAAATGCAATAGGTTATAAAATCAAACATTTGGCAAACGATTTCCTAGGATCCCCTCTGACAATTATTTGCTGCAGAGGGAAGCGCCCTAAAGTTAAACCCTTGTTAATTAGTTTCGAAATCAACCTCAGGCATAATTTTTTTTATAGATATACATTTTGGCTGGTGGTGTATACTTTTTCTTCACACTCAAATGTAACATTTTGAAAAGCCCTAGATCAGATAGTGTTGCCGACAGTTTCCTCATCAGAAATTTTACCGGAGAATAGTTTTTGATAACATTTGTCGCTAGGTCCTAATATTTAAGAGCTATATTAGTTTGAATAAATAAAAAAAGTCACGTTTGCCAACATGTTTCAAGTGTTGAGGCTCTTATGACGTGCTCTAGCTTCTGTTGTACAACTAGGATCGAAAATTTGCGGACAGTTTCCTTATCAGAAGCAGTTCCTTATAAAAGCAGTATATCATAGAAAGACATATCCGTGATTTATTTCTTTTCCTGTCAGGAAGAATCGATTTTTTTTTTCTTAGGTATTTTTTTATTTACCACGTTTTGTTTTCCAGCCCAAAAGACAACGATGTATTGCTAAGGGACACAGAACCTAGAAGATAAGAAAAGAACTGCTAAAGGAAGAAGAATGTATGTACATTCCTTGCACCTGTACTTGAAGAGGTCTAATTCTTCTGTTGCACAAAGGAAACAATTTGAAAAAGTTGAAAATCGAATTCAGAAAACGAGTCCTAAATGTAAGGCTCTATTGTTGACTGCTAGAAATGTGGTGCAGCCGGGGCCTTTGTGTGTATCCAGGTAGCAAGCCTTGGGTTCGTGGGGAGCCTGCGTTTCTCCGGAAAATGGCGACCGGGTGGAAAAAAGGCAATTTAGAGAAGGAATGGCGAGGGAACGTCACAAAGAGAAATCACCAAGTCGGAAATTTGCATTCAAAAGAGACAAAAGAACAGTTCAAAAACGTGTTACGGCAAAGAGAATAAATCTAAATTATTCTTGGCGCGCGCCTCAAATCGACTCTCTAATGAATAAAATCGTATAATCAACAAATAAAATATATTTTTCTTAAAACATTTGAACAGCAGAATCTAGGAAAATAATTTTAAGTAAATACAGTTTGCAATTTTGGTAAAAAGACAGCACGGTATTTTTATATTCTCAACCGAACAGTAATAATTGACATAACAAAAAGAATAAATTTAAAAAAAAAAATTTTGAATTAATGTAATTACTGATTGTTCATCGACTTAAACAAATTTTGTTATGTTTATTAATGCTACCTTTTGTTTGAAAAATCAATTAAACTCGATAATGCACTAAAATTAAGAAAAAAACCAAAACAATATTTTAATTGGGAATTTAAAAACATATTCAACTTACACTAGAGGTAATATGTCTATATAACCTAATTAATGAAATTCTCTTAAGAACTATATTTTAATTTTTATAAATATTGTATTGAATATTTAAACTTTTCCGACAGCATCAAAACAACAGAAGAAATCAAAAACTTCATATCAGAGTTGACAGCTGTTGATAAAGGAAGATAAGAATGATAATCGCATGTTTATAACTTTTGGCACCAGGAGCACTTCTGTTCCCTAGCAACCAGATATGATAATAAAAAGATAGGGAGAGAGGTTACCCTCACTGTTGTTGGAACCCTTTTCAAACAGTAACAACTGATAATTTATCAGTTAGAAAATAATATTATTCCTTAAGTCGCTAAAATACTTTTATTTTTAATCTAAAAAAAAATTACCAAGAAAAATATCAATATATCACTTTCATAATACTAATAATTCATACACCCGCAATAAATATGAAGGATGATAAGATATATATAAACGCAATAGACAACAGTTTTCTTTAGTAATCCTCTAGAATTTCACGTTCCTCGTTACTCTAAAAAGAAAATGGCCGATGCCACCACTTAAATACACAGGTACTGCAAGGCATAAACGAGCAACATATAAAGTTAAACAATACTTAAAAATTAAAAGTATCTTGATTACAGACTTATTAAACCTTTGTCGTTCGGTGACGAACATTTGAGCCACCGACAACACAATAAATGATACCACTGTCCGATGACAGGGAATAGAAAGTGGACCGGGAGAGGTGTTTGTGATTATTATTCGATAAAAGCATATTGTATCGATTGTATAACCGCTATCGGAAAGGACTATTTTGATGTGAGCCTCTCGGGGCAAGAGAGAAATCGCTGGTAACTCTAGAACCCTCAGCTGCCACACTTCCTTTCAGCCCCTTGGGACAAACATAATTTAACGGTCTTATCACTAAATTCATCACGATTATATCCTTACTAAATAGGCATTAATAAATTCCTTTGTAATTTAAAAACGTTTCCTCAATTTCTTAATGTGATGTGTAATTAAAAATCAATAAAATCAGAAAATATACAAAAATATTAATATTAGATCTGATAATAACATATATAAGTGATTTCCCGTTAAAACATAACCACGCTGTAAAGCTGTCCTATCTTTACAATAATTAAATTAATTAAAGAAAAACCCGATGAGTTTTATTACTTGTGAAGTTATTTTCTTACCCATGGCATCCCTTTTCCGTTTATCTTTACTTTACCCCTCCCCTCAACCCCTCCAGTCACACTCGTTTTTTTTACTGAATTAAGAAGCTCTTTCTGGTCATGCACCGATCATGATTCAATTATTTTGATAAGGAAAATTTAAGGAATTATTTCTGCCGATTGTTGGTCATAACCTAAAGGAATTATATATTATTGTCTTCTAGATGAAAAACCTGAACAAATAATTTTGAAAAAAAAAAAAAAAAAATTCACCTAACACTATTTATAACCTATTATGCCTAAGTAATTTTCTCAATGTCAATTTTTTTTATTCTTTTGTACAATTTATGCCTCTAAGATTTAACAAAATGAATTTTTTTTTTTTTTTTTTTTTTTTTTTTAATTCCTTAGAGAAAAAAAAATTTAAATATTAATTTTAATTAAATTTCTAAAATAGAATTTATGTTACTTAAAAAATTATAATTGGCACTTGACAATAAAAAAAAAAAAAAAAAAAGAAAAAGGTAATTCTACAAGATTATAATTAGCCCAATTACATCAGTAACTTTTGCAGGCTCCTGAAAGTTAAGAACTCAATGATAATGACCGGGTTAATCCTCTTAACAGCTGATATAATTAAAAAAATTCCTAAACCAAGGAGTAATTTAGGAACCATTTTCCTCCAAGATTATCCACAATGAAGAACGGAACGTGCTGGGAAGTTTCCACGAGAGCTCAAGTTGTTTATGTTAATTTCATATAGGTAATTACAAAGAGAATTGTTAGACGCATCTACACAACTATTACTCATTAATAGTCCACAACCAACTAAATATGCAGAAAAAAACAAAACAAACCAAACAGTGGTAGTTCAGATTTAGTTAATTGTTTGAGAAGTCAATGACTGTGATACTGTCTATCAAACCTTGTGATACTACAGCTCTCGACAGAAGGAAATCATTCGCTTACATTGTCAGGAAGAGATAGCGAATTAAGATATTTCTTTGAATAAAACGTTGATAGTTTTTTGTATTATTTTAATTCGCAAGTTTCATATTAGTATTAAGATTTACGTAATTTCTTACTAGCATCTTGTAATGTTTAAATCCCTAAATTTGCTGCTGAATACCTTATCGATTATAATTTTTTTTAAAAATACAAAGGAATTTTTTGAGATTTCTTAAAAACCACTGTAACTAAAATAAATAAATAAAGTAATCATCTGAGTAAAAAAATGCATTTTAATATAGATGAGTTCTTAGGGTAGTAAAGAACGTTAAAAAAAAGGAACAATTTAACCTTTTTTCTTTCAGTTAAATATGTTACGAAAAATTTTAGGTCTTTAAAAATTGGAATAAAGTTTCTTTTGTTCTCAACTTAATTTAAATAATTGTTTTACAACCAATTGCACTGTCCTCTTTAAAGAGTGAAGAAAAATAAGTTGTTATATTCCATGCCATTCTCTAACTTGCTTCCAAATGAGAATCTCACTAGTCAGTGTTCAAACTTAATGGAAATTTTTTTTGTAGTAAAGAATAAAGTATAAAAATAAAAAAAAATAAATATTTACATATAAAATAATTCAAAAGTATTTAAAGTAATTTAACTAAAAATATGTTATATAATTAGCAAAATGACCTGAGTTATTTACTTGTACCTACCGGATTATTAAAGTAACTAAAATTAGAAATAAATGTAATTAACAAAAATTAGTACTTACTCGATATATTATTTGATGATTATATACATAAAATCTTTAGTGTCTTGTTAAACAAAATGGACAACAATTAAGCATATATCAGGATTTTTTTATGTAATTAAAGCTCATCAAATATGTTAGGTAATTTTTTTTTTAATTAAAAGTTTGTTCACAACTAAATGTAGTGCATTGGTTTATTTTAAATAATTATAAAATCCAGAAAATTAAAAATAAATTTAAAAAATCCTTTAAAACCCTTATACAATGATTAGATGGGTAACAATCGTGATTCAAACACAATTTCTTAAGAAAGTAAATAAATAAAACCAATTATAATACAAGCTATTCGGAAAAATCGGAAATTGACAGTGAATACGGAAACTCTTGATAGCAGTTATCACTCCAGCTGATAAAGTAATCCTATAGCTCTTCATTTAAATATTGTTCTTAGACATTTTAATTTTAGAACAATGAAACCTTTTTTGTTTATTTTACAAAAGGCGCCATTTGGGTTTAGGGCCATGCAGAGGCGGTCAAGCTGGGCCCTTATTGCAGTTTCCGCAATTCCCTAATTGAGCTTTTAGGCGGCAGTTTCCTTGAAGTGCCAAATTTCCTTCTTGTCAGGCCATAAATCTGCCAGGCAAGTACAAAGAGAGGTACATACCCTAGGTATAATCCCTCAACAGCCATCTGTACTTGCAAGTACAGAAGGAACCTGCAGGGACCAGCCTGAAGGTAATTAGGGTCGACCAGGTAGCCAAGGGTTCTTACCTGCCCCAGGTAGGCCTGGGGCCTCTCTAGGAAACCTTTGTGTCTATATTTAGGCCCTAAAATTTTACAATGGGAAACGCTTTTCATGGAAAAGTATTGCCTTTTTCTTTGTCCTCAGAAAACGTTTTGCAGGTCAAAGTTTAAATAATTTTTAAAATTCTCATAAACGAACTAATGATAAAAATCACAAAAATATTTATTTAAATATAGTCATATTAACAAAATGTATATAAATATATATATTCCAAAAATTATAGAATGTAAACTTAAAACAGAACTAAAGGAAATTTTAAAATTGATTATTTAAATTTTAGAAAAAATATTAATTTAAACACTTTTAAAATGACTATAAACAAAACACACATACTTAAAAACTAAATAATTTTCAATTCTTATCTGTATACTAAAAATAAATTATATATTTAGAAAATAAATGTTCACAGTAATTATTAGATGCAGGATTATGTTAAAATAAAATTGATTATTATTTTTAAAATACCCTTTAAAAACTGTATCAATTGAAGCTATTAACATCAAATTGGTATCACTCACTATCGATAATGATATCACCACATGGTGGCTTTAGCAAGGTGGCTCATGGCTGGCATAAGATAAAGTTATTTAATATTATTTTGTAATAGTGTTATAAATACTGGAAATTTAAACCTTGATATTTAAAAAGACATTATTGATTAAACAAAATATTTCAGAAGACTTTATATAATTGTTAACAGCCAGATGAATGAGTACCCAACAAATTTTAACTTTAAAAATTATAGCAAATTTTAATGTTTGAATTACTAAATCATATAAATAAATGGAGAAATAATTTCGAAAGTAGTTATTACTAAACACAAAATAAATTTTGAACAGGCATTAGTTAAAAGTAAAAACATTTATATTTGTTTCTTAGATATATGTTAAATGTTTTTTCTATTTATGTTATACAATTGTTTACAGAGACTAAGTATTTAAAAAACAGCTTCCTATATGTTAAACATTGTCAGGCAGATAACAAATTTTAAAAGCATGGACCCTCTTCAGCTCTAGATAAGTAATAAAGAATAAATACATTAACATCAAAGCAAAGTATTTAATAATCAAGGGAGATAATTAAAAACAGAATAATAGTAATCATTGGATATACTTTATTTATATAAAACCCTGGCTTCTTAAAATGGAGAATTAAGAAAATTCTGGTTGAAAATTTGTTTGCAAATTAATTTTAAAATAAATAGAAATAGAAAATAAAAGAAACATAAAAACTTAAAGTAGATTGAAAAAGAACTAAGGGACACCATTTTGATAAAGGTGCTACTAACAAAGCTTGTCTACATAAACTTTGGACAATTATCCACAAGTAAGCTTAAACAGAAATAAATTTAGTAATGGTTGAATTGATAAACTTTAAATAAACAAGAAGCATTCATATTCTTAGGAGATAAATTGTGTGGAGAATGCTCTCACTACATAACACACTATATACCAGACACAAATTCAAGCCATTATTTTTTAAACAATCTTTAAAGTTAATGATGTTTAAGCTTACATTTAAAATAACAAATATTATAAACTATTAAAGTAAGCAGTAAATCTTACATACAACAATTTTACTTATAATGAAAGTGGTACTACACTGATAAATTTTATATTTAACTAAAATTAAGAAGTATGCATATAAGTCATTCTTAAAACTAAAGAATTCCTAATTTGCTAAAATTAAAAAATTAAATCCTAAATAAAAAATATTTTATAGCAAAATTAAACATTTTTTTAATATTTTTAAATAAACTAAAACATAAACACCCCAACATTTCTAAAAGAGGGAAAAAAATCGAGAAGAAAACACTAATGTTTTGATATAAAACAGATAAGTGCATCATTAAACCTAGACTGTTATCAGGGTTATCTAGACAAAGGCTAAACAATGTATTGGAATTCATTGAGGGCAAGCTTCAGAAATAAACAAACTGATTAACATAAACTTATCACAAAATTCGATTCAATAAAATGTAAAAATTATAACTAAAATAGAAATTAAATTCATTTTAAAAAATATGAAATGCATCTTAAGTCAGAATCGGTTCTAGTTGGTCCAGTTCGACGATACAGGCTAAGGTCACAAAAGAAGCATGGATGTAAAATAGGCACATGTGCCTACACATATTTCCCACTTACAACTAATATATCACAAACTTTAGTAATATTACCAACAAAAACCTAATCAGTAGTTGAAATGAAAAAATGAAGGTAACAGATAATACGATGGAGCCTTAGCTACACAACAAAGCAGGTAAACCCTTATCAATCCATCTTATCTGGTCATCTTATAAATAGGCCAAGGGATAGATAAATGAGAATGAATCTTTAATAAATAATGATTTAAACATGATAACTACTTACAGAAACTGAGAGGCACGAGGATATTTTGCTTGGAACATTTCTTCTAAGTCCTTCATCATCGAATATAGATAATTTCACTCCGTCCCGTGATAAACAAAGGCGACATAGTTCGTAAAACTTTGTAGGTACGTTTGACATCTTAAAATAACTGCTTTAGAAAATACTTAAGTACGAATAAAAGTGTATTTAAAATCTTGGACCCGACTGCTACATCGAGTATCACTACACTGACTAAAAATAAAATGACTGATTTGATAAGTAACCGATTCTATCACAGAACATCCTCTGAGAACGGTTCCCCCACTCCTGCATTCCTCTTCTCCCCCCGCCGGTGGGGAGGTCAAACTCCCCCTGCCTTCTACATCGGTAAAATTTATTGTCTTATCTGTTTGTAAACATTTCTTAATTTAATTAATAAACTTAACATTTTGAGTTATCGATCAGAAAAATAAAACCAATTTTATTAACTATTTCAAAAACTGTAAAAGTCAAATCGCACTAAACTCACTTTTTAAATCAATGCCCTCTTAACAATAGAATAAAGTTTTTATTTTCGTGTTTTTTCCTTTTTCACATTAATATGTCTGCAAAACCATTCCATTTCCTCTAATTATCGGTTTATTTTTTAAAAAATATTTTAAAGAATTAACCTCGATTTCTTATTCAAACTTTTTCTATTCATTGTTTGGTATGAAATAGTTAATTTCAGTAGCATAAACTAAGTTCCTTTGTTCATAGGCTCTGTTATAATTTTGAAGTCTCCCCAAAAGAAATACTACACATTTTTGTTATGTGTCTTTGTTCTCTAGCATCTTAAACAGAATTCTCAACTTAATACAATATACTACAATATATTGTTTGTTTTGTTAATTAAAAACACTAATATTATTTTAAGCTTCACCCATAAAAATACAAAGAAAAATGGCTAGCCTTCTTAGGTTTTTGTACTGAATTCTATTAACCAAATAATGGTTGAAAAACTATTTGGTGTTTCCATTTCTGCACTCATATGATTTGTATTAATTGACTTTAAATTTAACACAATGTTATGATTAGGATATGTTGCTTGTTGTGGATTCATGATATTTGTTGAAGAAACTTTTTTATCTACACTTAAAAAAACGTGTACATTGTCCTCCAACAATATTGTTAATACAAATTATGGAAAATCATATATTTTGGCTGATGCTTCTTTTAGCAATTAATAATTGTGTGCCAATTTTTAATCCACTTTAAATATATTTATTTTTTTGTTTGTTACATACAAATTATTTACCATCACAAATCTTTAAATATTTTATTGATTTGTATTTTAAGTTTGTATATATAAAGATTCACTTTAAGCTAATCATTCTTCTTATTCCTCATCTTATCTAATTTCAATAAAACCTTAGAAATAAAGATGCCATTATCTGATATACTCTTATAAAATAATAATAATAATATTAATAGGTGAACAATATTTAAATAAGAACTTTTGATTTGATAAACTTACCAATGACTCTGATCTTACAATTTCAGGTGCATTAACACTATATACAAACAAATATTTTGAATAATAAAATTAATATACAAACAAAAACATTTTTTTTTTTCTTTCTGTTTAAATTGAAACAAATCAATTAGTTTAATCATCTGACTTACATTCACTTATAGAGGCAATAATGAAAATGGAGAGATTTGAAATTTTTTAAAGTAGCAGCATCACAAATTTTAAGAGAAGAGAATATCATAGAATTGAGAAATATATTATCAGTAAAGATATATCATATGGTCCATTTCTTTAGGAAGGGGGATTTAGGTTTAAAGGATGACCTTTGAAGGTTCTAGAGTACATAAATGATTCATAATAAAGAAGTTTAAAGAATAAAAGAGGAGATAATGAAAATGTGCCGTAAAAAAGCAAATATTGTCTTTGGAAGGAAGAATAGTATACCTTCTTTAATTCATCATGAAAATTGGTTTTATGAGATTCACTGGGAGCCCCTTAAGACAAATCGATTAAATTTAACCAAAGATGTAGTTAAAAATTTTGCTAGACTTAGAACTAATCACGGTTTATGCAATGTTTATCTGCAGCGCATAGGAATTAAGAAAAGCTCAGAGTGTGATAGATGTAATAAAAGAGAAACCCTCCAACACATAATCACTGAATGCCCGGCTTACAAAAACCAAAGAGAAAAGTTTCTTAATTTTCTAAAACCTTATAATAATAATATACGATATAAAAAAGTACTAGCAACAGACAAACCAGAAGAAATAATCAGCATAACCCAATATTTATATTCAATAAATAAATATATCTAACATTGAATTAGTAAAGAACTAAATAGATAGCATAATAATTGGCTGTATGGTTAATTCCAATGCCATAAAAAAAAAAAAAAAAAAAAAAAAAAAAAAAAAAAAAAAAAAAAAAAAAAAAAAAAAAAAAAAAAAATCTGATAAAACAGTCCAATAATCACTTTAATTTATCAAATAATAAAAACATTTACTGTTCAGCTACGATTAAAGTGTGGGAATTAAGGAAGGAAACAGAGAGTTTATTATCATTTTCAGTAAAGAAACAATAGGATTTATAACACTTGGGAATTATTTTCTTTTATTAATTATAGAACAATTAATTCAACATCTTTTGGAAACCATTTTTCACACCATCAGGAACAAATATCTAAAACTATTGGGCGTTTAGTTTTTTTTTTTTTTTTTTTTTACGATTTGTACATAAAATCTTCAGAATCTGAATATTGGTTTATCATCATGATCCCTCTTTATTCATAATTATATATAATATTGAAGGAGGTTATAAATAGTTATATATCACACTTTGACATTTTTTTTCCTTTTATTAATTATTGCACAATTAATTCAATATCTTTAGGAAACTATATTCCCCATCACCCGGAGGAAACATGTAAAACAATTTTGGCAGTTTAGTTTTTTGTATGATTCGTTTACAAGATCTTCAGAATCTGAATAGGGATTCATCATGGGGTTCCTGATGATGGAAAATAAAGTTCTTAAAACATTTTGAATTAATTGTTCAATAATAAATAAAAGGAGAAAAATGTCAAAGTGTAATAAATACTACTAACCTCCTTCAATAAAATATGTAATTAAAAACAAGATTGCCAAAAGTGATAAAGGGTTGAAGAACATCTCTAGGAAACTTGGGTGCTTCCAAAAGAGTGTTTTTAAGATTTATTAAACATTTATCTGAGAAATATACTACCCTGCCAAAGAGAAAAAGTAACTCAAAAATTTGTGTAGTTGGATTCGTTGTGAATTTTTTGATTCTATGTTCTGTAGAAAAACAGTGATTAGACTTTTTACTGCTTTTCTACAGAGTATTGAATCGAAAAATTCTACATGAATCCAACGGTACCAATAAGTCATTATCTCACAATTTTTGAGTTACTGCTTTTCTCCTCGGCAGGCCAGTATACCACACATGTTTTAGCAGCATGATTTTGGAATAAATGCATCTATTTTACTAACGCTAAAGTTTTCATATTGTTAAAAATAATTTCTTAATAAATGTAGGATATGGTTGAGGGATGAGATTTTTTAGTTAAGGTTAAGGATAATTCAGTGGATTTTAAGGTTTGATATGGATTTTTTAAATTTAAGAGATAAGTATACCATCTTAGATGGTGAAAGTACTCAGTGAGTGTTTGTTGAATTGGGAACAGTGATTGGGAATGACATTTAAGGAGTATGTGTGTTGTTCCTTTGTTCAATTAAAAAAATTAAATGATGTTCCTGCACACTGTTACGAAAAGTTATCTAAAACTAACTAAGTAAGGTGAAGTGGGGTAAGTGCGTTTATGGGGCAAGTGCATTAATCGGCCATAATTTCTATTGCCATTTTGTTACATCAACTGTGTCATTTGTATGCAGAGAGAACTTCATACCCTCCAAACCTAACATACTAGAATGCTCTACTGTAAAAGATAAACTCACTAGGAAATTTCATAGTTCAACCTGTTGATCTAGGTACTGTGTAAAGTTGAAGGAGTTAGAATTATAAAATTGTATCACCTTTGAAAATTCATTGCTGATATTCTACCCAGGTAAGGTATTTTGTTTTGTAGTTTTTCTTTGTGTACATAATTATAAAATCATTATATCTCTTTTTATGAGGGAGTTAAGACCTATAATGCACTTACCCCATGCATTTTTTGACAAGGGATAAGTGCGTTATAAAACCTAGGGAAGTGCATCATATCCTGCACTTGTCCCTTCCGGGGAAGGGCATCTCAGCACAAGATGAGATCAATTCAATTGAGAAAAACGATATTGTACGCATTCTCCCACTCCCTAAGATCGGTTGTCGAGGAGAAGCAATTTTTAATTTACAATTTTCAGGCTAAAGCCTTTGTTGAATTATGCAGTTTCTCTATTTATGCTTTGTCAATTAATTATATACCCACTTATTAAATGTTGTGAATATCTAAATGCTTACTGTTGTTATTGAATTATTTTCTTAATTTATTGTAAATTAATCGTATATATATATATATATATATATATATATATATATATATATATACTATATATATGACTATATAGTAATTTACTGTGTTTTTTAATTATTTTCTCTATTTATTGTAAATTAATTACATATTTAATAATGTTTTTGGTAATGCAAAACTCAATAATTCAGTGACTTTTTCTTTAATTTTTTAATTTCAAGGAGGAAAATGATTGCTGGGAGTTGCTTATTTATGCAGTTACCCCGTTAAGGTGGGGCAAGTGCATAAATGGGACTTAATATCAATTTTCTTTCGCACTGATAATAATTTTTAGGATATCAGGGAAATCAACCATATTATTGAAAAGAGTTAAGTTCAACGTTTGCAATGGAATAAGAAATATTATCCTAGCATCAATAGCTGATTTTTAAAGTTAAGTTAAAGTTGAACTTTGCACTCCATATGACGCACTTGCCCCACTTCACCTTACCTTCACCATTTTCCATATCCCTGTCCTCTAAGTTAGCATATTCATCAATTAAAAATAATATTTTAAGCATAAAAACATTTTTTTTTGTATCATAGATGTAGGATTTTTTTTCGTTTATTTTTTTTTTTGTAGAATTATTATTTATTTTCTGATATTATTGAACCAATCTCCATCAATTCAAAGTCATACACTCTTTTTCTTTTTTTTTTTTTTTTTTTTTTTTTTTTTTTTTTTTTTTTGTAAGGGACCTAGATGCCTGAGTGAATGAGGGTTTATTCAGTGTTTTAAAAGTTGAACACAGTATTTAAATGGGTCACTCTAAAATGAATGGCCATGTTTCACAGAGAATTACATTACCCAAGATTCTATGGAGCCTATCAGCTGGCAAGAGGTAGGTAACACCAACCAGGTGGAGAAGTTATGACCTACCTCATATTTCTTAATGGAGAATTCTGATGCAGATTTGTTGGTTTGTCGGATTGCACAAACCTGAGCATTTGAACATAAATTTATTGGAATGAGGCTGCCACACTGGTGTTAAAAGGATTGGAAAATAGAGGTACAGATTGCCTGAAACAGGTGCATGTAAACCATGGTTTTCAGCAATGATTTGTAACCCTGGATGTATGGTCCTGCAACCAATATATTTCAAAGAAAACTGCATCCTGCGTTGAAAGATGTTTATGGTCTGTTGTGTTGGGCAAATATAAGAAATTCATTTTATTTACTGGTTTTCTTTAATTTATTTAGTTTCTTATTTAAAAGGCTCATTCTGTTAATATCATCATTCTAGTATTTTATTTTTATTAATCTAGGCATCATGGAATAAATGAAGAATATTTAATAAAATGTCCTCATATTAAAGGATAATAAAGTTATGAATAAATACAAATAAGTATATGATTTTATGAAGTTGCATTGTGAGTAATTCTCAATCTTAGATTAACCGCCACTACTTTTATTTGATCCAGTTTTATTCCATGCATTTAAAAAAAAACATTGTTTACATTGCTGACCAGATATAATTGTATTTATTTCTGTAGCTATATGTTATTCTTAAGGGACTCTGTCGCAAAATAGATTTGTTTTTCCTTTCTGTTGAATCCTATTTTATGTGCTATTATCCTGATTGCAGGGGATCTACTGTAGTTGTAAATTTCAATTAATAAATGAAAAGAAATAGTACTAAATTACATTTAATTATTTATTCATTTATTTTCTTGTCTTTTTTAAAATTTACTCCTTTTTTTTTTTTTTTTTATTATCTCTCTTTTTTGTGTTTTTTTTCTAGCCCTGATAAAGGCTAACAGTGTAACCCAAAACGTTGACACAATAAATTAAAATTATATTTTAGTTGTGATTCCATGACTCCATGAGGGCATCCCAACTACAGACACCTTCATTGTTTCTCTTGTATATTCTATTCAAAAGTAAGAAGAATTAACATTCTCAATTAGGATTGATCCTTCTATACCATCATGCATATGTCAACTTAAACATTTTCGATAGATGTTTTTTTTTTTTTTTTTTACTTTTTTTTTCATTGCATGGGAAAATGTCCTGGTAACCAAGTTTAAAATTAATTTTTTTAGATAGCAAACAATTTGTATGTTCGGTAAATGCTATTTTTCTGGTGTGGATGAACTTCTCTTTATATATCATTTTTACATTTTAAGTACAAATTTTTTACCCAGAAAGTTGCTCCTAGTTTAAGAATCACAATCAAGGTGGCCACCAAGTGAGGGGAAAAAATCAAGCATAATTCCAGGTTTTCCAGGTTAATTTTCATAAAATTCCAGGTGAAATTTAATACAAAACGGGTGCTCTGTTTTTCTCTAGCATGATTTTTATTGATTTTATTTAGTACCTGTACTGATAGAAGTATTAGTACAATATTTTCTGTAATACAAATTTTTAAAAAAATTATGGTTTTAGTTACATGAATATTTTTTTAAGGGAAATTTTTTCCTTATCAATGATTTTGTTTTAAATACTTAAAATTTTCACCAATTAAGATGACAAAGTAAAACATGATGTTTTTCTGCGTATGCTGTGGGTTACTGTTGTAGATAATAGGTCAATATTGTTTGTTTATTTCATTATTTTATTAAATTTTTTCGAGCCTCTCCTCACATATTTTTGTTCTTTGTTGATTTTTATCGTTTTTTTTTTCTTAGTATTTTATTTTTTGTTTTGTAACTGCTCAATTTTAACACTGTTCTCTGTTACTCTGATCAGCCTTAATTTGTTTTAAGAGATTGTGAATTTTAAATTAAATTGAATTCATTAAATGTCTAGTGCATTTAATATTTTAATAAATAATTTTCATTGTAATTTCAATTGAAGATGAGTAAATTCACAAACTTCCAGGTGAATACGTAAAATTCAAGCATAATTCCCTGATTTTTCCAATAATACAAAATTCAAGCATAATTCCAGGTTTTGAAGGAATTCCAGTCTGGTGGCCAACCTGGCAATGATTTTTTATAACGAATGGAGGTTTCACCTGGTAGTCTCAGCCATATAACATCAACTACAAGAATCTTGGTTAAGTAAATTTTTTCCCAGTGGATATTCGAGTTTCTTTTTTTTGATGTTGGAAAATAGAAGGTATTGCATTTTATTAACAACACCTCCATTCAACCATGTCTTCAACTATAAGTTTAGTTATAATATCAGGTCCTCCAAAAAGTCCTGTCGTTTTTTGGGATAAAAAAAGGCAGCTGTGAAGTATTCAAACATTTTATTCATTGAAATATGCACCATTACACTTAATTGTTTTCTTACAAAGCGATGCCTGGTCCCTAATTCCTTTTTTTTTTTTAAATCTTTTGTTTTATTACAGAAAAAGTTGTCCAACTCCATTTCTAAGCTCTGACGATTGTTAAAACATTTTTTTCTTAGACTATTATCTAAAGCCTGGAAAAGATCTGTTGGCGAAAGATCAGGAGAATAAGGTGGATGAGGCAAAGTTTCCCACCCTAGCTCCATCAATTTGTCTCTGGTCACTTTAGCTGTATGAGGTCGAGCGTTGTCTTGAAGTGATCCGATATTTCACAGTACACATTGGCAGTTATCGTTTGTCCTTGATTCAAGAGCTCATAGTGAACTAACCCCTTTCCAGTCAAAAAAAACCACCAACAGGATCTTTTTTGGGTGGAGGTCTGGTTTTGGAAATGTTTTTGGCTTGTCATCTCCACTCAGCCATTGATATGATCATCTCATATTGTTGTACAATAGCCACTTTTCGTCACAAGTAATAATTCGATCCAAAAATGGATCAATTTTTAATAGAGACAATGAAGAAGAAGTCGTTGTTACCCGAACCAGTTTATTGCCATCCGATAGTTGGTGAGGTACCCATTTATTCAACTTTTATACTTTTCCCATTTCTTTTAGGTAGTTCCAAGCTGTAGATTCGCAAATGTTGAGCTGTTCAGCAATTTCTGAACATGTTTGGCGTGGATCTGCTGCGATTATATCCCGCACTTGTGCTTGTTCAACCACTTTTGGTCTTCCAGACTGATATCCATCTTCAAGCGATTCATCACCCTCCCAAAATTTTGAAAAACAAAAATTGTACATAAGAACAAATGGGTTAGGCAGAAAGGAATTTACATGGCGTTAAAACAAAAATATAAAATATTGTATTAGAAACTATTTGGAGGACCTGGTCCAGACTGAAGCAAGATATGGTATATTGTTCTAATTCTTGAACAATTATACTACTGCATGGTGTCTACCAATTTCGGTAAACACAATTCCCGACTTTGTCAAGAATGTTTCTAAAAATTCCTGACTATCGATATTTTAAAACTCTTGCAATAATAATCAATGAATGATTTTCTACTTTACATATCACAGTTAAAAAAATTATAATAGCTTTAATTATGTATTATTTGTTATTTCAAGTGAAAGAAAGACATTTTGTAACTGAATAAATTTAATAATTAAAATGACGAATGTGTTAGAAGAGCTTCAAAAAATTTTTATCCTTAGCGTTGGCCCCATAAACCAAACTTTAAGGTAAGGATGAATAAATTAAAAAAAAAAAAATACAGAAAAAAAAAAAAAAACAGTCAGATATTGCACACAAATATCTTAATGAGTAAATATTACAACATAAATTTAATATTCAATGGAATATCAATGATAAATTCAATTGAAAACCCAATATTAGTTGACATAGGAAAATTTAATTTAAAAAAATAAGAAATGGTCAAGCCGTTCACAAAACTCAATCTATAATACATATTAGTGAGGTGTTTTTTTTTTATCAGATTCAATGGTTTGTTGATAGATTTCGATGCTTGAGGGCTTAGTGTAACATTTCAATACCTGCTATATCATTGTAATTTTGTACATATAAAGATATTTGAATTAGAAATTAATGAATAAGAAATAAAACTATGAAGAGAGGACTTTTATTATGAAACTTTAAGCTTAATATACCTGTTCCCAAAACTATTCAGATATCAAAAAACTAGTAGCTAACATCTATGACCCAGTGGAAGTGTCACACTATATTGTGCTTTTATTTATAACTAGCTGAAAGTACCCTGCTCCGCTACAGTTTAATATCATTAGGATGAAGGACAACTTAAATTAGTAAAAGTTAAGCTTAACGTTGATAATTATTATTACTTAAATAAAAACCTAAAGAATTCCATTCTTAGAATAATTTCAATAAGTAAATTTGACAATTTGCAAAAGTTAATTTTATATTATTTTAACAGCCCTCCAGTGAAGCTTCGAGGCAGCACTACCATCTAACCCAGCTCTGATACCAGACCATCAGCTTTTCTTATGGCATACTTTAAGTGAATATAGTCTCAACTTTTTTGATTTTTCGAATAAAGTTTATTTTTTCTGTTTCTATTTTTGCGTACATATCAAGCATAAATTGGTTGAGGAGATTACGAAATTAAAGTAAAAAAGGGCTTCACCTCCTTGCTCCACTAACATTTAGGCGTAAAAATCAGCTGCAGACCCAGTTTTCTTAGGTGGTGTATTGGTATTTGGATCACGCTGAGGGATGTTAATACTGTACCCATCTTCTCCATGGTAGAATGTGAGACGATACTGAAGAGAATCATACACTTGATTGAACTCACTGATTCTTATCAGTTTTTTGTCTCTACATCGAACTGGCCTTACATGTCATCACCTGAGAACATAAGTCTTTTAACCTCCTCTTTAACATAAGTCTTTTAATAGCTTCTTGTCACAAAACAACTCAAACTTGTAAGGATACACCTCTGCAGCCACCATGAGTTCAGAGAAAGTACCATATTATAAGGTTTCGACATCGATCGTATTTTTTTTGTTTACAACTATAAGGAACCTAATTTGTGGTCAAAGTGTGCGGCTTAAACATCTAACCTATTTTTTAACTTAGCTTATCTCCAAATACCATATGACAATGAATCTATTATTATTCACCCAATAAAAATTGCAATCGCATTTTCGCAAATTAGCCGCAATCCAGGCCGATTTTTTTAAATTCCTTTCTTAGCCAGTACCTACGGCCCTAGAGGAAGCTACATATCGAATTTCATTCCAATCTTTTCGGTGGTTTCTGAGATTTCGTGTTAAATGAGTGAGTGGTATTTGACAAATATATAGTAGATTATATGATGCTTATATTTAAGCATCATATAATTATAAATAATATATAATTTACATAAATCTTATATATAATTATATGATGTTTAGAAGTTTAAAGAAACTACGATAGAATGTGCTAAGAGCACCAAAACAAAAATTTTTTAATATTTTTAAAAGGACAATTAACGAAAGATATTAATAAAAGAAACGTTTTTATTTATTCTACATTATATTCTTATCACATTTGGAAATAAAATAAAATAATAAAACAAAACATTCAACAATTCTTCAAGAAACAAATATAATTACAAATTGTCACTGAATACAATTTTCAGGATCAGTCTCCACGATAAGTTAC
This sequence comes from Euschistus heros, assembly GCA_003667255.2. NCBI lineage: Eukaryota > Metazoa > Arthropoda > Insecta > Hemiptera > Pentatomidae > Euschistus > Euschistus heros. The sequence goes on along the minus strand of RCWM02000861.1, from coordinate 146,581 downwards.
TGGAGGTATTTCCATAAAAAGTAGTCCTAAAGTATACTTTTATACATTTAAATAATAGAGTAAATATAGCAAAACAGGTTATATATTTTTTTTTATTTTTTTTTTTTGTAGGGAATTTGTTTTAAAAATGAAAATTTCAACAGAAAAAAATATAATCTCATTTACCATGGAAATAAAAATTTCTAATAACAAATCTTCAATAAAGGAGAATATATTTAACATTTAAACTTGAAAATTAGAATAGCTCCTTACCGATATTCAGTCTTAACTATATACACTGTCTTGCCAGTAAAAATATCAACAACAAAAAATAACTAAGGAACATTTAAATGTTAATGAATTTTATACAAATTTATTGTTATCATATACTAGGTACAAAGGTTTTGTTTACATCGAGTCTAATAAACTTTTATGGTTGAATAATAATAAAACATCAAAGATACAACACAGAAGAGTATCATAAACAATTTTAAACATAAGCCTTGAAATAATGGGTGTTCTGGCAAATATTGAACATAATTTTCATCTACCCTTGACAATATAACAATGTTCCATTATGTACAATAATATCACATTATTTATATAATAAATATACAATAATATAATTTTATTTTATTATCATATTAAAATAACACTCAATTATTACTTCTGATTCGCAAAGTAATGATCTTGAGCATGACATTATTACAATTATATATGTCGACGATATTAACTTTATAAAATTAAGTAAATTGATTGACACTTTTTTTTTTTTTTTTTTTTTTTTTTTTAAATTGTTTTTGTAATTATTAGACAATGTTTTTTCTTCTTATTTATAAGACAGCATACAGATAATTTCATTAAAAAAAGGAATTATTTATTTATCAATAATTAAAATAAAATAAATAGGCCTTGTTATGGAATCATTTATATACAATCGATACATTCTAAATTTGTTAAACCATTCCTGATTTAACAGTTAAAGAAGTCTCAACAATGGATACTGTCAAAAATAACTAATAACAAGTACAATTCCTTCTGCTTATAATGGAATATTCCGAAACTATAGACAGGAACTCTTCAATTAAGATTCTTCGAGAGCATTAAATAATTTCAGATTTTAGGAGAAACATTACCTGTAACAAGACACACATTTTAAAAACAGAAGTAAAATTAAGTGAACTAAATTCATAGAGAAGCTTCAATAGTCCAGTCAATGAAGGCCTTCAATGGGGCTGTAGAGTGTATTGGCTGAAATCCAAGGTTTTTCTTCGGAAACATGTTCAGTGTAGTTAGAAAGTAAACAAAATAAAAGTCTAGGTGTTTACGGGCCTGCAATCAGGAAGAAGGAAGGTGGAAGATCCAATTTTTTGGTTTTTCACTCATATCTCAAAAACGTCATATGCAAAACATTTCTATTTACTAAATTTTTTTTTTACAACTGTAAACACATAAAAACATAATACACCAAGTAAAAGTGTGATAATGCTTAAAATGGCACATCACTTGTTTTTAAAGTAACTACCCATTGGTAGCACTTATAAAGGTACTATACTATATTAGAAGGTCCCGACATACGCTTGGCAAATGTGAAAATGCAAAAAAGCGATTTTCACATCACATTCTTTGTTAAACTTGCCTCTACACCTTCTTAAGCATTCATCCAACGACAAAAGTCATCATAAAAAATGTTGTAGAGCATTATATTTTTTTCTACAAAATAAACATATATGCCAATTTATCTTCAACCTATCAACAGTTGCACCAATTTTTATGTTTTCCTCATAAAATGTGGTATTTAGTAGTGGTCTTATTTCTTGAAACTCGATGTCTCCTATAAATCTATATACGCATTACATAAGCTGAATGGAGTAACAATTTTCGGGAAAATGGTAATACTCAACCTGAAAATATGAGAATTAGCACATCCTTGAAAAAGATAGAATCTGTGGCAAAAGCATGTGTGGTAGGCTTTGGGACTCTCAGTGTGATAATTAATAATTGAAGTTCAGTATTACGCACCTTTTTTGAAATATGAGTGAAAAAAAATTGGACCTTCACCCCCCCCCCCTCCCCCACCCTTAGCCAGGACTTTTAGTATGTTTTCTTTTTAACTATCCTGAACATATTTTTGAAAAAAAACCTTGGATTACAGAGAATGCACTCTATAATCCTCTATTGACTGGACTGTTACTATACTTAGTAGTAGTCTATCAATTCAATAAAAATTCATGAATTATTAGCCTCATATTGAAATTTTCTATTCAAAGACTACTTTTGAATGTTTATTTATCACCAGCAACTAAACTGTATGTTTTTAGAACTGGTAATGAAAGTTTTACATTTGAAGCTAGTCTTTGAATACAAATCACAATAAAAGTGGCAAATAATTCATAAATCCTAATTATAATTGTTTTTTTACTTTGATAACGAGAGTTTTTGTAACCAAATCTACCAAAAAAATAATTTTCACTTGAGTCATTTAGAATACAAATCCGTAATGTCCATTTTTCCATTGAAGAAACCAAAAAATGTAATCACACTTTAAACCTATCTTCAATATCGTATTGAATTCTTGGAGTGGCCTTAAACTTGTGAATTTTCAATTTCAATGCATGCTTGCTTAAGCAGAAAATTTATATTTTGTGATAGACATAACAGGTTTTATTTTGAAAGTTGGTCCAAAAATTAACTATTCGGTAATTTTTGTTTTTTATCGAGTTTTCATAACATTTTTAGTTATTATAGATTATACATTGTAATGATCATATAAATTGTAAACTCAGGCATAAATTGAAACGGAACACTTTGCAGATTTTTCACAAACAACAAAATGTATTTTGGTGTTGTTTGTGAGAATATTAGAGGTCGTAGATGCTAGCAGAATCGGCAGGTCTAATCTTGGGAGGCTGAGTAGGGGGGAAGTGGCCCTAAAATTGGCCTATGAGCATGCATGGAAAAACAATATATAAGAACTTGAATAAGCCCTGCTAGCTCTCTTTTTCTCTCTTTTACTTTATCCGACCAGGCCCTCTCATTACCAGCCACCTGCATCACCTCTAGAAACAGAAGATTTGGAAGATGAGCATCCGAGACAACTAGATCGGGCGACAGAAGGATGAAGCCAGCAAATTTGTAACATATTGTTTATTTTAGTCTAATCATCTTATTTAGATTTGGATCAAATCAAAATTATTATAATGCCTGATAAAGCTCTCTCTACTCCAGGTAACTTGCATCATAAATCGCTAAATTAAATTAAGTAAAGATTAAAGATTAAGTGAGATAGAAATTATAAGTAACTGTATTTTAAATAACAAAAATATTTAATAAATCTATAAAATTTGAACTTATTTAATTTATTGTGAAACATTTTAATATCATTCTAATTTATTATAAACTTTGTAAACAAAGTATGTGATAAAGGCCAGTTAAGATTCAATTTTTGTTTTGATTTAGTGGTTTTTGATTTATAGCCCTAAAGCCATAGGTAATAAAGCTTTTAAACATACAAACAAATAATAATAGTAATAATTTTCGAGAAAAGTAGACTTAACAGGTTTTGGTTCTGAATGACTCATTTATTTATCTGATTATTTGAATTCCCCCGACAATGCCTAAATTTATTAGTAAATCCAAACAACAATAGCTGTTTGCTAAATGATAAGCATGCCAGGATAGGAAATTATATTAATAGGGCATATAAAAAAAAAGAAGACTGTTTTATCAAATTCCAGAGTTCAAAAGTCTGGAAATATCTTAATGCTATTTATTATTTACCAATACTTAATAATCCCTTTAGATCATTCTCTAAGCTTGTTTAATAATACTGGACTTCTTCAAAAAAAGTTTCAGTTCAGTTATTTATTTCAAAGAAGAAACATGACAGTGTCCTACGAAATTCTCGTAATTTTAAGACATTACTGGAAAACAAATTTCACAAGTACTCGCAAACTTGCCAGGGAGTGTGGTGTGTCGAAAGATACTGTTATTCGCCATTTTCTCTCCATGGGGAAGGTGAAAAAGACCTGTAGACTGGTCCCTCACGAACTTCCTCCTCAACAATCAGCAGAAGTTGAAAATGCTGTCCAAGAGTTCTTTAACAGCCATTCCAAGGAATGGTATCAGTGTGGCATCGAGCAATTGGCTAGCAGATGGGTAATGACGGTAGATAACAATGGATTATACTTTGAGAATTAATTGTATTATGTATCAAAGAAAAAATAATACAAATATTTGTTTAAGAAACGGTCATTTTTTTTTTATACACTCCATTAAATTTATATAGCTAACATCAGATCAATATCTTTCTACAACTAAAAAAGAAACAGAACTTCAAAAACTCTTACCGTCAGCTGAGAGTACAGCCTAGACTGTACTGCTTTGAAAGAGCCCTCATGGTGACCAGAGACTCTTGGATACTGATCACCCTAGCCAAAGTGAGATGAACTGCCTTTAGGAAGGCGAGTGAGTTGAGTATGTTTTTCCTGTTATTTGGATATCGTCTAGACTCTCGCAATTTTTTATCGATCCCGTCCAACAACAATTTTCTTGTTTCTCGGATGCAATCGTGTACCTCTTGGCTTTTCTCCTGAACAAAACAAATGCATAATATTTGATGTACAGTTTAACCAGAAAATAAAACATTTCACTTTTAATATTTTAAAATTAAAATAAGTAACAAGTAGTTCTTACTCCATAAATACGTACACTATTAACATAAATTATCACTCCAGTAATACTTATGAGGTATGCATGATGGTATAAAAGGATCAATACATGATGAACTTGAACTTGATCTATTAATGAAGAATTAATTGCCACTTCCAGCTAAATACAAGAAAAAACTGGACGATCAGTAAATCAAAGATTAAAAGAACATATAAGAGCACACGATAAGCCCAGGATTTCAATTTCACCATCCATTACAATGAAAATAGCTGATTCTATGAAGACAAAGTCTAAACACACCTTCTTAGTACTTCTACCAGTTCAATTCAAATCTAACATTAAACTCTTCTTTAAATCATCCTTCTATAACTAATGTCAATAATTATTACATAGCAATAAATATTTATAATAAAAACTGGCCCCCTAGAGCCTGCTGGCCAAAGAAAGAATAACTAAGAATATTAAAATATTTGAATGTATATATAAACTGTGTACCAAAGTATAGATGTTTTGAAACTTTTTTTGTAAGTTTTTAGAACTGATGATGAATGATTAACATTCGAAACTAGTCAAATCAAAAGAATTCCAATAAAAATGGCAATTAATTCACTAATCCTAAGTCATTTTTATACTATAAAAAAAAAGAAAAAAAAAAGAAGACATAATAAAATTATTAATATTTAAATATAAATATTAACTATAGTATAAATACTAACTGGGTATTGGCCCCATTTGGCACAGAGTGCCAACATGACCTCAGGACGCTCCTCGATACCTAGGTTTGCGAGCAGAAAATGTGAGATGGTGCTGAAGCTCCACATCATGTCGCCGGGGAACAGCCTACTCTCCGATTTCCTAAGCCCAACAAAACATACTTCAGTATTCATTTCAACAGCTCTTCGCTGGAATATAATATATTATTATTATGTTATAATAATTACTCATAAAGAGAAATATTTTTTATCTAAGCTCCCTGTCAAAAGTATCGCAACACTTCGAAATATTTGAATTTTATAAAAACATATATATTTTTTTTTCATAACAAAGAAAGGTTCTGAAGTCTATAATAAACATTCCTAAACTAGACATAAACAATTTTTATTAAAATAAATTACAATATTTCTTCCAATAAACAAAAAGTTAGGAAACTTACTTTTTAAAATTTCCATTTTTTACAATTTTGCATTTTTTAAATTTATATTTAATAAGACATATTGCCCCCTCTGGCTTGAATGACTGCTTCCACTAGTCATGGTATACTTGTGAATAACAAAACAAATGATAAACATGGACAGAGGGAAATATGAAAAAAAAAAAAAATCTAAAATTCCATTGTTTGTTATTAACAGGGAAAAACATACGAAAATAAAGCAAGTATGGATTTAGGTAAAAACCAGGAAAATCTCAAGAATTATGGGTGTTGCAATCCTTTTGATAGGGAGTTTATTAGGGAGTGCTGTACTATCTATGATTGGTAAGTATATACAATCAAATTTTGTAATAATGCTTTTTTAAGATCTTAAGAAAAAGAATGTTGTTACCATGAGAGGGCTATAGCTAGGAAATCACTAGGAAATGGCTAGTCAGCCAAGCCGATCATTGCTTTAGTTAGAATTCATGTGACATCGGCAATGTTCGAGGCACTTCCTTTATAGCTTTATAGCCAACTGTACATGCAGTTAAAGGTTTTTGTTTATTTTTTATATTTTCTTCTGCTGTTTGCAAACAGTCCGGGAAGTAACTGTGTTTTTTTAGAAAATAAAGCAAAAGTAAGCAATTTATTTTACTTAGCTTACGTAGTTAATTGTGAAATTTAGAATTTAATTATGACCAAAAAAATATCGTATTTATGAACTTTTTTACTCAACACAAAAATATCTTAAACGTGAAAATAAAAAAGAATATAAATTGCTAAAATAGTAGTTTCCTTATCGTGTTCCAACAATTATATTACTTCTCAATTAAGAATTAATATTTTTAATTATTATTTCTTAAATTAATTTAATGAATTTAATTTTCAACTCGCAAAAATGTTTAATTTTTTTAATTTACCCGAAATGGGCTGGATAATCGATACTCTACTGTATTAAACAAATAAGAATTCCTGATTTTTATAAAATTTAATTTTAATTTATTTTTTTCTTATAAAAAAATGAGAACTTATTTGAAATGAGATGTAGCTTGTAAAATGTGATTTTGTGTCTTACATACAGCCCTTATAATTTATTGGAAAAGTTAATTATTGATAAGTATCAGTACTTAATAATAAGGCATTGCCTGATAAAAATATATAGGATAGTTTTCGCCTCTTATATGAATTTCCATTTCATTAATACAAATAAATAAATATTATATTTTAATTAGCTGTATTTCTGTTAATAATCTCAGTTCATAAAATCTAAATAATATTAGAATCATAAATTTCTTACCCTCCCATTAAAAGAATAAATTACAGTCAAAACTCATTAAGCCAAAAAATTTGGTAAGTCTAAGTGAACTCCATTTCCTGATTACGTGAATCGGGAAACGAATACAATACATCGTATTCGTTTACTCGAACCAACAATTGTTACTTTGAAGTAAAATTTGTGTCTACTCAACTCCCGAGACTATAAGTCAAATTTCCTCTGGCAGGAGACTCTATAAGTCGAAGTTTCCTAGAACCATAAAGACGTACAAACCAGTCTATCTCCATCCTATCCTCAGTACTGTTTCATTTCGTGGACAAGGCAGAAGTTTATTGTTTTAGATTAGCCATGGCTACCAGGGTAGAAGTTGATGTCTTTGCAGTTTTGCACACAATCCAGTGTGTGATAGATCATCGCACCTGTACATATATGCAAGAGAAAGCTACAGAATGTTTTTAATTATGTAATTCATTGCATATGTTTGTTTGTTTAATTGGGCTTAACATCCTATGTACTCCATCTAGGGCAGGAAGGACGGTTATCCTACAGTTTCCAACCTATTCTAGCCATGGTGGGAAGGTCATGAAATAAATTTTAACCTGCCCAGGTGGGGTTCGAACCCACAACCAACAGTAATAAGCTTGCTGAGAACCTCACCCCAACTTGCTTGGCCATCGAGTCCCCATTTCATAACATATGTATTTTATTGTTTTTTTGTTTTTTGTTTTTTTTTTGCATTAGTATCTCCATTTCTGTTAATTTTTCTTAGAATAAATTATTTACAATTATACTCATATAATTAATTACCCTTATACATATATATATATATATATATATATATATATATATATATATATATATATATATTATATAAAATATATCAAAAACTCGAACAACAAATATTTTATGTGAACTCATCTTGATAAAATTGATAACTCAAAGTAAATTTGTTCACCCTTCAACTATAACTTCAACTTATCGAGTTTTGACTGTAATTCAAATTATCATTGAATTGAATTCACTGGTTAGTGAGTACATGATTAGAACAGGTTCAGTGAGTTTACTAGAAGTCCTGATATTAAAAGAAATATTAATTCATTACAATAATAATAAATAAAAATATACTTCATACAGCTACATAAAATAAATCTTGTATTAAAAGAATTAACTTTATTACTAAAAATTTAATTTTGTTTTCTAAATTAGAAATAATAAGAAGGCTTAAAGTATTTGTAATACATCAACTGGTTATTACCTGACTGCGGGAAGAAACAGCAATGAAGGAAAAAAGTGAAGGTTATAATGCCACGGAAGGTCAATGCGATCTCCGTCGATTCTAGCCACAAAAAGACATTTCACGTCAACCAAGAGATGGGATATCTCAAGAAGTGTCAACGAACTGCGAGAGCAAGTGCCACAATACTGGCTATAGTACAAGATGAGGCTGTGCTGTAAACATTAAACATAAATTAAATTCAAAAAAAGGAATACTGGAATGGAAGTAGGTTTATTAAATATATGTACGACAATTTTGATGTTAGTTATATAATGATTTTAAGAAAATAAAAGGAGAAAGGTATAGAAATCTCAATAAAAGATAAAAATCAAACAGAAATTCATAAGTTTTCCAAAAAAAATAAGTTAGTATCATATGTATTACAAACACATATTTATGAAAATGTATTTATATGATAAATAAGTTTAGTTTATAAATTTAAATGTTTATGAAACATTTTATGTTAAATCGTGTTCCAAAAGATTTATTAGTATATACTTATATATGTACCTGCATGCACATGAATTTTATTATGTTCTTATAATTTTTTATAAGTTATAATAAATATATGATATGCACATGTATTTCTAAAGTGACACAACTTAAAAAACTGTATTTTTGGTTTATATTCATGTTTAAGTTCATTAGTTGCTTTAAAATGTCCAAAATGTATCGAATGACCTTCAAATCCCTCCTAAAACATCATAAGAGCTGTATCGATTAAAAGATAATTCAGGTAAACTTTCAATATTTCATACAAGACAGTGAAAATTGTACATTTTTTAAATTAAAGTTTTTGAGTTGTATCACTTTTGAAATACATGTGCGATATGTTATTCTTATAACAGTTTAGGTGTTATAAAAGAATAAAAATGCAATAGTTTGTCATTTTTCATGTTTTTATTTTCTTTAAATTTCATGTTTTCATTTTCTTTATTTTCTCTAGTAACCCGGCACCTATCTGGTCCCATAGGAGTTGGATTATCGAAATTGTACTGGCTCAACATGATTAAGGCATAAAAGGATTTCTAGAGATTCAAATAATTTGCTTGAGGTACACATATAGAAGAATCAATACAATTAGGATTAATGAATTAATTGCCACTTCTACTGGGATTATTTTATTACAATATTAGATTCGAATGCTAAACATTCATCTTCAGTTCTAAAGCAAACAAAATTTTCAACACATCAGCACTATATTGCATGGATTATATTCACTAAAGTTTCCAAAAATGTAAGATAAGAAATCAAACATTAGAACTCACCTCAGGAGATCTAAGAGATAACTGAAATATATCCATCGTGAGAAGGAAAATTTCCAATAGCCCCATTTTAAATTTAAACCAATTTTAAATTTGTTTCCAACAGGAATGGAAAAATTCAATGAGTCATAAGGGAAATCCCATAGTAAACCCCAAAAATTTAACCTACCTGCCCTCTTTCCCTTCTCATGATGGATATATTTCTGTTATCTCTTAGATCTCGTGAGGTGAGTACTAATGTTTGATTTCTTGTCTTACATTTCTGAAAACTTTAGTGTATATAATCCATGTAACATAGTAATGATGTGTTGAAAATTTTTATATGTTTTAGAATTGAAGATGAATGTTTAGCATTCAAAAATAGTATTCTAATAAAATAATCCCAATAGAAGTGGTATCCTAATCCTAATCCTATAATTGATCTTTAAAGGTGATACAATGCTTCATTAAGCTATTATGTATTAAGAATTGAAAATATTTGTGTATAAGAATAAGAATATTTGTGATGTAAGAGTTACCCTCTTGTTCTGGTTGAGTAGCTGGCTGAAGCCCCTAAGGCCTAGCTCCGGCAGCTGAACCCTGCCGCTGGAGCCACTATTTGTGTTGACAGATTTGGGCGACGGCCTATCCCTATGTCCTGTGATCGCCCTCTTTATCTTACCTTGAGACCAATCGCTCAGCCCTAACCATAGCCTTTCCTCCCTCAGTTCTCCTCGTCCAATTTTAACCATCTCCTGTAAAAGACAAATTAATTAACAGTTTAGAATACCTATACAAAAATAAACTTTTCTGCAGTAATGCCTATAATGAATCTCTTAACCCTTTGGCTGCGGCATGCTAGTGCAGTGGGAGGATACAGTGGTGCGGGATAGTCTAGGCACTTGCAGTGCCCCGTGTGTGGCATACTTTTTATGCTTAATGGTTTCATTTTCTTTATTTATTCAACATTTTCTATTCATGATTCCCATCCTCCTTTTCTCTTATATTTGATATTCCATTAGTTCCCGGCATTTCTCCAATAGATACATGACCGGATTGATCAAAAAAAATCCTTGTCATGATCTAAAGAAGATTCTCATTCACTCTCACTTGCACCCGCCAAATCTTCTAATAAACTTTCATCATAATATTTATTTTTTAGACTAAAATATACTGAAAGATATGCAAGAGAAACGGTACACGGCAGTAAAAAAGGGTCGAAGCAGGTACACAGAAACTCCATGAAATTGAAGTGATATGCCGAAAGTGAAGTTATATACCATCTATTGGCTTAAAGAGGGACTGCAGCTTCTATAAACAGTCCATAGATGGCGATAAGAATAGAACTATGATAAGAGTTTGTAGCAGTTTGGCATAAAACCAGCCGGACTCTTATAGTAGTCTGCACAACCCACGGCACTGCAACCACCGGACTCATATAGTAGTCTGCAGCAGTCAAAGGGTTAATAAGAAAATAAGTATAGAAGAGGAGCAAGCTGCATTTAGACCTTGCAGACAGACCCGAGACCACATTTTCTCTCCCTGTATGGTATTTGAAAAGGCATAGGATCGTGGTAAGGAAGTCTACAAGGCTAGGGTGCTTTGTATTATGGAAAACTTAGTTGGAGCAACTTCAATTTCTTTAACAAACGTTTCATTTTCAAGTGTATATCGGTTTATGTTATGTTTAGATCTACTTCGTATCTATATTGAATTGCTCTTTCAAATTCAGTTTTGTAATGGTTATTATGACTCGAATAGGTTCTGTATCGTATGTAGTCGGATCCCATCCACATCGAAAATTTGTAAAATAATAAGAAATTAAAATCTTTTCATTTGAGTATTTATAATTCAATAATACGTATACAATAATAATGTTGGTTATTAGGAAAACTATATTGGAACATATGAAAGGGATTGTACAAAGCAATGGCCGAGCGAGTTGGGGCGAGTGTCTCAGCGCGCTCGGAATTGAAAGTCATGGGTTCGAATCCCACCTGGGCGGGTTAAAATTTATTTCGAGGAGAACCCATAAAATGAATCTTGACCTTCCCACCATGGCTAGAATAGGTTGGTAACCTGTAGGATAACCCATCCTTCCTGCCCTAGTTGGAGTACATAAGGTAATTAAGCCCAAATAAACAAACAAACGAAGCAATGGCCAGACATCACAACCTTTACACATAACATAAATCCAAACAAAAGTAAGGTCATGTGTGTTGGAAGGGACAGATGCATCAGGACTGCAACTTTACGCTTAATGACATAGGAATTAGAGAAAGAAGAAAAATAAGTTAAAAGAATAAGAATGATAAGAGAATCATAATGATTAATTAAATTAAATAATTATAAATTTGCAATGTTAAATTATAGCTTATAGTTTGACCATTTCACCACTGCTTATAAACTTTAACTCTGAAGATTAAAAGTGGAATATTTTTATATAATGTACTCACTTCATCACCAATTATCAGGACTACTGTCGAAGCTGGCTCGGACAATATTTCAATTCCAAGAGCCTGAGCTAAGTGTTCATAGCGAGCTGAGTCAAGGCAGGCAAATGTGAAGGAACTGTTGACGTGCAAAGGCTCAGCTGGTAGTGGGATGGTAGCAGGCAACGGTGACGTTCTCTCAGCCAGTCGACATGTTTCTTCACGCCAATCATTTTGAATTTTCTTACCATCTTCACTGTAACAGTGAAAAACATTATCTTCAAATTTTCCAAATGAAAAACAGTGTCAGCAGTCAGTGAGACTGCTGTTAGAAGCAAAGCTTCCTAGCCAAAGAACTGAAATGAAAAGCTTACATATGACCTTAGAAATTATTCTGAGGCCAAAGATAATGGCTCATGTCCATTTTTGAAGGTGGCTCTAACGATATAATAATACCATTACCATAAAATCAGTACGGATTTATTATTAAATTTACTATTTATGCACTGTTATGACAGGATATAATTAGGATAAATATGTATGTACGTATGTAACTCGATTTAAAACAATTATTGAAAACACTTAACCCTTTCTACACAATTTTAATTATAAACTCTAGTACAAAACATGTGTCTATATTATGAATAATTTTTTTAGAGGTTATAATTGTTTCCAAAGCAAACATTTTGTAAATATAAGAGATTAAACATAATAATAATAATAAACAAGATATTGTAACACACAATAAAAAACAATTATTTGCATAATTATCTAAGTTTTTTACTTGTGAGAATCGGCGAAGCCACGATGGGGGATACAAGTAATAATAATAATAATAATAATAAAGAAAAACCTGTAACACTACAGCCCATGAAGGGTCGTGAGTTCAGTACTTTGGTAAGGATGTGCTGTTGTTACAGTAGTGAAAGGAGATTTGCTCAACCACTAGGTTTTCCCTTATTAATGGTACCCACTTTATAGAGCCTCAAGAAGGTCTCCCGACCTTGAAGTTGATACACAAATGAAATAACAGAAAATAAATTTTATAACTCTAAGTTCTAAGAACTCAAACTCAGGCCTGGGAGCCCGGCAGTCAAATGCCTTACCCACTGAGCAACTACGCTTCCCATAGTATCATAATAGTTTGCCTCCCATATTACATTTCAATTGTTTTCTGAATTCTAATTTATAAGATTATTACCAAAAAATGTTTTTACTTTCTTTTAAGGTTTAGTTGAACCCAAATTTTTCAATTTTTCTAAATACTACATTCTTTTTTTCAGCATGAATAAGCAATAGTACAGTATAACAGAAAGAAATTAACAAAATAATATTAGTTCAAATACTGAGATTACGTTAAAATATATCACCTACACAAGTGAAAACCATCTTGATTTTGGTTGACCTCCGCAGGTGAGGTTATGCCAACGAGGGGGCGCCATGCAAATCCCCGTAGTCACTCTTCTTCTAGAGCATAGCCGCCGTATTTCTCCATCCCTCTCGACGAGTTCTAAAAACATAAATCTTCATTAATAAAATCCATACAAAAAAAAAAAAAAAAAATAATAAAAAATACTTATTTTAAAATACCAAAAAATAAATGGAACGTTTTGTTGACAAACAATGATATAATGTTGTTTGCAAAACAAAAAAAATATAAAAGGCAAGTAATATGAACAAACAGTAGCAATTAAGTTTTGCTCAGCCAGGAGTTTAAGGCCATAGAAAATTAAATTCCCCTTGAAAAATGGTCACAAAAAGACCCCTAAAGACTGGATTCCCTTGCAATTGGAGTTTTGGGGGTTACTGTAGAAATTTGCATATTTTAGGTTTTAAGTATACAAAAGCGCACTTTTTGATATTTCATTAAAAATATTTTTTTATATTTCATTTTGAGAACAGTTGTGATTTTTTAATTATCAACAATAATATTTACCTATATAATTTTCCAAGAAAGAAAAAAAAACGGTTTTCAAATATTTCTTCGAACTCGTTGAAGAAATGGTATAATGTTGACACAACGTTTTCTTTATATTAATATTCGTAGAATTACTAATTTGATTTTACTCCACCTTTCAACCAACTCTTTTATTTTCATTTCATTCTATGATAGAGTTTAGTTTGGTAAACAATTAAATGCAATAGAGAAAATGCCTAATATGACAGCCAGCCATTCGTCAAAAATTAACAATTGGATGAAACCATATGAATAAAAGAATAAAAATCAGAGGGGAAAATAATGGTTTACTCTTCTTGCAATAAATCAATTGGTTCGACTGAAAATCCCAAGTGGATGCTCATTGCAACTCAACTAAGTACATTATATCTTTTCATAAGTATTTTAATAAGTGGGCACACACATTTGACTGCAGCACAAAAACCCAAGCATGCTTCAGTAACAGTTACACAAAACTGCTCGTCATTAAACAACAAATAAACTTTTTTTACTGGTTTATGGTTGCTTCCAATTTTTCATTCAATGAACTGCAATCCAAGCTCTTTAAGTCTTTTTTGAAAAAATATAATAAAAAAAACATTCCTGACAAGAGCAACCTTAGAAAAAAATATATCAAACATTTGTGAACTTTATCTTGAGGGAACACGTTAACTAACACGTAACTTCATGGCAGATGAAACTAGAGACCCCCGAGGAGTTTAACATCAGTAGAAGGTTGAATGCGCGTTTGCCAATTTGTTTTTTTGTTTTTTTTGATTGCACACTTTTAAAATTTTTACTGCACGAAACCTGGCCTTCAATTATCACATCTTCACTCTGAGTATGTTAAGTGCTAAATAGAAATTTAACATAAAGCTGTCAATAAAATCTGTAAAATATATAAACTATTCCTACTGTACGTCAATATAGTCTACTCCAACATTTACTAATCAAACATTCAAATCTTCCAATTAATTGCAAAAGACTCATTTACAAGAAAGTAATTAGACCTATTTGGATGTACAGAGTTGAACTTAGGGGCTCCACTAAACCATCCAATTTGTCTCGTATCCAATTCTTACAGTCCAAAATCTTTTGTAAAATCTATAGATGTGACTTTAAAACTATGGCTTTAGCCGACTTCATTACACAAAGTTTTTTTTTTTTAGAATATTCGCCTATTAACTTTCCTTATCTTAGATACTTTATTGTGAAATTTGGAATTCAATCATGGCGAGAAAGATATTGTGTTTATGGACTTACTTAGTCCAACCTGCAATATATACATATACATATATTTGTAACACAAAAATAGTTTAAATGTAATTGTAAATAACCACATTAGTAAATTGCTAGAATAGCAGTTTCCATGTGGTGTTCCTAGCTTTACATTACATTTAGATTAAGAATTATAAACTATCCTTTCATAGTTATACTCCATAACCATTCATATCCTCTAGTTTAACTTGCTTCCCCTCAATTCCCGGTACCCTCCAAGGTGTCCTCAAAAGAAGGACGGCCAAGAGATCTTCTAATGTAAAACTTTTATTGAACTGCTGCTAATGGGTAGTTTTTATATAATTTATTGACATGGTATTGTAATCATTTTACCACACATTTACTTGATGTATATACTGTATAAAGTTGTAAATAAATACAAAAAAAAAAAAGAAAAATTAATACCTCTGTAATAGTCTTGTTGAAGAGCAGTATTGTGCTCAACATAAGAGAATTTGCCCTTCACAGGGCGAGAAGTATCATTATGCATTAATGTCATCGCCAATCTCTGCAGCTGAAAAAAAAAAAAAAAAAAAAAAAAAAAAAAAAATTAAAACAAAAATATATCAGACAATTGATTATTTTCAAAACCAGCTCGATCTATTTTATATTTTTTTTTACAAGAAATAACAAAAACATTTAAAATTAGAGCCACCTTTGATCTAACCGGTCATCATTATTTTCAGTAGTTACATGTCATAATGTTTGCATAAATGAATTCTGATAACCATTTCAAATAACCATAATTCCAAAGTATTTAAAGAATATGTTTTTTTCTTTTTCATTAACTTTTGATATAAATTCCATATTCCTGACATATTTAAAAGGAATCAAAAGTAATGATTAAATAAAAACATTAAAGTTAAAAAAATAAAATAAAAGTTAGAGGAATTTTAAGATATACTTACCAGTAGAAATGGTACTTTTTCAAATTTTATAAAAATTTCATAAAATATAATCTTATTTGTCCAATG
This sequence comes from Euschistus heros, assembly GCA_003667255.2. Taxonomy (NCBI): domain Eukaryota; kingdom Metazoa; phylum Arthropoda; class Insecta; order Hemiptera; family Pentatomidae; genus Euschistus; species Euschistus heros. Next base: position 130,383 of record RCWM02000861.1, on the reverse strand, counting down.
CATAAGTTAAAAAAGGATACATCAAAGAGACAACAAACAAAATTATAAAACTGAAAGGTAGTCAACAATCGAGACAAAATACGCCATACGGCTCTTGGTTATTATATTATTAGCATATAATAGAAGGAAAACTTTATTCTTGGACAATGTGGACAATGGACAAAGAATAACATTACATAACAGAAAGCGATATCATATCTGGCCCAGATATTTTTAAAATAAAAGCGATTACAATTTGACATAATGAGGTGTGTTTATTGTGTTTCCGAGGTCAATACTTCCTTGGTACACTCATGTTTCAATCCTTGAAAACCAAAATACCCACCTATATTCATGACCTCCTTACTCTGCGCTCATCCATACACCTTTTAAATCCTAGAACCCAACCCATCAATCTTTACACTCCTGCGCATCAAACTGCATCAAAAAATCCTTTATTATTCACACTTCCTCTGCATTGAATTCACTGCCCATCTCAATTTGAAAAGTCCCCACTCTTACTTCCTTCGAACATCATCTATTTTTTTACCTCCTGGATTTATGTTATATACATTACAATAGTATACATAAGTCTTTTTACAAGATTTCTCATTTATTTTGTAACTCATAATTTAATGATTAATCAATTTTTATTATAATTAATTATCATAGCCAGACGATTGTTCTATATACTGTACTCATTTGTAATTCTTAGGGGGCAAGTTGTCCCAGAATAAAGTTCATTTTCTTCTTCTTAAAAAAAATATACATATAAAAAAAATGGGAAACCAATCAAAAAATATCAATAAAAATGAAATATTGCAAAATTGAAATTCAGGCTAAAGTTTTATGTCTGATATATATGAATGACTACAGTATGAAGCATCCATGTAATTAAAGAGCATCAGTTTGGAGAGAATGAGAAGGTGGTCGAAAATAGTCTTTTGAACATTCCGAGGGAAAAAGCATTGCGAATATGAGGAGAGAGAGAATCCCGGAGAGTAGAGGAGTGGGAAAAAAAGTATTGTTAGAATGCAGTAGTTTTGTGGGAAGGAGTATAGAGAACAGAGAGACAGTATCTTGAATGTAATGATTGGATTGCAGAATTGAATTGAAGGATAATGTAAATAAAAGGAGTACTGCAATAAATACTGTGTAAATCTAGTACTGTGATATATCATAAGAATCCTCCATAAATAAGTTCAAAATCAGATATTTTTATTTTCTTCTCCCTTCCTTGCCTTTTCTGCAACGTGGGGTTTTCTCAAACAGGAGGACAGGTATTGGGTAAGAATTAATTTTACCCTGTCACAAACAGGATTTCAAACTCAGTATCTTCGGATGGTCAGGTAGAGAAGTCAGACTTAAGGTAAAAGGCCATTTATCTTATCAGCTTTATCTACTGAGCAGCAACACTCATATCAATAGCAACTCAAAGGCATCATCAACGATCTGAACCGGAAATCTAGAAAAAGATACATGGGATAATGTTCTGTTAATGCTGTGTTTTTTTTAAAGTTCATGAACTCTCTTGCTCTTTTTTTTAATTCAAGGGGTAGTACACTATCATATTACAAGATATAAAAAGTATGATAAGAAATTAAAAATCATACCATAATATAATTGGGCGTGATAAGCTCAAGCGGGCGGATAGGACTAAACATGACGACAATAGGAGTCTTGAGAAGAAGCATTCCATTAATGGACATGAGGAGGCCAGTCGAAGTTTCCATGACCCATTTAAGAAGTGGAGCTCTTTTCAATGGGCCTTCGTAAACCTGAACATATTGACAAAATATTTATTACATATCGCTCTTATATTCAGTCAAAATATTTATATTATAAAAATTATCAATAAAATTTAATAAATTAATAAATAAATGTTATTAAAGATTAATAGGCTAAATCTAAATAATTAGACACAGTTTTTATGATTAACACAATTATCAACTTGATAATTACTTGATTTAATATTTAAATTAACAGAGCAAATAAATTTTTATCGATTATGTGATCATCCATTACTCACATAAGCATAACGGATTTATTTGAGTTTTTTTAGTGAAACAGCTGATTTCTTAAATGGCTATACCTACGATCAAAATAATGTTAAAAAATTTGCCCTTCCTTTTGGTAATCCTACGAATAATAAAATAATCCTCTATTTAAGCCCAAAAATATCTTGTTAAATGAATTACTCAAGTCATATTTAATATTTTTGTTAGATGATAGACATACAATAGATGACTGACTCTTGGTAGTTTAAAATTCAAACGACCAGAAAAAAGTTTCAATTAATGTGAGATAAAAAATCTATACGCAGACGTGATACTTATGTATATGATAAAACAATACAATAAATATAATACAGTTAAGTTTCCATTTTGATAAACAGACTAAATTTGAATGAGAGACTTCTCTAAAGCATTATAATGAATTTTCTAAAGAAATAAGAGCTGGGATGAAATCATTGATTATTTTAATGAATTGAGTATTTTTTAAGGGATTAGAAAAAAAACTTCAAATTATCGAGTGTCCATCATAGTCTGAATATAATATATTATAAAATAGGATGCATATAAATAAAATTAATAAATATTTATTTTTAAATAAACAAAGGAAAAATACCTAAACATGAAAAGCCTGACCGGCTAAATATACTTACAAACTTCTTGTTCCATATATACAGGTGGATTGTAGGAGTAGCGGTAACATTCAAATAACTATTGTGTTTGGTATTTGTGAAAACACCGATAGCGATTTGACGTACATGATCACGAGATGCAAGAGATAGAGATGTTTCATGTAAGAGACCCAGGCCATGATCAGACGTACTGTGTATATTTAAATATCCAACAAGAGCAGCCTATAAGCAATATTTATAAATTACTAGACTTGGGTACACTATAAAAATCTAATCGTATTTCTTCCAAAATTTTAACAGTAAACTTACATCGTGCATATGTCGAATCCTCAATAAGTCATTCACTGAATTTAGTCGATGGAGAGGGTGGATAATGGAATGTAAAAATTTGATCATGTGATCAGCCTTGTGTGGTCCTCTATATTCGATAGCACGCTCAAGGCCAACATAAGCCACAAGCTGAAGCTGAGGATATCTTTCGACTACATCTTTGAATCTCGCTCTGCACTCGCTTCCCGGTTCCCAACAGTTAACTCCAGCAAAATAAACCTATTCAGTACACAATTTTATAAATTACCAATACTTAGATACCACAAACTGATTTACACTAATGTGGTTGATCATACCTTATCGACATAAAACTCGGCAGTCTCCAAGAACTCATATTTTAAATCCTGACAGTCAGCATCCCATGGTGCATAAAAGAACACAAAGGAGTATGTTGAACTACTAACATCATGCATCAACTGCCCAAGTTCACCTTTGAAAAAGTCATTTATGTTTCCACTACCAAGGAAAGGGGTTGAAGGCGGGCTCTTTTTAGTCCTTGAATTGCTAAAATTAAATAATAATCTTTAATGTAAAAACCCTTTAAAAACTAACACCAATTAATTCAGTAACTGATAAAATGTATACCTTCTGGCAAGTGTGGCATAGACAGTGAACATAACAATAAGCAAAAAACACAATTCTCGTAAAACGACTTGCATTTTAGAATTCCTTGGAGGAGTTTTTCGTTTTTTAACATCATCATTCTTATCTGAGGTTTCTGTAACCTTATGTTTCATTACTCCACGTCATAAATACGAAGCATAGCTAACTAAGCATGAGTGGAGGAGTTGAGATTTTTAATTAGGCATTATCTCAAGAGAGGTCTCTTTTCACATATCACTTGGTTTTTATAAAATACTGAAAACGAAATGTTGACAAGCTATCACAACCAGGTAAAGGTTCCCTTCATGACGTGTCCTCTTCTACATCTCTATTATAATTTTATTCAATGTTCAGTTAAATCATTTATTGATCGCTATGGAGGTTTAGATTCTTTGATATGAAACAGGTATAAATTGAAAAATTGGAGTAATTTAAATGGTAACTGCAGATATTCCAGCATTCCTTCCCTTCTCAGTTTGAAGGAATAGCACAGAGCTGTGAGGTTCGAGACTTAGTAAAATTATGAACCGGTATCTTATAGTTATGACGTCATCGTTGCCCAGATGAATATTCTTTCCGGTTTGTTATTAATAATAACAATATTTCTCAGATTAATCCAACCGTTTCTTTATTGACATTCAATTTAAGAATAAGCTACAAATAACTTCCTGAAATACAATTATATATGTCTGAAGATAAATTTTAATATAATAGATACATTTTAATATAAAAAATATACATTAGTGTTCCCATGTTTTTGTAAACAAATTAATTGAAAACAAAATGCATTTTATTCAAACTGTAAAAAATAAATAGTACAGAAAAGTTATTTTCCTCGGTCTACATTTCATAAAAGGAGGCGCAGCAGCCCAGTGTGTAAGGTGCTTGACTACCATACTTCCGGGCCCGAGTTCGAGTCCGGCTGAAGGCAGAGAATTTATTTTGTTATTTCGGCCGTGGATCGACTTCGGAGTCAGGGGACCCTTCTGAGGCACACCCAGCATCGTTTTAGTGGGTACCCATAATTGAGGAAAAAACCTGGCGCTTGAGCGAGTATTCCTGCGAAATATCCTCTTTTCACAACAGTTGGCTCAGAAACAGCACAGCCTTATTTAAGTACTGAACCCTTCATGGGTTGTAGTAGTACAGGTTTTTTTGTATATACATGTAACATTTCAACAGAAAAATACTCCTTAGCAAGAGCATTTTAATCGTTTTGTTATTTTTTGAGCGCTGTAATGAAGGTTGTAATAATTGCTCAAGTTTTATGATTTGTAGCTCCTGCATTTATCTTACTGTAAAGACACTGAAATCTTAATAAAGGTGAACTCATTGAGTAATCAATACCTACATATGTTGTCTGCTCTTACACTCCTCATTTCCTATCTCATTTTCCCTTCACTTGACTATTCTTATATAATGTTTATTAAGAATCATATCCTATCTTAATATATTGTATGCTTTTTAACTTATGCACATAAAAGACACATTTTCTTATATCTTGTTATAACTAGAAAATTTCGAAATTTGGAAAGGATTTTGTTCCTAGTCCTATTATGTATTATTCAACATTTATTTCGTTTAATTCGTGGAATAGATTATTATTCTTTTGTTGTTTTTAGTACTGTATTTCTTCTTTAATTCATTTTATTTATTTTTTAAAGGAGGCTAGTGTTAGAATTCATAATTTATTTTACTTCTAATAACTAATTTTGGTACAGCCTTTTTTTTTCTTGATGAGTAGAATATGAATATTGATTTAGTTTTAATTTTAATTTTTTTTTTTTGTTCTATCAAATTGTATTTTTAAAAAATCAGTTTATGGTAAACTATCATTTGACCAGATATGATTATTATGTTTAAATAATTGTAATTCTAAGATTTTCTTTTATTTTAAATACTTCTTTACTTTGTGTTCAATCTGGGAATGGAATACCGATGTATAATTGCAATAGACCACTGGGGATCTGTGTTACAGTTTAATTAGTTTCTAAAATATATTTTTTTCGATTCCATTTCACTGTTGTTTTTTTTTGGAATATTTATTGTATGTTTACTATATTCCATTTATAGCATGATCAGCTTTAATAAGAACATTTTGAAAAGTTGTCAATTTATTTTAGTTTTTCTTTAAATTCTAGCAGCATTATTTGTTAAACTTTTACTTGAAATGGAATTAGCATTCATTGCAATGGAAATAAACAACGGTGGCTTAAGCCTCTAGAAACAATGTAAATGTAAATATGCTACCATTCATTTACATAATACAGTATTTAGTAGCCTGAAGATTCCCTGTCGGCATTGTATAATCATTGTATTACAAAGATCATACTTTGCTGTACCGTTAGCGAACGTCAGTTGCAATTGTTTACTGAAGTGTCAAAGAAAGCTGTCAAAGGGGTTTATTAAGCCTTTGTGGTGAGGCGGGCCAAGAATGCTGTCTGAAGGTCAATACCACGTGGCAGTAAGCAATGGATCGGGAAGGAGATCCAGGATTATGTCTCAAGGCTAGTCATTAGTGAGAAAGGGATTGTCAGGAAGAGAAAGAGCAGCTTTTTCCTTAGTCTTGTGTTGACAGTTGGTATTTCAACATGGACTCCGTTCTTTTTGATCCAAAAGTTCTTGAAAATATCAATTTCCAACCGGCGGAATGTCACTATAATCCACCAATAAATGCCATCAATCCTGGAGAAGGATTGTTATTGAGACCACTCAGGATATCTGACTATGACAGTGGTGAAGTTATATTCACTTCTACTTTTAGTGTTATGATTATTATTATTTATTAAAGTTTAATTGTTAAAATTTTTGTGATGACACAGGATTTCTAGAAAATCTAGAACAGTTGACAGATGTTGGCAAGGTTTCAAAAGAAATGTTTGAAGGTAATAACATGTCAGACAGTTTTTTTAATTAAGAAGCATATAAGATCGAATGTAATTACTTATTTCAGATTCCTTCAAGCGAATGAAAAGCAGTGATGGACTATATTATGTCATTGTTATTGAAAATATCTTAAGTAAAAGAGTTATTGGATCAGCAACATTACTTATTGAACAAAAGTTCATTCATGCATGTGGTCTGGTAAGATTAGTTCATTTTTTTCAATTTCTTGATTTTATTTACCATGCTTAATTATTCATGTGATTTTAGAAACTATTCTATAATAACTAAAAACAAAACAAAACAGATTACTGGAATCCTGGTAATTTATCGTGTATAAAAATAAGTCAATTTATTTTAGTTCAAAATTACCTCTTTATTTTTACAAATTAAATTACTTATACTTTAATCCTTAGTTTTTCGTTGCTTAACAGAGAAATCCTGTTGCTTCATGCTTCGGCAATTTTTATTTCGTTTTTTGTTTATTTACCTTTGGTTCTAACTTATATTACATTTTTCGTCTGACTCAGATGGAAAGATTCTTTTATAGCAATGTCTGGTATGTATTTGTTAACAGGTTTTAATAAATCTATCTAGCAATTTGTCGATATTATTTAATTTGTTTTTCTTCTAATAAATTTATAAATTATACCCCTCATATTCTATTAAAATTTAAATTCTTATACCATTCATTATTTCTTCCAATTAGTATATTGTATTTACTTATGAACTAATTGTTACTAATTATTCGGAAGGTTGATTTTATGAATACAACAATTACTTACATTTATTATTATTATACTTTTTCTGTATATTATTTTATTAATATTTTATATTTATATAAAATATTCATATATTTTAACTAAATCTGTAAGAATCCCATTTATTAAAATAAATATTTTGTGATTTATGTGATATTTTTGTCTAAATTATTAATTAAAAAAAAAAAAATCTTCAAGAAGTGTTTAAGACCTTCTTGATTTGGAGTGGTTTTAATTGTGATTGGTGTCAGATTTCTTAAGGATTTATGATTAATTAGCTTATCAGCTGTAATTGATTTATTTATATTTCAAAATAAAAATGTTTACCTATGAACAATTTAATAATGCATTAAGGTGAAGGCATGACCAGATTTTTTTTTATCAAGAAACGATTTAAAAAACTTTTAAAATATTTTTACTAAAGAATTAATGTTAGCATTTTTTAAACAAATAAATATATCTATCAGAAGCAATTCAATTAGTACTATTTTATTCTGTGTGCATTATACCACATATAACCCTTACTTAGGCCAAATAAATATTTTTTTAATTGATAAATATTTATTTGTTTAAAGTTTAATGTTTATATCGACTTTCTGTACATTTATATATTTTTTGAATAATGATATGGGTATGAATCATATGAATTTTCCTGTATCATGGTTCATAAATTTCACCATAAAGCAATGAGGAATACATATTTGATTACATTTTAGCGCTTATTATCAAATATATTTTTAACAGATACTATTTTTGTATGAAAATCACGGATTTGCATCTTTTTTTTGCTGTTATCTGTTTAACATTGCACAACGTGACATAGATAAGATATCTCACGTGCAATTTGACTAAAATTAAACAAGCTTAGATATGAAACTTTGATTTACCCATCTTACTGTTTGCTCCAATTATTTTAGCCAATTTTTTAAAACTTATAAATACCGTTTTTCTTTCACCTTAATTTTGTTTTTAATACTGACTAATATTTACTAAGTTCACAATCTATGAACTGAGATAGAATTTATAGAACATCTTTATGATTAATACTCAAAATATATTTAATTTATATTATGCACTAAAAAATAAATTAATTTTTCAATGTAAAAATGGTTCATTTTAAATACGAAATAAACATTAAATTCTGAACAGAACCTTTAAATAATATTAACCGTATGGATTTGATCTTATCATTTTGATTTTATTTCAAACAATGAAAAGATTTTGTGCATAAAATATGGAAAAAGTGGATTCATATACAAATTCATGGTATAATATTCATGTGACAACCAGCAGTGATATAAGGTGATGTGTTCAGCAACTTTTTTCACCAACTCAGCTCAAAAGGTTCAGGTGTGTGTCCTCTTTATTGAGATAAGTGAGGCCCAGCAGAGTTTCTCGACCCTGAATTTGTGGCTGAAATAACAGAAAATAAATATTCTTCCCACAGTTCTGAACTCTGATCCAGGAGTTAGGAATCTTGTACCTTACCAACTTACCACCACTTTATTCCTTTTGTTTTACACTATTCAGCCTAGTTTGACTATTTGTGTCCTTATATAAATTACTGATAGATTAAGATAATTTAGTTTTATACTTTTTACAGAGAGGAAGGATTGAAGATGTAGTCGTAAATTCAACCTACAGAGGACGGCAACTTGGAAAATTGTAAGTTCTTTATAATGTATTATTTATTCGAATAATAATGAAATGTTATAAACCTTCTTCTACAAATTGAAAAAAATGTTTTTAATCATTCCATTGGAGCATTACAACAAATTAATTTTCTTCAGAAAATTCACTCCTTGGCCAAGAAAAAAACAAAACAAATTGAAGTATGTTCTTTTGTTCTGAACAGTTAAAAAATGGAATGGGAGATTCATGATGAATAATATAATTATTGTTAATGATGTTGGTAGTTGGGATGTACAATCATGGAAATACAATTAAAATATTAATTTTAATAAAATTAAAATTAATTTAAATATTATATTGCCATGGTCCATAAATACCTCATCTATATAAATATTATATTATATAATTTTTTTAAAATATTATTTTGTGTTTTCATTACTGGACACCCCAACTACCTACATGATCATTATTTCCACGGTAAAAGAAAAACCACATCTATAAGAATATAATTATTAGTGTTATACTATAAATTACACTTATGTTTTTTATTTTATTTTATTTTTTCCAGATTGATTGATACACTATCGCTATTATCAAAACAACTCGGTTGTTATAAAGTAACACTTGACTGTCGGGACGAGAAGAGAGGATTTTACGAAAGCCTTGGCTTTAAAAAGGAAGATGGAAATTCTAATTTCATGCAGATTAGATTTTAAATGCAGTATTATTTTTCTTTCCTTTTTTATTTTTGTTAATAAATGTTTAAAGACTACTTTATTTTATTGTATCCATTAACTTCTGCGTTCAAGGAACTTTTTTTATAAGATGCGTTGAAATAAAAAGTTTATGATGTAACTCGCAATTTGTTAAAAAATACTCCCCATTAAAAAAAAAAAATAAAAAAATAAATTGACTATATTAGGATAATGATAGCCATATTATCTCCTTAAAAATATTTATTTATATTTATATATATATATTTATATATATATATATATATATAAAAAAGTCTTTTTTACTATATATAACGACAATGTTTCATGGCACAATTCCATACACTGAAATAATATTTTAAATAAATATATATTAATATTATTACTATATACTACCTCAAAATATATTTCCTAATCAAAATGTTTACTATAAAAAAAAAAAATTAATGAAGAAGTAACCAGTGTTGAAGATCATCTACAGGAAATTAGTAAAGTGATACAATGTTATTATAAAGAAATCAGATAAATATTTTTATTAACATTTATGTTTATTACATAAATAAATATGTACAACAAATAAAAACACAACTAATGAATATATACAGATTTGCCATTCTTATATACAAAGCATATTTTAATATAGATACATGTTTATAAATTTTTTTTTTCCATTATTTTATCAGAATTAATTACAGTAAATATTTTGCAGTATTGCTGTTGTAATGATCTTTTGTTTTTACTCTAAACAAAAGAAGTCTCACATCTTGATAAACAATTACAAAATCTGCATTGTTTTATTTCTGCTAGTTACAGTACTATTTTCAAGCCATGAATAAAGCTATAAATTAACAAAACAAATTAGTTTCAATTTGCTATTGTGAAGGTGCTCACCTAAAATCATTAAAATTATTGCTATTAATTTTCCTTTTATGATGAATGGATTTTAGTTTAATTTATAATCAAAAATTGAACTACTAAAGCAACAAAATAATTTCTGGAAAGGTAACACAAAAATTAATTTACCACCAAGTTATTACATATTCACTTAATAGCACCTTAACCCGGGAGAACTCGCGCAGTGAGCGTTTTCCTCACGTTCGGCGGAAAACACTTGTAATCGGAAAACGGGTAAAGTGGGGGGTTCGGGTTCTCGTCTAGCTGAGTTTGCAGTTTTAGTTTACACGTGGTAGGTTAAAATAACCTTCTAGTCTTAAATAAACTTCTCGAAAGAGGAACGTTCTCAAAACAAAGTCAAGAAAACGAGGGATTCCCTCACTGCGCGAGTTCTCAGTAGTTAAAATTATCCAGTAATTTTTTGTTTTGCGGACCATTTGGCGCCCCTTTATAAGTATTTGATGCCCCTCCCCCCTCGCTGGGTTAATAAAGATAATTCCCGAAAAGAAAAGAAAGAAAAGAAAATTATACTGTTGGTGAATATTGCACAATAGATGAAATGTTAAGAGTCATTCCATGGAAGGTGTAAATTTCGTCAGTATATCCCCAGTAAACCTGCGAAATATGGACTCAAGGTATATTCATTAGCTGATGCACGTACATTTTATACACGCAACATAGAAGTTTACTGCGGACGCCAACCTGATGGACCTTATAAAGTGGAAAACGGACCTAGTTATGTTGTAAAGTTATCAGAACACATTTTGGGAACAGGCAGAAATATTACAATGGACAACTATTTCACGTCTTTACCTCTTGCCAAAGAATTATTAGACCATAAGACTACCATAGTCGGCACTGACCGAAAAAATAAAAAAGAAGTCCCTCCATCGTTTTTGGTTACCAAAGGAAGACCTCTAAATAACACCATGTTTGCTTACACAAAAACTGAAACCCTGGTTTCATATAAGTCAAAATCAAATAAGGTGGTCTTAGCCTTGTCAACGATGCACAATGATGGAAGAATTGACGAAAGCTCAGGGGTCGTTGCCAAACCGGAAATTATTACCTTTTATAATTTCACTAAAGGAGGAGTTGATGTAGTGGATGGAATGAAGGCTCTTTATTCAGTAGCTAGAATAAGTTGCAGGTGGCCTCTCACTTTGTTTTTCACACTGCTCAATGTTGGTGGAATCAACAGCCAGATTATTTATAATGGTAACACCGAAAAGGTGATTGAAAGGAGAGATTATCTCAAGACCCTTGCTTTGAGCCTGATAAACGAGCATTTAGTTATACGTTCTTCCATAGAAACTCTCCCATTTCAATTGAAAGAATCAACAAAAAGAATCGCTGGTATAAATGATGAAACGGCCCTAGAAGAGAAACGACCTGAAGGACTCTGTGCATACTGCCCACGAAGGAAAAATAGGAAGACCGTGAAAAAGTGCGGAAAATGTAAGAAGTCAATATGCACCTCACACACGAAATTTATGTGCGTTAAGTGTAACGAGGAACAAAATGTTTAATTATTTTCATTTTAATTTTACCTATAATTTTGTCTTTTTTTGTTTGTTTTTCAATAAAAAAAATTGTACTAAAAATTTTAATACTTTTATACAATATTGGTAAATAAAAATTAAATTACCTAATTATGTTATCTAATTATTCCATTATCCTGAACCCTCCCAGAAAACTACTATAATCAAGTTTAGAATTTATTTCTGGATCTAAAATATAAAAATGTAGGGGCGTGAGGGATCCCCTCACGCGCGAGTTTTCGTTTTTCATTTTCGGGCGCGAGTTCTCCCGGGTTAAACATTTTTGAGGACGATCTCCCGAACCCTTTTGAACCACGGCAGGTGAAACAGAAAATAAATTTTCAACTATAGCCGGAGTTAAACCTGCTTTATTTATAGTAAAGAAAAAATAATAAAGAGTGCATCTCAAAAAAAGAGATTCTTAAAAATACATGTAAATATAAGAATATAATTTGGTCAAGTGGTTGAAAAACATTCTCTGAATCAATTTGAATTTAATGTTTTGTTTTTTTAATTTAAATTAATTTTTTCTTAGTTCACAATTTTTTTTGGCGATGAGAAATAGCCCCCAGATGGCAGCTGGTTGTTATTCCAGGTCAGGGAATACTAATAACACTCATAGAGGATACTAAACACAGCATACTTCTTAACAGAACATACCCTAGGTTCACCTCCCTTAGGGAGAGAAGCGGTGCTCTGAGGAGGCAGAAAGTCTACCTGAATAGGGGGCGTGGGCTGATTGCTAAAACCAATTGATCAAATATAGTAGGCATAGACTTGGTTGCGGGTTGTAGCCAAAATTTTTTACTACAAAAACAAGATGGCTATATTTCTTGACTATTATTAAATTTTCAGTCTTTTACTGATCTGTAGACATGCTTAGTGTGTTCTCTCCCAGAATAGTCTTTAAAATATTTTTAGTAACTAGCTTATTTTTTACTAAATTCTTTCCATTCATAGGAAAGATTTTTTAAATTATTAATGTAATTACATAATCAGTATGTACAACTGCATTTACCCTTAAAGAAAACAAAATTATACTTTAATTTACATTGGGCATCGAAAGATTTAAAATAATAAAAAATAATGCTTAACAAAAAGCATTGCATAAAAAAAAAAATGTATAAATATTACATAATAAAATATGTACAATATTAATCATCTTCTAAGTTAATTTCAGTCTTCTTTCGCTTCTTTATGAATTTGTGCCCTTTGACTAATTCTATTTTCCTTTTCTTTAGGACTTTCTTTTTGATTTGCTTGTTCATTTTAATTTTAGCAGCCTTTTCAGGATCGGTGACAGCCTGTTAAATGAAACAAATGATTTTAGTTTGCCACCAATGAATAATACAATATAGTAAATGAAATGAGCTTATGTAAAGCATCAGTTATAAATAAAGATGCTTGTAAATGCAGAACATAGAAATTAAAATTAACAAAAGATCAAAGAGTTTTTATATATCTTCTGAAGATGGATAAAGGAGGAGATATAGAAGTAATTAGTGTTTGAAAGAAGTGAGTAAGGAAGTTAAAAAAAGTATTTCTTAACATAGTTATTTTTTCTTAATTTCTGGATGTATAGTATATAATTTATTATAGGTGTATATTATATTTACAAGTTACTGTTATTTCCTGTCAATAGATTTACTCTTAACTTCAGATTATTTTAATCAAAATGAAAATATTTTTTCTTCATTGAAAAAAAAAGAAAGAAAATATTAAATTAATGTGTTAATTACTAAATAAGCAAAAAAAAAAATTTAATTTAAATGCAGTTCATCAGATAGTTTATATTACGTACTTTAATAAAAACACCATTTCTGCTAATATTTCCTATTTTGAAATTTTGTAATGGTGTGATAGACATAAATCCTTATCCATCTGTTTTGCACAATTTTATTTAATTGTTTTTGTGAAATTGTTAATTATAATTCTTGTGAATAACAGCCACTTTAGTATGAATGACCAAGATTTAATCATAGCTTTTTGTTTAAAGGTTAATATATATTATAACGGAAGAAACATTTAAAAAAACAACTACAATCTCGTGATAGCTACTTACCAGCTGAGATCTTTCTGTTTTGCGAACTGCCCTCTTGGCCTGAAGAGTTGCTGATATACGACTCACAATAGCAGAATACTCTGCCTGGCCAATTTTGCCCTTGAGATAGTTTTCAGTTTGTTTGGCCACCTTGGCGACATCCTCTTTATCCGAGGATAGCTCCTTGACAACTGGCGTAAGCAGTTCGTAGGCCACTTCAACCAATTTAGCTCGGTCTAATTTCATCGAAAGTCCAACAGCCCATCGACAGTAATATTTCCTCTGTAAATCAAACCACAATCTTCTTAATACAGATATTTACATAAACTAGATAGAAACTAAATTAGTTGCCACACAATTAAAGTATTTTAACAAAGACGTGGTGTTCCTCTTTGACTGCATCCCTGATTATCTTCTTCTCCATTCATCTTAAGTTCTATGGATAATATATAATAAGACTCCAATTAAATAATAAAACCAATTATACACTGTTATTTGTTCTTCCATTCAACGAAAATCCAACTAGATGAAATCATTAAAATTATTTCAGCCGAATACAAATTATTACCAAATCAAAATGTCAATCCTTTGCTTTTTGATATTGTGTTATGCTGTTTGATAAAAATATGATTCAAGGGTCTTAAGTTTAAGCACTTATAACGCAGTACATTATCCGAAAGAGTTTCTTCATAGTCATATGTCCATCTAGTTTACCAACTCATAGATTAAAATTAGAAAGTGCATGTCCAATTATGCTTCTAAGTAATCTTTAACCACCTAATCTGTTTAATATTAACCAGGTAAAAATGGCTGCTATGTGTGAAAATATATTACAAGATTTTTATTGATAAACAAATAAAATTTAAATATTTAAAATTATTTTACTTTTTTACTTACAAGAGCGGGGTAAGCTGCAACTGGGAATACTAGTTAAAGACAATTCCCCACTGTAAAGTTTAAATCATACCATAACCATACATCAACATAAAACCATCATTCATTTCTACTAGGTTGTTACAACAGTCTTGATGCAGAAGTATAGCTTTATTTCAGATAAAGTTGCACCAAATAGAAAGCATCACTTCTTTCATGGAGATGATAATCAGGGTTGCAGTCAAAGAGAAACACCACGTCTAAGTTCTAAATTGTGTGCCAACATTGCGACCTGCCTTGAAGGTTTTCTTCAGGGCCACCGAACTACACTGGAGGGCAGTCATCGTTTGTCTCCTTACCAGTGTGGTTCAGTGGCCCTGAAGAAGACCTGCAAGGCAGGTTGAAACTAAATTAGTCGCCACACAATTAAAGTATTTCAACAAAGACGTGGTGTTCCTCTTTGACTGCATCCCTGATTATCTTCTTCTCCATTTATCTTAACAGTCAACTGTTACTTTTTTCATCACTTTTCTTCCGACCAGATCCAAACATGAACTAAAGTGGGTCATTGATAACCATCATTAATAATTGTCAATTATAATTATTGATAATTATCAATTATTATATTTGGCATGGATAATTGACTCTTCTTTTATGACACAAATTTCCTCTGAAATTGCGTATGAGCTTAGATCTTTTTTCCAGTGATGTTTCAAATCATGCTTTTTTCTTTTGACATTGTACGTGCAATTTAAAAATGTAAATAACCCCCTAAAGCCAACTCAAGGTACAAAGAATTAAAGGATCAGTCAAAGTAGATATTGACATAAATAGTAGGAACAAAATCATTCTCATAGGGTTAATTATGAGAATTGGAAAAGTTGTGTTCATGCACATGGACTTTTGTAACAAGCTAATATCACATAAAATTTCATTAAAAAAAAAATTAAAATCACTCACAATCTGATATTCAGTTGGACAGTTGATCACTTCCCTGTTGACAGCATGCCGCACTTTTTTTACCAGCCATGGGAGGGAGACCTCTTTCTTTTCAGGACTGTCTTCAGTCGATACGGAAACATATTCTGCTGCGTATACCAGTAACTTCAAAGTCTGGAAAGAAAATAATAAATTATAAATTAAAACAAAA
Organism: Euschistus heros; assembly: GCA_003667255.2. Taxonomy (NCBI): domain Eukaryota; kingdom Metazoa; phylum Arthropoda; class Insecta; order Hemiptera; family Pentatomidae; genus Euschistus; species Euschistus heros. Next base: position 114,339 of record RCWM02000861.1, on the reverse strand, counting down.
AGGTTAGGTTACCCAAACCAAAAGGCTTGATGCTGACACCATGAATCTTCGACTACAGACCTCAATCAAAACCCTAACCCGAAAGATCAACCCTAAAATAATCATACCATCCACGCCTCATTTTATCCATTGGACATTAAGCTGACAGTTCAGCACTGACCATCTTCCTAGAAATTCAATAATTATTAAATCCTATCTACTCCTTGTCTTTAATCCAGCCTTTATTATTTCCAGAATATCAGATACTGTAGAGCCCAGATATTTAAACAGCTCTACAAATTCAAACTTAATTCCAGATATATCGTCTTCTTTTTTCTCTACCTCCTTCGTGCAGCTAAGCATGGAGGTGCTGCCTCTGACCATCTTGCCCATAGGTCCCTTTATAGCCCAGTGAAATAAGGATTTCACCTCGGAAATGAACCAATGAAGCTGAATTTTTGCATATACCTTCATTTTGGCCTTCTAAATAAGGGGTGAAAAGCCATTGACTTCAGCATGTTAGCATAATTAGATATTCAAGGTCAAAGGTCACAAAAATCATTTTTTTTTTTCCAAATATCTCGATTTCTATTCATCGGCCGTCAATCAAGAAGGTTACAAAACTTGTAGATAATAATATTCTCTATAATTTTGGTTCTATTAATTTTTTTTCTAGGATTAACCATTTTCGAGATATAGCGCGGAGAAGGAGAAGCGGGCACCGGTTCAGACATACATTTGCTTCTAGTGCCTTCGACAATTGTTTCTCAGAAATATTGTCAGAAACAAAGTTGTAGAGCATTGAATTTACTTTAATTTCATATATATGTCTCGGGCACGTGAATCAAATGCTTGACAAAAAGTGAGGTAAAAATATTTTTTTCTATAATTATCGATTTTTAATAATGTATATCTCGAACACCATTGAGAGTTGGACAAGTATGTATAGAAACAATTTTATAGGAAATTTAATTAGCTTTAATTTTTATCTGTAGATTATTTTTCTAGAGTCCACAGTTTTCGAGATATGATCGAAAAACATAAACTTGGGACCTTCTCCCCTTCCCCCACCATAAAATGGGGATTCCCGTTTTTTGATTAAACTCCGTAGTATACCCAAGCAAGGCAACTGAAAATGATAAAACTGTCAGCCGATGGATAGAAATCGAGATATTTGAAAAAATTTGATTTTTGTGACCTTTGACCTTGAATATATAATTATGCTAACATGCTGAGGTCGGTGGCTTTTCACCCCTTATTCAGAAGGCCAAAATGAAGGTATATGCAAAAATTCAGCTTCATTGCTTCCTTTCTGAGGTTTGCGGTATAAAACTCCTTATTTTTGACTGGGCTATTACTGAGTAAACCTTCTCGCAACAACTTCATTGCTTTTGTAATGGCCCACATTTCAAAGCCAATTGTAAGGTACTTGAGGATAAGGAGAGGAACATCAACGTTTTATAAAATCTAGAAAAAAAGTTAATACTTATAATAAGGACCGGTAAAATACCTGCTTCAACATTTCTTCTCTGACTGAGGACAGCAGCTGATCGACAAGGTCTAGCACCAAACTTTTGTCGACACCCTCCTTCCTATTTGTCAATATGAGGCCAAGTAACTGCACTCCTTTAAGGCGAACCCACTCATGATCGTGTGCCAACAATGGTTTGCAATAATCTGTTTATGAAAAAAAAAATCATTAATTCAAATAAATACACAATAATAAAAACAACTCGAAAAAAAAAAAAAAAAAAAATTGTATAAATAATTTTTATTATACTCTTTTGAACGAACCTCTTATAGTATCGATATGTTCTTTGTATTTTTGATCCATTGCAGCGGGACACCAGCTAAGAACCTAAAATGATCAAAAATACAATGAAATATTTTTATTTTTAATTTTTTTTTTTTTTTTACAGTTAAGGTAAATAACTAGTTATGGGCAGGCAAATACAATTATCAAAATAATCTAATCCATTTATTTGTGATATCACCAGGGGAAATATTTCTGAAAAGGGTTTAATTTAAAAAATTCAGTTATTTATGAAACTCTCCTTCCTATCCCTTTCCAGTAGCTATTAAAAAATATTTTCCTCAAATAGTGCCCCAAAATTCCTACTTTGGTTTAAGTAAGATTGTTTATAAAAGTGAGGATTCTTGAGGCATTATTGTAATATTGCTTCATTAATTTTTAGTTTTTGAGTTATGTAACTTGTCATTAGAATTCAGGCTTCTATGCAAGCTCCATTATGTTGGACTATCTGATTTAAATTAACAATAATTTAGAACTGACCATAAACAGTGCATACAAACACAAAATATGAGTTATGGTCACCCCTATCCATTTCCATTGGTGTTACAAATATTCTTTCTGCTAATAAAGAAAAAATAGAATTTTCTTCATTTGATTATGTCATTTTAATAATTAAATACTACATCCCTTCCTAGTAGTGGTCATGTTTGACCTTACGTCTCTTAAGTGACCATAACTTAAAAACATATAGTCAGTTATAGTTATAGATAAGATAGTTAGTTATATTCTGTATTTTGCGGACGGCAAATGCTGTTTAAGAAACTGGAAATATTGAAAGATGATAATTTACAAAAAATACATTCCAATTTCTTTTAATTCATTAAATATTTAGAGGGGATGATTACCATATTGTATATAACTGCTTATGTAAAAAAATCAACAAGAAGTGCGGCTATAATTATACTCTGATGAATAGTTTAATTCATTTTCAACTATCATTTCATGACGGTTTCCTAAGCTAATAAGTAACTACAAAGTTTGAGAACGAGTGCATTGAGTGTTTTTAAATATATATCTTACTTTTTTGTTAGACCGTGTTGTATTAGTATTTAAATTATTTTAATAGTTCTTGTTGTTCATTAATACTCATATATATTCATATTAATCATTTTTAAATTTTTAAAAACATTTGTTAAAAGATTATTTTGTCACATCACCATAACTAGTGTTGGCTATGACCATAACTGGTACAACATGCCCATAAATGGTATTTTCAGCTCTTTGTAAAAAATTATAAAAATTTATTTTAAAGGAAGGTTTAGTGTATATATCAATTTTACATTCAATAGAATAAACTTACCACAATAATGGTTAACAAGTATATAACCAAATATGTCATATTACCAACTGTTTCAACGAAATTCCCTTTTAAATCAACAATTTCCCTTAACTAAGACCATAACTAATGATTTACCCTATTTTATCTCATTACTTGCTCTTTTTATCATTTTTACCTAAACTTCCTTATTATCTTTGTAATTTTATAATATCATCTTAACAAATATTACCATATTTTTGTCATTTTCTTATTTTAATTATATTATATTTTCAAATTGTTTATAAACTGTGTTTCCTGCTTAACTTACATTTAATTTATTATTAATATTTCCATTTATTTCTTCTTTAATAATTGTTATTATTTATTTTTTTTTTTTCTGATTCTGTATTTGACAATTTCTTTTTTTTAGCCTTGATGATGACCAGCAAATATATGGCCGAAACGTTGGCAACAAGGGTTGCACTTTACAGCACAAATGGCAGCAAATTCAAATCTTGCATTAATTTGAGACATATTTCATATGGGAATATACTCGTCAGTCATCAAACACACCTCTTCAAAAATACAATCAGGTGTTACATTACTGATTAGCATTGATGGGTCTTTTGTGAAAACTTCTCAACAGGAACCAGAAATTTTAAAATAATTTAATAGCAAATGGAATTTTACTTGATATATATTTATATGCCGTTTAATATTCCAATGTTAGTAATAACTAATTATGGCAAAAAATGTACCTTGATGACGGACTGAAGTGTGTGGAAGGCAAGCTGGTCCATTAGTCTCTCTTTAACTTCCTTATCCACCTCCTCCTCGTTCTGATTAGCAATGAGGACGAACTTCCCGGGCATTTTATTCCCGAAGTCATTTTGAAACTGTTCCACGGTCAGCGAAAAGAAAGTGTCAAGCCTCTTTGCGAAATCCTCTGTCTCAGTGGTGACAAAGAGACCTATCACCTGCATTCCAAGTGGGCGATGATCCACCTGCCAATTTTAATCAGTATATTATTTTATTCCTTCGAGGGGGACTATTAGAAAATAAAATTATTGCAAACTGTAATGTTTTATTCACTGTTGCCAAAAGTGAGAATACAACAGAAATCTTTACTGAAAAACATATCAAGTGTAAAATAACTTAAATAAAGAACACACGTTTATATCATTATGTAAATTAGTTGACAGAAATAAAACAGTGTAAATGTTTGGGGTATACGATAATCAAAGATAATCATAATATATCTATTCAAATATGTTTAATTATTGTGCTGATGTTTTGGCTTACATTGTAATGCTTCTACTGAATTATAAGAAAAATAAAACAATAGTTATAATATAAGGTTAATAAATGAATAAAATAGGAGGATAACAACAAGAGTGGATATCATAATTTTTATTCTTTATTCTACCACACAATAAACCATATAATTTGACAAACTTTTGTTTTTATTTTTAATTTTGTTTAAATCCACTATATTTCTAGTAACATTTTTATCTTTTTTTTTTTTTTTAAGTTCTAAAGATGGCTTGCAATATAAGCTGAAACATTGGCAAAATAAATTGATGTCTTCTCATAGTGTTTTTAAATTATCGCATACCCCGTCCATATTCTTTTTTAAAAAAAATGTATTCATTGCATTAAAATACGATAATAAATAAAACAATATTGGTTAATGGCTCTAAGGAATGAGAACCATGAAAAGGTATATAGTTAAAACAAAATAAGTACCTTTTTGTTATCGACCCATGTACAAGCAACATCGAACAACTTATCCTTGTTATTATTGTCGAGCTTCTTTAGCAACTGGCAGATGACATTCGCTGCTTTACGTTTACCGCTCGGTTCGTCCTCAAGGTTGAGCCTCGCGGCAACATTTACAAATATCAAAGTGCATTCCTCTTTTACCTTTTCCTATAAAAAGCAAAAACTCTTTCATTATTTTATTTCCAATTACAAAACCTTATCATTTATTCTTAAGCTATATAAATATTATCATTTAGGTACCAGAAAAGTTTTAATATTATGTCCAATATCTCAAATATTTCCAAGTACTACAATGTTTCAATTAAAACTAAAAAAAAAAAAATAATAATACTGACCAGAGGGAAGGCTGCGATGAGCGTACTGACCATATCCATGGCACTCTCCCTGCCGCTCAAAGTATCATAGCCGAGCTGACTGAGATAGAAAGTAAGGAAAGTGTGGACCTCTTCTCCGAGCTCGTATTCCATCAAATAGGTCAGCATCACCTGTGACATTATTTAAAATACCTAAGTGTGAAAAGAAATTTATAAAACATAAAAGATACATAGCTATTTTTAAACAGTAGATCCTCCCTATAATGCAGATCGAGAGAAAAATGAAACTAACCACCTTATTACAGAGGTAAAAAAATAAATCTGGATATGGAGAAGAGAATCAAGAATCTTTTATTATTTCATTTAACTATGTATACCTTTTTTTTTCACAAAACATTGGATTGCCAAACAAGATATTAGGTAATATTTGTATGGGCATTGTAATGGGAAGGCTGGAGGATGGGGAGGATGGTCTACTGGAAAACGAATCTTCATTTAAAATTTCTCATGAAAACAGGTTTGCAGGGTTGGAGAAGGCATGTCAGTATTTCGAAGGCAGAATTGAGACTAATAGTTAGATTTGATTTTAGACAATGGAAAGATTGTGTGGGGACAGATAGAATGTCAATACTTAAACAAAATAAAATTTGTGAATTTATTCAAACCATAAATCTTTGGATTTAAAAACGCAATAATATTATTTGTGTATATTTTTATTGCATATATAATAAGTATAATTTTTTTTTATTAAATACATACATATATATATAAAGTCAATCACACTACATTATTTTTTCTTATTTATTAATACGCTTTTATTAACTTCACCTGTATGTAACGTAATCTTTCATCATAATTTCCACCGATTTCCAGTGATCTGATTAACTTGAAAATTTGCACATAAGTCAAAGACCAATGACAATACATTAATTGCACAATTTTGTACTGATGTTCTCACTTATTAGTCCAGTTAAATTACCCCAAAAATGGGGGTCTGTCTTGCAAAAGGTAAAGTAGAAGGTTTTACATTTTTATATGGTCCAGATAGGTCCTGAGAATAAAATATCAAAAACCAAATTAAATTTGATAGGGGGAAAATGTTTGAGGGCAAAAAAATCCGAACTTTTTCAGATATAGGAAAAAAAAATAGAGAAAAAGGCTTTCAATTGAAAAATGTTCTATTTAGAAAATTAAAGTTTATTAAATTGTATGTCTAAAGATATCCCTTAAGCTGAATTTGATTTAGGCATTTAGCCAAAATCGATTGTCAAACATAGAGAATTTTGCCAACTTTAAAAATTTAGTTTTGGTCATGTTTAAGAGTCTATAATGCAGAAATGACAAATTCAATCAAAAAATGTAATATACTAGAAGTTGTAAATCATTATATTTTGTGCAAGATAAGATTTTCAAAGTAAAAAATTTCTTATTCCTACTCTGAGATATGTCAAAAAAACAAAAATTGTTGATTGATTTTGGATAAACTGTGTTAAAAATCCAAACAAATCACGAATAGTACAGGGAAATTAGCTTTGAACCTTGAACTCAACCAATTAAAAGGTCTGGATGCTGCACATTGTTCACCAAACTTTTCTAGTTTTTTTAACTATAATTTTTTACCTTTAGTTCGTCTTGAATAACCAAGGATTTAGTTATTTTTCAGTTCTATCCACTTCGGTTAATCGAGTCCCAAGTGAAATGCAATGATGTTTGGGGGAGATATTGTTATGGAAATGTAATTACTAGGGCTCGGATGTTTATGCAATTAAAAATTAAAAATATGTGCATAAAATAGGCATTTATTTTTGATAAATATGCAGGTAAAACAAAATAATATGCACAAACAATTAAAGTATTTTATTAATTATTATAATAAAACTAACTAAAAAAAGGTTATAATAAGTAATTTATAAAGTTATAAGAAAAATTGAAGAAAAGAAGTTGATTTATAAATATAAGTTATTCATTTGTAAAATTTTTGGCAACACCATACATCCAAAAATTTTCAAAAGTAAAACATTGCTGGTCAGAACTAAAAATTTTTATATTTACTAAATGATCTATCAACGTCCACAGAAGTCACCGGAGCACGCATCTTTACCAACATGGGTGACGCTGTGAACGATGCAAACTGAAATAAATGCGTTTGCGTGCTTTGTTTGGGAGTTAAAGAAAGGGGAGGGGATTCTCAGCATTTAAACAGTAATCTGCTATGAAGTAAAAGCCGTGGCTTTTCGTGGTATTCTGTGTGTCTGATGCATTAATTCTTTTTCGGCTCTAAACCTTATTTTTTCAAAAAATTAAAACGTTTGACGCAATATAATATGAATATGCAATAAAAATATGCAAAAACCACGAAAATATGCAAAAACCACTGGAATATGCATAAATATGCAACATAAAAGCTACTTTAATGGAACCGTTTTGGTCCAAAACATGTTTCAAAAGTCATAATAGTGATATACGAAGCATATATTAAAATATGCAAATGCATAAACATCCGAGCCCTAGTAATTACTGTTTAATAGCACTTTCCAGAAGGGACTTTAAACTTTTATTCACTAAGGTGTTCTTAGAAGCTTATGATATAACAAATGAAATTTTAACTTTGAATTCTTACTTTCAATAGCCAATATTTGATTTAATATTATTTATTCAACTTTATTCACGTCAATAGCTTTGAATGAAATAAATTTGAAGAAATAGGAATACTAACCTGCCTCGCTTGAAGCCTCACGCTGTCCATCAGAGATGTGATACTAATCTTCGCGACTTTATGCATGATACTGTTGAGCTCATCGGCATTAATGTGGCGAGCGATCAAAGCTTTGAGGAGGGTGAATGCTGTTGCCTGGCGCTCCCTATCTTCAATATCCTGCTCACAATAGAGAAGCAACACTCTCCTATCTTTAGCACCTATTTGCCAGCCCTTTTCTTCCCTCACCAGAGCACTGACTGTCTGTTATTTGAAGAAAAAAGTTAATGGAAATCAAATAAAATATATAGAGAAATATAAACTAATTACTTTGTACATTAAGTTCAGTCTGTATGTGTTATAAAAATAATAATAATAAATAAATAATTAAAAAAACTATTAGTATTATAAGTAAAAACTTCACAACACACTGCAATATACTACTAGGTTTTTTTTTTATCTCAAAGATTAGAATATAAAGGTTTCAAGGAAGAATTGTCGTAGAAAACTTGGATAAAACAACCATAACTCAGATTACGGGATCGTAAAAATGAATTATAAATGGATTTATTAATCTCATAATCTCCTCAACCAATGTAGAATTCCAAAAAATATCAATATTCAAAAAAATTACCTTAAAGGCAGCCATGACCAAGTCGAAGTTGTCTCCTTTACTGAGGCCAGCAGATGCAAAGCGATGGAGAATCTGGAACAATGATGAACAGATCGCCTTCAGGTGAATATTGATGGAAGAGAGCTTCATACGAGTCAACCAAGGGAGGCACTGAACAGCAAGCGTGCAAATCTAGAAAGAAAATTAAAACGATATAGCTGTATGTTATTACATCGACAGACATTAATAATGTTGTTCAGTGAGTTTTTATAATATGGTAATTAAATATATTTGTATACATCTGACTCTCATATTTCATCCATTATCCATTTGTGATTTAAGTTGGATGTTGTCCTAATATACTTGGTCACCACAGTAATATTACATTGTGATATTAGAATAAAGGAATAATCATAGCTCGATCTGTTACAAAAAAGAATATTGTTTATTCATAAATAACTAACCAGACAGTAGCTCAATAGTAGAAAGAAAGTAAATCAGAATCAAAAAAATTTGTTTGTAATACAACAGGAAATAGAAACCGATTCAAGGTCTGGGTGATAGTGTGATCTGATTTGGCTGTCACAAACACAGTGATATTTGTGTGAGCGATCCAATGTTAAGATAGTTTTATGCAGAGTAGGTTTGTAGTAGGGTTTCCACATGTTACAGTATTTTTCTAGGAAAATAAGTAGTTCTGAAGACTAGGAGCTCCTGCTTCATCTAGGCCTTTAGTGCACTGGCAGAACTAGACGATATTGGGTGCAAGCAATTATTGAAACAAGAGAACTTAGTGAATACCACTGTTTCTTTAGAGAACTGCTGTCATATGGAATATACAATTTTTTGTATATTTCTATATTTCATACAGAAACAGAAACTCCACAACTTTTTCCTTTAAGTCATTCAGTGTTAGCCGTTATTGTCACTCTGTGACCGCAGACGATTCTGTATTTTTTTACAAGCATATCGCCTGACACCACGGTCAAGAGAGGACTGTCACTGTATACTATGTTCTATGTGACGTGGATGAGGCAATCCTATGCAATACAACTGAGCAGTTTTACTACCACGTCAGACCATGCCCTGTGTGCTCAAACCTTTAAGTTTCAATACAATATTTTAAAAAATAAAATAAATAATAACCTTAACATGCTGCGAATCAATGCAGTCCAGAAGGTGTTTGACCAATGGATTCAGCATGCCTTTGCTTTTTTCAGTCTTTAGTTTCTCTCTCTTCAACAAGAAGTAGAGGAGTTTGAGGCCAAATTCGACTAAGAGGTGGTCATTTGTCTTGGAGCATTCTGAGCTCATCAGGGCCTTTTTCCGTTTTGGTTCTGAAAAATAAACAAAATAAGTTAATAGATTTGTTATTTCCTACTACATTTAAATATCAAATACATCAAGGGAGGTAAAAAAAAACCTGCAAAAGCATATTATCTGGTCTGTGAGATGAATTGGAAAAAAATAAAACAAAAAGTAATAAAACTGACTTTTTTTTTTTTTTAACCAAAATTCTAAATAAATCTTTGTGAAAATATAACTAAAAGTTTATCAAATAGTTTTAACATTTTTTCTTAACATTCCCTTAAAAAAAAAAAATACTGTATTCTTTTCGTAATCACAGAAGTTGATTTTATTTTAATTTTTAAAAAGATCTTCCATTTATCAATTTTTAGATAATTTCGATAAATATCTTTCAATGTGATTTTTTAATGTCAAATTCCTAGTTTCACTCAGGCTAATCATAATTATTTTAAAAACTAATCCTTATGCATTATAAGAATGTATGGAAATAGATAATGAATGAACCAGAGGGCCTGGGATAGTTGGGAAGGTTTTGATAGAATTTTGAGAATTTAAGTGGTATTAAGTCAATGATAAAAGGTATATTGAGTATTTTACGTAGGATTTTGTTGGAGACATAATACAGAGCAGTACAAAAAGGAAGGAATGCGTTTGATATTCAACTGTTTTGCTGTCCGCCACAGTTCAAGTCCATAGGTCCAAATATGGTTTTGTGCATGAGGTGTTTGCATCAAAAATGTCAATGGCATTTCTATCTTATTCCTCTCCAGAGAAAGATGGGGAAAACCTCAATTTTCTCTGCTGCTTCATAAATTTGTTTTCCTAACGTACCATACAGTTTTGAAATCAACATTCAAATTTTCTTTAGGTGTTCACAAGTATCGAAGCCGCAATATATTAGGCCAGTCAAATAAGACATGAACATCGGAAAAAATGAAGAAGTTCATTTTTTTGATATGTTTTTAGGATACATGCAAACTTTCAAAGATGTGTTTAAAGTCTCTGTTCAATAGAATATCGGCTTCTATACTTATCCTAGGGCTTTTTTTCCTCTGTTGTAGACACATTTTATTTATGCACTTAGCTGAAAGGCCAATAGTTATCCAAAAACCTAAATTGGCAAATTATTTTGCAACTTGAGAGTCTGAAACCATGGTTTTTCCAATGTAGTTTAAACCTTTGCATTGGCAGCTGTCAATGGAGAGATGGGATGTCCTATACAGGGTGTATCGCAAGTAGATGACAACAAGCAAGATGGAGAAATTAGATCAAAAATGTAGTTAAACAAAGCAAACCGCATGTTTCTATCTTATTCCTCTCCAGACATATGCCGTTCCAAAGGTTATATTGAGAAAACCATGGTTTTGTAGGAAAACCTCAATTTTCTCTGCTTTCATAAATTTGTTTTCAACGTACCATCACAGTTTTGAAATCAACATTCAAATTTTCTTTAGTTCTTATGCACTTTCAATGTTCACAAGTATCTTTTGAAGCCGCAATAATATATCAAAAAATTAAAATTTTAGAAAAGTTTTGTAAGCGATAAACTTTTGAGGATTACTACTCTTCCAAAAAAAGAGTGCAAGCTGCCAAATCTCACAAAAGTTGTGAAATTTAATTACCTTTCTAACAGTATACTCAGAACTGCAATTATCTCTCAACTTCGTATTACAATTGGAATAGAAAGGGAAAAATAACTGATGTCATGGTTATTTTGTGTGGTCTTATCTGCAATAAATTTAATTTATTTTTTATGTAAATTACAAAGAAACCTACTAGGGGAGAGTTGAAACATAAAAGTATGTGAGAAACGTCTGACATCAGGAAAGTTCTTGTTTACTTCTTATAGATTATGTCCGCATTACGGTTTGTTTACCTTATCTCCCTAATTCTTTGTCTGCCTACTTCGCATAGTAAATAAAAATAATTGTCAGTATTGTGCAAATATTCAGACTATTAAATTCGTTTTTAGTTGAAGAAGTACAATGCCAAATTTATACACAGGTGACCAGTACCAGCAATGGGTAGTGGAATATTATTGATATAGGCAAAGTGCAGAATGTGGGGTGGAGTGTAAAAGTTATGTGAGTGCATTGTGATTCGTTTTCTTCGATCCTTCAGATGGTACTCCTATCTTTAATCTGAGATAAGTGGGTTTGAAGATAATTGGAGGCCATTTTTAAAATCAGGATGCAATGATAAGATAACTGTGCCATCAGCAAATGTAACTAAGAAGATATCAGGGGTTATAGAGATATCTGCAGTACAAATGATATAGAGGACTGGTCCCAGAATGCTATCTTGTGGTGTGCCTCAACTGGTTAGCAGTTGGAAAATTCTGTTCTCCAGCAAACTTTACAGGAACAGTTATAGAGGTAGTATTGAAGAACTAAGAAAAGAGATGGTTTTGAGTTTCTAAAGCTAATCGATATGCCATACCAGGTCAATATTAAAATCAGATTAGATAAAACAATTTAAATATTCTGATGAAGAACACTCAAAAATAACCATTGCTAGGTTAAATAGAACCTTCTCAAAGAAGTCTAGGAGGTTCTGAATTATTCTAAGCCAATATGCATAAAAAAAATCACATCCATCTGTGACCAAATGACTTTAAGACGTGATAAAAGTTAGGAGGATGATTATGTAACTTGTGAAGATAAATAATAGAAGTCTTCAAGTGATTAAATTGCTTCTAGTTTGAGCACACACACACACACGCACGCACACACGCACGCACGCACGCACGCACGCACACACGCACGCACGCACGCACGCACGCACACAGGCACCCAAAAACGCACGCACCCAAACACACACGTTTATGTACATTGTGTATATATACAAACATAAATATGATTTTATATAATTGTGATAAATAAAATAAATGGGAGATCTAGACCTTCAGGTATGAGATAAATATCAGGGCCCCTCCGAGACTCGTATTCAAGCTGCTTTGCATCAACTTTAACCTGTTGCTTGGACGTGAGCGATGGAATGCTCTCAGTTGAAATACCATAAGCCAGCTCGAGCAGTTCTTCAGGCTCCAGGAAGGCATTCTCAGTCAGACCTAAGGCCACCTGCTTCAAGCAGTTACTGACCTTGGTGATAGTCTGCGAAGACACTGTGCGTGACAGCTCCTGCAATTTAAAATTGAGTCAATTATTAATTATTCTAAGAAAGATTAAAAATAAAAAAAAATAAACAAGTAAATTGGTGTGTGCTTTAAAGGCAAAATTAATAAAATAATTTCCTACCTCCTTTAGTGGTAGCAGTATATTAAGTAAGTATTTCTCTGATGAGTACGTCGCCAAAATATGGAAAATGTCAAAGCTTCTGTTGACTCGAGCTTCAACTGTCTTAGCTGTGATCTGGTTGACTTGTTTTTCTTCAGCTGCATTTCCAAAAAGATCAGCAGTACAAACCTATAAAAATATATGCATATAAAATACGATAAAAAAAGAAAATGCTCAATTCAAATTAATAAAATTAAAAAATAACTTTTATTCAGGGACATACTGCCCTCTAAAAATAACAATAATGCACAACTAATCGTACCATTGGCTGGCTTCATTATAAACAGATGACCATAAAAGTATGTTACAAAATAAATAAAGCCAAGGCCCACCCCGGGCTGTATCGCAGCACAGTAAGAGTTTACAAGAAGTTAAGGAGGAATTTTTACCAATGCTAATATAATAAGAATTGTAATGTTTATATATATAACAAGATAGAGAAGAAATTTCATAAATAGGAATTAGTAGGGAATCCCCAAAAAAACAATTACTCATTAAAGCCCGGTCCAATGAGAAATCAATAAATAAATAGGTTACTGACATTTTTGGGTCATACCCAACCAAAAGCACTATTTAGAAACCAACTATATAACATACATTTTATTTGATTATTTGATTCTGAAAGATTATGAACACTTAACTGAATGTTTATTCATGAACGAAAATTCAAAGGAAACTAAATCCAAACATATAATACATACTAACCTCCAATGCCTTATGTATGGAGTCATCTAAATCACCCTTAGTGAACTTAGGTCCTAGAGCTTGTAGGACGCTGTGTACGGTATAGGCCAGAACGTGTACTTGGAAACCTCTAGTCAAAAGAGAGGCCAACTCAGAGAGGAGCATATGAAGATACTTCGGCCCAAGCGATACCATCACAGTTTGCAACGTGGTCCGGGCAGTCCTTCTCACTGCTTCTCCATGAGATTTAAGTAGATTACACAGCTTGAGTAGCACTCTAAAAAAAAATAAAAATAAATTATAACAATCATACAAAAGCTCTGTTATTAATCAAATTTATTGTGTTAAATGAATGTATTACAACAATATCCAAGTATCATTATTAGAACATACCCTGGCAGGTTCCTTTTAAGGAGAGCTGGGGAAGGAAGTTTCTGCAGCAGCTTCACGATCGCAATTGCCAACGGAGCTCTAAGAATGTCTTCTTCATCTTTCTCGAAATGTATATTTTTCTTATTTACCTATAATAATTTTTAAATTAATAAATAAATAAAATGAAAAGTATATATACAAAAGTGATAAATTAATCATAAAAAACTAAACATGAAATAAACAATGAACTATTGTAATAGTATTTACTAGTGATGTGTTGGTACCAAAATTTTTTCGATTCTCGATATTAGTTTTAAAAATAAATTTCTACTACAAAAAGTCATCAATATGAGAGCTAAAAAAACAAAGCTATTAGAAAAAAAAAAAATCATTTAATGAATAATTACGTAAACAGCAAACAGTATTGATTATCTACAACATATGATATAAGTAACAAAATATATCGTTCATTTGTTGCAACAATGATATAACTCAAAAACTTTAATTTTGCAGAAGGACAGTCTTCTGAATAAAGTACAGGATGATCTGTAGAGATACACTGGTGACATTATCCTTCTCTCTCCTAGTGAATAGTTGATGCTCAAATATAACGTACTACTGACTTAAACTACCTGGGTGGAATGGTTCATTATACAGTCAAAAGCTCGGCATAACTCAAAAGCTTGTTTTTGATGAGTTATGTCATTGTTGCAGCAAATGAGCGATATGATAAAAAGAGTCTATTTTGCGGACTATTTTTATTTAAGAAGATACACATTGCAAAGGTTCTGGAATTTTACTTATAATTTAAGGAATCACTAATTATTAGTAAACATTAGTGATGTTTTCAGTGAAAACTAAAACCTGTTGGTAGGAGGATGCGCTGATATTTCTCTTGAAATTGTTTTAATAGTTAGCATCGCACCTTCAGGTTTGCTAAGCCTTTTATTTATTATTTTAATAGTGTATTAGGGCTAGATTAAAAATGAAAAATGAAAAAAATTGTTTTTTTTTGTTTTTTTTTTAAACAGGAAAATGTATTATAATTATACAACTATCTCAAAACTCAGCAGTATTGATCGTTCCATAGGAATCAACTTTGGGATATCAATTCTCAATAGCTTTTCTCAAAAATCGGTGGAATCGAGAATCAACACATTCCTGGTATTTACTATCCTCATTTGATATGTACATGTATATTTTTCTTAGATAATGTAAGCATGATGGTATAAAAGGATCAATACAATTAGGATTAATGAATTATTTCTCATATCTATTGGTATTTTATTTATTCAAAGACTATTTCTGAATCTATGGAATATATCAATATAATAATAAATATAATATTTGTAGCAATAAAATTTTTTGTATTCTTTTAGAACTAATGGTGAATGGTTAACATTCGAAACATGTCTTTGAATAAAACTATTCCAATAGAATAGCAAATAATTCATCGATTATGATTATATTGGTCCTTCAATACCATCATGTGTACTACAAGAAAGTTTTATGGAGCGAAAAGATTTTTTAAGAAATTCATAGAAACAAAACAATGCTATTATACCTAGAAGTCAAACACAAACATCACCTGTGACTTCTTAAATATATTCATCTAGATGAGTAGCCAATAGTAAATTTCTATTAAATATTCATCAACAAGCAAAAATAATAACATAAGAAAAAACCAACCTTGTGATAGGAATCAGCGACATTTCTATGAGCCATTAACGACTGTAGGCTCGGCAAAATTACTCCAGCTAATTCGTTGACCACTTTTTCAGCTGCTGGTTTAGTTAGAGGCTGATTTCTTGAGACCTCTGCTGCTTTTTCTTCGCTGTTTTCATCTTCTACTTCTTCTGTTACTACAGATTCTTCCAGTTTATCAGAGTCTACGAATGAGAAAAAATATATTACATAATATCTACATATAGCCGGTTTACACACTCAAGCCATTTGCGCAAACTGGCTTGCACAAGCACAAGGCAGTTAAATTGGAGCATGTAAACGCAGGTTTGAGGTTTGCACAAGCCAAAAATTTTGGCTTGAGTAAAATATGTTGGGTCAGAAATTCGACTTGAGGAGGTTGCATTGGCATGAGCCTTAGCTCAAGCCTAGCGCATGCGCATTTTACGTTCGACCACCTGTTCCATACAATATTTTGAGTGAATGTGTATGATTTTTGGGGGCCGGAGTACATCATACCACTCTCCTTCCCCACTAATTAGTTTTCGTCCTTAAGGAAACTATTTTTTTATAATCTTCCAAGATTTAACGATTTTATTAGTTTTCGTCCATAAGGATACTATTTTAAGATGGGAAAAGGACATCTTTCTCCACATATATACATATATTATGATGATGATTGTATTGTTAACTGTGAGTTTTTACTAAGGAGATGAATTTGACGGAAGGACTTCCTTGACTCCTTCCAAACAAATTAGGTTTCGTCCTTAAGGATACTATTATTTTTTTTTTTTTAAATCATTCAGTATTCAACAATTTAAAATTTTAGTTTTCATCCTTAAGGATACTATTTTGAGGTCCGCCAGGATTTAACGGTTTTTAAGTTCCGAAAAATTATTATTATTATCCGAAGGATAATCCACAATTATTGTCTTTAAGGATACTGTTTTCAAATCTTTCAGGATTTAACAATTTTAAGATGGCGAAGCATATTATACCATTGTTGTCCATTGCAAAAATTAATAGTTCTTCGTCACAATTCTCCATTTTCAACAAAACAGAGAGGTTTTCACTTCAAAACTGTGCAAGCAGAACTGAACGTGTAAACAGTATCGACTTGATTTGCACGAACTGGCTTGCACAACCCTGTTAGCACAAATGGCTTGAGCGTGTAAACCGGCCTTAAACATCAATAAATAAAAATATCTTGCATACCTTCATTATTAGTTAGTTCTTCAGTATTAGAAGTTTCTGGAGTAGCAAAGTTTCCTGCTTGCGAGAGGTCAAAGTGGAAAGCATTTAGTATTTCTGATACTATACGAGTCACCTGTTTTTGATAATCAGTGCTAGACTTCAATTTGGCAAGGAAGCTACGAAGTATGACACTATAGTACTTCCAAGGCAATAAGCTACAGATACTTCCGATCGCCTATGAAAAGAGAAAAAAAATATCAGAAATAATATTTCTAAATTTAAATAAATTTCTAATATTTCTAAATTAAAAAATCAAAATAAGGTAAATCATTATATTATAATGATTTACCTTATTTAAATTTTTTTTTTTTTTCTGCTATTTGTTGAAATGCACAATTGTATACAATAAAATCAAAATACATCCAGTAAATGTGAGGATAATGCTCATAATGAAATGTCAATTGCTTGTAAATCAACTAGCCATTGGTAGCACGCACTTCAGTAAAAGTTCTATATTAGAAGGTACTGAGAACATCTTCTTTTCAGACGCCTCGGAGGGTTATCTGGAATAGAATGGGAAGCAAGTTGAGATCCTAGTGGATTTGAATAGTTATAGATATCTGGTTTGAGCTAGATCAGTAACACATGGTACATTAAGATCTTAATAGATAAGTTTGTTTGCGACAAAATAAGGAGCTTTGAGGATTGTTTGAAGGATTTAGGATTCCAAGGATTGGATATAAGACAAATTGGATTGTTAATGGAGATCCACAGCTCAAATCCCTACGTCCAAATAGGTCTAATTACTGTCAAGTAAATGAGTCTATAGTAATTAATCGGAAGATTAGAACATGTGTCTAGTAAATGTTGAAGTAGTCTGTATTGACGGGCAGTTTCTTGTCATTTTAGCCTTTTATGTGGGTTCCAAGTAAGTCGTTTGTTCAAATGGATTCCTACTTAGGAGATCTGTTCAACAGGGATTTATGGAATATTGATAAAGGATACTGTAGGACAAGCAGTATGTATACGGCAAAGGGTAAAGGTTATTTGATGTGATTAGTTTGGATTTATTTTAATTCTCTAATTTTGACACCATTCTAGAAGGTTTATGGTATGGAATTGGAGTGTCTTGGAGGAAATGAAGGATCATTATTTACTGATAACACACATGTGTCAATTACATCACATTACATTTTGAAATTAGTTAGTTGAATATAGTTAAAATATTTTTAAGTTTTCGATCAACTAGTCTAAGAACAAAAAATGTTCAGTCTTAATATTCTTTTTACACTATAATTATTATACCGTTGATTCTTCAGGTAATAATTTATCTTAGATTTAAAAAATAAAAACAGATAAACCATTTTTAGTAATTACCTTGATAGCAGAGTCTATAATTGTGTTCTTTTCTGCATATTTGGGAGAAAGTATGAAATAAGAAATCATTGGATAAACATAATTCATAAGAGTCTTTGGATTCCAAGAATATTCTGGTTTCATTGAAACTTCAGAGAACCTGTGTACACAAAAAATTTTTTTGAGAATAATAAAAAAAAGTTAAAATATCTGCACTAAACACAACACTGAAATTACCAAAGCCACCTTGATAAAAATATTAGCAATTTTGTGGCACTTGTGAATAGTCAGTTAAGTGCATTAAAGTTTATGAGTTATCACCAGAAAGCTAATTTTTTAAAATGGAACATGTTTTACCAAAGACCTAGTTAGTCAAAAGCGATACTTTTTTGTGATGAGTGTCATAACGCGTATTTTGATAATAGTAGAAGCAGTTAGGAGCTCAACTCTTGTCACACTAAATAAACACTATCTTGACTAGGAGACAGGTTCTAATGAGTGAGCTCCTTTTGACTTTGTTTCTCCTAATACAAATAAAACATTTTTAACCTGGATATGACTGATCTTGCTCGATCCCTCTCAGCTGTTCAAAATTTTGGAACATGTTTTACCCACGACCTAGTTGGTCAAAAACGATAAGTTTTTTTAGGAATGAGAGGGTGTCACAGGTTGTTTGACGCGTACTAGCTCTGATAGTGTTGCTCAGATTAAAAATTTGCTTAGTGTTAACTTATACAAAATTAAAAAGAAAACATTTTTTGTTATGACATTTGTTAATAGGACCTATTGTTTAGGAGCTATATTGGTTTGAATGAAAAAAGTCATGGTTTGCTTACAATTTTTAAGTGCTTACAATTTACAGCTTTTTGACAGATGCTAGCTTAGTTGGTGTTGCTTAGATCGAAAGTTTGATGACCTCCTACTTGTCAGAAATTTAATGAAAAATATTTTTTGCTAAATACATTTGTCATCAAGACCTACCGTTTACCGGAGTTATATTGGTTTTTCTTTTAAAAAATCACATTTTAAACCCATACTTTTTCTCAACTTTGTTTATTTATAATAATCATTAATTGTTAATTTAATTTAAACAATTTAAAATTATATAAGTATGCAGAAAAAAATATAGAACACAAGGGCATAGACGGTTAGCAGGATTAAGCTGTATAATTTGAAAATTTATCTCCTACAGAAAACTGAATCACATGTAAGTGAAAAAAAAAAAGAAAAGAAAAGAAAACATATGAGCACCGGCTCAAATCAATAGTTTTAGGAAGGTTTGCCTGACCGAAATGAACGAATTAATAACCTTTTGTTGTTAGCACTGATAATGCAGTTCATTATCTGCAAGTTTCTTAATAGTCTCTGTTAATCTGGATTAAAATTAAAATTAAAAATTGGGTGTCTAATTATGCTTTTACCTAAGCTTTAACCACCTAATCAGTGTAATTTTAACAAGGTTAAAAATTACTGCTATGCGTGATAATATAATTTAGGAAATAATGGTTATTAATTGCATGCTCCAATACAATATTTTTTATTTATATAAACAAATAAAACTTCAATTATTAGTTAGAATCATCCAAGTTTTTAATTATGAGAGCGGGGGAAGCCACGATGGGGGATGCTAGTGTACTACATTTTTTAATAAATGTTTTTCTTTTTAGCCGTTTTATATATATTTTTTTCCCCTTATAACATTTTCCAGGGTAAAGTGCTCTTTTTTCCCACTCCTTAGAAGAGCATTATAATGAAGTTTTACTATGGTTACTGTAGGAGATATTTTATGATGGAGATAGTTTGGGATGCAGTCAGGAGTTTTATTACACATCCAAGTTATAAAACTTTTAATTGATTGCCGACGTTTCAGCCTGCATCGCAAGCCTACTTCAGAGAGATTGTTGCCAGTCCGGAGACAATTCTCTGACAAGCGACATTGATAAAGTTGTTCATGACTGGCAACAATCTTCCTGAAGAAGACTTGCAATTCAGGCTAAAACATCAGCACTCCATTAAAAGTTTTATAACTTGGATGTGTTTTTCTTCCTCCTTACTGCATCCCAGACAATCTTTTTCATATGATATAAAAAATATATTCTGTACACCCAATTGCAGTTGTTTTGGTTGTTTTTCAGAACTAAAGATAAATATCAAACATTTGAAGATAGTGATATAATAAACTAAATACCATTAAGTGGCAAATTATTTATCAATTTATAATTAATCAAAGTAATATAAATATATAGTTTAACCAATTAGATTTAACCACAACAAATAAACATCAAGCAAACAAGATAAATAATTTGGAAAACATAATAATATATTGAGATTACCTTAACATTGCCCTAACTCTCCTGTGCAATTGAAGATGTACCAAATTTTCGAAGAAATCCACTTCCAAATCTGATTTGCTCGATAGCGGATGCAGATCAGAAAATACATAGTGTATCGAACTGCACTCTCGTACCTAAATTAACAATTGATCAATAATACAAATCAAATAACTTTGATAATAAAATTACTATGATTGATAAAAAATAAATAAATAATAATAAAATAAAAAGAAAGTAATATTCAGAAATTGAACTCACCATATGACCAAGGATCAGAATGGCCTCCTGACGTAGATGGTCAACTTTGCCATTTATACCGCTACTGAGGAGAGGAAAAAGAGTGTCATTGAGGAGAAAGTCGAGCTCAGCTTTGTTCCCCGAGTGGTTCAAACAAACCCTTGGACACAGATTCTGCAGGCAGTGGCGAGCGTTGTCTTTTAATGAAAGATCCTTTTCCTGTAACATTTAGAAAATAGTCATAGGTTTTTTTTTTATCTACATAGCAAAGTGAATTTACATAATTTCTTTTCTTTTTTAATTTGGTTGATTTCCAATGAATATCTTTCAAAGAAAGACTATAAATAATTACATACCTCCCTCAGATAGAAGAAAGCAGTATGGATGATGATCGCAGCCATCGTGATGCTCGGCACAGTGGTTGGTTGATCAAGAGCAGCGAAAGCCTTCAGTCTTCTGGTAAAGTCGGGCTGGTCGATCCACTTAGAGTCCCAAGCGGTCAGGTCCAGAAGTATTTCACTATCTATTTGAGATCTGTGATAAAAAAACAAAAAAAATTTTATTAAATAATGGGTCATTTCATATGAAATGTCTGTTTTAATTATTTCAGAAATTCAAAGCAGGATTTGTGGACTTCTGTTGTTTACTAATTTTATGTTTAGAGACCATAATCAGCCACTATTACTATATTTATTATCACTGTTACACTGTTAAGTATGGCGTCAAATATGACCATGGAAATACACGCGATTTTAGACTGATTCTTATATTAGTTTAAATATTTGAACACTTGGCAACCCAAGCTGCAAGAAATATTGCCAGTGTCTCAGGGAAAGACTCAGATACATGCCAAAATCAAATTTGATCCAAAAAAATTATTGGTTTCTGTGTGGTGGTCAATAATCAATTCATTTCTCCTTTTTACTCAGAGGTGAAACCATCACATTCACATTGTACTACAATGATATTGATATAATGCATCAGAAAGTTATCAAAAAACAACTTGAATTGGTGAATTGGAAGGGACCTATACTATTACAGGACAACACCAGACCTCATGTTTCACGACAGGAAGTGGAGAAATTAATTAAGCTGTCCTGAAGTCCTTCCATAATTTGTTCAAAAAGCTGGATTGCAAAAGACTTGTGAATAAAAGGATAAGAGCGATTAACCAAAGAAAAGGCCTGAGATTTAAATACATTTTTGTCAGAAACAAAAGTCCTTATATAATAGATCAAGACAAGGGACACTCAACAAAATATAATACAAATGATGAAGGCATGAACGCTATCTATAATGGCAGCCGATTTTGTTGCTCTGGTTATTCCTTACTAATGAATCCTCTTAATCACTTAACTATATAGCGCTACACTGGCAATATAGGACTTGCGTTAACAAGCCTTGAAGCCAAAAAAAAGTTGGATGACTTCCTTAAAGATAAAATTTTCGAAAATGATTATCAAACTATAAAAACCCTGAATTTTTTTATTCTGGCATTGAAGTGTTAATAAAACGGGAAAAATGTATAAACAAATAAGGGAAAATGTTTTGATTTCATAAAGTTGTTTTAGTAAATAACCTTTTCTGTGAAAACGGACATTTTATATTTTTAAAAAAAGATAGTTTTTATTTATGTGACTCAATTTAAATCATATGAATAGGGATGAGTCAATTCTCGATTCCAACGAAAAATTTTGGTTTCAACATTTCATTAATATAAATAAATATTTTATAAAATCATAAACTTACTCAGAACGTTGGGAAATATCAAGCGTAAGGGACAGCAATAACTTGCGATGCTGTGGAGCAGAGAGAGAAGAGAAGAGAGGCACTATCTGCCGCAGATAAACTCCAGGATCCTTCACACCCTTCATCAAATTGTTTCCTGTTGTCAGTAACTGAGTGATCTCCTCGTCGTCTTTCTTAAAGCTCTTAAGAAGAGATGGGAGGATAAAGGATAGGAGGGTCTCGGAGGTGACGTTTTCAGAAGGCGATGAGGTGATAACGGAAAGAACTTGAAGTTCCCTTTTGGCGAGTGATTTTTTGGATTTCAGCCTATCTTGAAGTATCTTAAGGATATTGGGGATGTAATAGGTAAGCAGCTCCTTACCACTCACATTTTCTCCTTCCTCACCTAGAAATAATAAAAAATAGAATAATAACAATTGCTTAGTATTAAAAAATGTGTTATTTTAACAAATATATCTGTATACACTTGGGACTAAATTAACAGATGTGGTCTGGACCAAGATAGGCTGGGATAACTAAATCCTTAGTTAAACATCCAATTATAAAAAACTTTCTATATAGAGGGCCGATGTTTTGACCTGCCTTGCAGGCCAGGCCTAAAAATAACAAAATACTGGCTGTGACCAAAATGAATAAATTAAATTAATTTATAAAACAATATCAAAAAGAGTTAAATAAATAATAATTTAAAAATTGAATATGAAATATTATCAAGGGGCACTCGATGGCCAAGTAAGATTGAATCCCACCTGGGTGGGCTAAAATTTATTTCGTGGCAAACCCACGAATAAATCTTGACCTTCCCACCCTGGAAAACGAGGTGAGTATAGGACTTCAATGGAAGTGTTGGGCGCCAAAAAAAATAAATAAAATAAAATAAATAAATAAATAAATAAATAAAAAAAAAAAAAAAAAAAAAAAAAAAAAAATAGTATCAAGGTCTAGTTTAATGATACAATACATTATTGAATTATTTTTGGTTGAATGATACAAATTTTAAATTGGTTGAACTAATTGAACCTAATTAATACTTTTGATATTCATTCAATTATGTAATAAACTCTTTCATTATTCTTTTGTAAATTAATTTACTTTGTTCATTGTTTTTGTATCATTATGGTCATATCCAGTTTTTGTTATTTTTAGCCCTGAAGAAGACCTACAAGGCAGGTTGAAACATTAGCAATCCGTATAAGAAGTTATTTTAAACTTAGATGTCTAATTTAATACTTATTGTGTATACAATGATAATATACATAAGAAACATTATTTCATATATAAATCAAAAAGTTCATCACTTGAAAAAAATCACTAATTTTTTTTTTTTGTTTGTTTAAGTACAGACATTCTATCTCTCCATAGTCTAATAACCATCATATTGAACAATCAGTTGCATCAGTTCGGCCTTCCAGATATTGAAATGCCTTCTCCAACCTAACACACCTTTGTTAATGATGATACAAATTAGACCATCCTTCCCATCCTCCTGACTTCCTGTAGTAATGTTCTTATAAAATTGGCTAATATCGTCTCGAATGTTTTGAAAAAAAAAAAAAAAAAAAAAGTTATGCATAATAAAATGAAATAAAAAAATAGAAGGCTCAGTTGATCAATACTTAGGTGGACTGAAACTGAATGGTATTTCATATTTAGTCATTCCAGAGTTATTCTTAATAAAGAATTTTTTTTTAATTTGTGTAGAAATGCACCCAAATGTTTATGTCATTAAAAACAATATATTGCAACAAATGTGTATGACACATTCTTAATTCCAAAATAATCTTCAACAAAAATTTGGAACCACTTTTGCTACATCTTTTTATTTAGAGTCTTCTACTATCCCCTAATTCACATAACAAAAGAGTGGCCTCAGTTACCAACAACTTCTGTTTCAATAATGGAGCAAAATTATGAGAATTTGGTACTTTACTATCATTGTGAACAAAGGAAAGCTAAACAAGTACTGAGACAAGATAAGGGATACACTGCTTACAAAATGATTCAGAATGTAATCAAACATGAACTTCTTATCACAATTTATAGCTTCCAAATGTAAATAAGAAGAAGAGAGGAATTACGATTCAAATTTCAAACACGAAGAAAAAGGTGATTTTTTTGTAACTAATCCCACAAGTAGTGAAATCAGCACTTACGAGGTGTGATCAATAAGTTCCAGGACTAAATTTTTATACATTTATTCATACAACATACAGGTTATTCAAATTTGTCTCCTTCGAAGTACTCCCCTTGGGAAGCTACACACTTTTCCCACCGGTGTTTCCACTGATCAAAAGCCCCAGAAAACTCTTCTTTTGTAAAGGTGTTTAGCAGCTCCGTTGTTTTTTCTTTAATTTCGTCAACTGAAATCTTCGTCCTTTTAGGTGTCTCTTGAGCTTTGGGAAAAGAAAAAAGTCGGCTGGAGCCAGGTCAGGTGAGTAGAGGGGCTGAGGAATGACAGTCATTGCGTTTTTTACACAAAAGTTACGGATAACTAATGCAGAGTGAACAGGAGCATTGTCATGGTGAAGGACCCAATAACCACTTTGCCACAGCTCAGGTCTCTTTCTTCTCACAGCATTACGCAATTTTCTGAGGGTTTCAAGATAAACAAAACGATTAATTGTTTGACCTTGTGGAAGGAATTCATAGTAGACAACACCTTTACAGTCAAAGAAAACCATAAGCATGACCTTCACATTTGATTTGACTTGGCGTGCTTTCTTGGGTCTTAGAGAACCTTTTGATGTCCATCACTTTAGCAACATTGTCATCATTGATTGACGTTGAAGGGCGTCCGGAACGAGCATCGTCGTCTGTGGATGTTCGGTTGTTTTTGGTCGGCATCTTTAAACCTCTTGAACCACTGATGGCAGCATGATCGGCTTAGACATTTTTCACCAAAAGCCTCTTGTAACATCAAAAAGGTTTCAGAAAACGTTTTGTTCAGTTTCACACAAAACTTCACACAAACACGTTGCTCTTCTTTCACATTCATTTTCATAAAATAGCCAAACTCTATAAAACTAACCTCAAACAAACTGTGCTAATGTTACTTTCAGTGATGTTATGATAGATCTGCAAACACAACTGTGTTCCTGTTGAGTCAGGCAATCCAATGCTGCCAACCGCATCGCTGTGAGACATTGCATTCCCATAGTATATAAAAAGTCCTGGAACTTTTTGATCACACCTCCTATATTGTAAATTAGAGAGGATACTATCACTAAATGAACTAAAAAGGACTTCAAATGAATTTTAAATAGTTAAACTAACTAAATGAGGAACAGAAATGCCAATTGTAACTTTAAAATAGTATAAATATAATCATTGTTTATTTATGGAGTAATAAAAAGATTAATACCTTCTTCTATCAGAAGTCTCTGGATCATTTCCAGAATGGTATTATGGACTGAACCGTGCAGTTTAGGAGAAGTCCAAAGTTCTATAATAGTCGAAAGAATGGATCTTCCATGTTCATCTTTTTTATCGAGGAGCTTGAAGTGTCTATAGAAACAAAAATGGAAAGTTTAATATAGAGTCATGAATTCAATAAATCTTTCTACAAAAAATAATTATATAAGCATTATTATAATATTATTGATTAATAATATATTGATAGATATAGAATTAATTAACAATAGAAATTTTTTGTTTAAGGTAAAAAATTAATTTACTATTTTCATCAATGGACAAACATCTCTTAGAGTTACTTTGAATGTAAAATTTGTTTGAAAAATCACTTCCACACTTACTTTGGATTTTTGCTCCAGGTGTTGAAAAGTTTAAATTGAGCTGTCGGACTGTTCACAGCCTCAACAGGCATATTAGGAATGTAAGGCCAGACTAACACCTGTAATTGCATCCAAAATAAAACTATTTACTATAGTGAATTACAAATTTATAAAATTATATTTTAATATGGAAATTATGTATTCTTTGCCATCATAATTATATAATAAAAGATAAATCTCTTCATTAATCAATTGACAACAGTAAAAACCACCAATCTTCACAAATTCTTTTCAATGGTTTTTTTAATTGATACAATAATTAATTACATAAATGCATCTTGTAAATATGAGATACAAATGCATCAAAAATGTGTAAAACAAAAGAACTGCAATATTATTCACAACAATTAATTGTAATTATTGAACATGAATATTTGCAGAAAAATAATGCACTATACCCAAAAAGATATATATATTTTTATTTTTTTTCGAGTCACCCACTTTGGGATTAGTTGAATCAATTATTTTTCTTATGGCTGCTTCATTGGGCTTCCTCCAGTACTCCTTCATTCTCTCGGATGTTGCCTTTCTTCTCTCCTCTGATACTACAGTACCTCTTCTAGCTTTAGGTTGTTATAGGAATCTTAATTTTCATCTTTTCAACAATTTTCTTAAAGGTGTAGTATTTTTTATTGCATTCTCTATAATTAAATTCATTAAAATCAAGTTGAACCAGTTACATTTTCTCTTTTTGTTTTGGAAAAAATTGAATATTTCTTTAGTGAATCTATTTTCATTAATTTTAAATATATGACTGTAAACACTCATTCTTCTTTTTCTCATAGTATTTGAATGCTGTTCAGTTTTCTAGTACAGAGTTTTATTTGAAATCAAATGACTCTATTATTTTTAAATTTAGGCCCTAATATTTTCCTCAAAAATTTTTCTTTCTTTCTTTTTCAAATCATCCAGTAATCCTGTATTTGTTAAAGTTAATATTTCTGATGCATAAAGTGCTTCTGGCCTTATGACAATTTGATAATGTCTAAATTTTGAATTCCAAGACGGTGATTTTTTTATTATACGTATTATTGGTTAGCTGAAAGGCAGTTTCCACTTTTTGTATTCTGGATTGATTGTCTTTTTTCGCTCCTTAATTCCAACTTATCCATTCACCTAGATATTTAAAGTGGTGCAATCTCTCTATTCTCTGAATGAATAATTTCCAAAAAGGTTGGTGAGTTTTTAATTTTTGTTAAAATTTTAGTATTCTCAAAAGAAATGTAGAGTCAAACTTTTGCTGCTTCTTTTGCTAAGAAAAGAGATCTATTAAGTTCAAAAAAATAAATTGAAAACTAGTATTTACTAACCTTAAAAACTGCATTAATTTCGTCTTCAGTCCATTTATAACCCTCATAGACTTCATAAAACTGTGAAATCAAATGGAAGGAAACAGCTCGTACATTTTTAATAACTTTGATGTAACCAGGATGAACTTCTTCTCTGTAAAAAATAAAGTAAATAATAAATAAGTAAACTAAATTATACTCAGATAACTTTCAATAGTTAAGTGACAATTGACACATTTCATAACCTGAAGCTGGTAATTTTTGTTTTAATGTTCTACATAATACAATAACATATAAGAACAAATCCTTACCTCTTGTTGAGAATAGGCGGAATATGAGACGACACGATCAATACTAGTCTGAGAAGAAAAGCAGCCTGAGCTGGTTCTAGGAGTCCCCCGCAGTACGTTAGGACAGTCTTCAGAAGGTGAGCTGTTGCCATTAGGCGTCTTGGAGGGGTGCAATGCTCCAGATCGAAGGAATCAATGATTTTATTCACCATTTGGGTGGCATCATCTAAAAGAATATCAAACTTAAAGTTTTTTAGTTCATGTTTCCCTTACTCAAGCCTTCAACAGGGCTGAAAATCACATTATCTCATCTTTTGTTAAATGAGGAAATAAGAATAATGAAAATGATAATTTTTAAAACACACCTTCTACCAGCTCTGCCAAATGAGAAAATGCCATTTTGAAGAAATTAAAAAGCTCTTCGCTAGAACATCCTGATAGAAACCTAAGGACAGCAGCTTTCCGAGCCTGCTTAGTCTCCCTTTTTGATGAACTCACCTTGCTGTACATTTTACTGTACACTATCCTGAAACAGAAATAAGAATATAATTCATTAAATTACATTTTACAAAAATACGACAATATTGGGGAAATTAAAATATAACTAATTTACAGGAGAATAATTCCTAAATTTAAATAAAGCAATATAACGTCAGTAGGTACGATAAGAAGAACAAGAAATCATCATAATACTAAAAAAAAAAAAATCAACTTTAGACTTCATAGTTTTAATGACGTAAAATGAAGTTCAATTATATAACTCATATTAATTATAAGCCCAGCACTTTACTCCTTATATAAATTTGTTTAATTTCACGACATGTTTTGGGAAAATACTTTACCCATCCTCAGGCAAGAACCTATTTTACTGTGTTCCCACATAGTCAATCTGTTTAAAAGTTATTATGAACATTTTTACTACTCATTTTTATTAAGTGCCACCTACGTGTTTCAGGAATGCTCTTCCCATCTTCAGGCTTAACAATCTTATAGGCCAATACAATGCATTTTTGTTTTAATTAGAAACACTGTCAACTTCCCTGGAAGGAGAAGAAGAGGACATCAATCTAAGAGTTGGATTGATGATGTGGAAGAGGGCTTGATAAAAATGTGAGAGACAACTGGAGAAGAAATACTCTGGATAGAGATGGTTGGAAGTGATTGTTAGGCAGAGTTGGGCAAAATTTAATCAAAGCTAAAAAATAATCAAAATTCAATCATAGCTATTAGGCAACTAATTTCCTGGAATCAATCACCTAATTTAATAATGATTAAATCTTTCAGTCAAATAACCATTAGTTCACTAAAAAATGACTGAAATATTTAATCATTATTAAATTAGGTGATCGGTTCCAGGAAATTAGTTGTCAATGATTAAATTTTGATTAGTTTTTAGCTATGATTAAATTTTGCCAAACTCAGTTGTTAGCGAAATCAAAGCTCACTAAGGACTGTATAGTTGGAAAAAAAGAATAAATCATTTAAGTCAAACTTAAATGATGTTTTATTTAGATAGTAAATGGGTCAAGAATGAAGTATTGAGTACGTTATTATTGACATGCAATAATAAGATTGTCAAACCAGAAGATAAGAAGAAAATTCCTATAACATGGCACAGAGCAGTGCTTCTTAAAATTGTAAAATAAATGCAAAAAGCTACATCATTAATATTTTTGTTTTCAATCATCTCAGATATATTTTGAACATTGAATTAATCTTAATATTGAATATGATATTATACAATAAAATTATAAAACATTTGTTCTTACATAATCAATATTAAATGAAAAGTTACCTGAGTATTATGGGAATAAGTTGGGCACGATGTTCAGGTCTCACAACATCACTCTGTGCGTCAACTCGGAAAAGCGTCAATTCATTTTTAAATGTCTTATCATCAATCAGGCCATAAATGTTATCTCTGAAAAATTTCAATAAATTATTAAGAAAAAATAATAAAAAAAAAAAGTGTTCAAATTTTATTTCTCTGTTTATATTTTATTAAATCCCAAAATTTTGCTCTGATTGTCCAGAGAAGTTTCATTGTAGTGTTGTAGGTAATTCTCTTATATTTTAACATTAAGTGAAGATCTGTAGTTCAGAAGAAGAGAAAGTAAGAATTAATGTTTTGCCAGTTCTTGTCTTTTTGATTTTTCATGTTAATCTAAAACAAAAGTCTATACTTCTATGTATCTATACCTCAGACTATAACCTAGTAAAAAGATTTAAATCTAGGCACAGTCTGAGGTATCATATGTAATAAAAAGTGTTCGAGGGGTACTAAACGATCAGAGATCTTAACTGAAAAGTTGACATGAATAGATTTAGACATTTATTTTGATTTTACATATTTTCAGCTGTTTTCCTGGATTGAATAATCGGTTCTGATGAGCAATTGAAACTGCAAAGTGATTTTTGTTGACTGGTAGATTACAATATGAAAAATTTCAATTAAATAACTTTCAAAAACATCATTAATTTTTTTTTTATATATAAATTTATTGAAATTTACAACTGTACAAAATATATACATCAAGTAAATGTAGTGACAGTGAATACAATGGCATGTAAATAACTTGTAAAGAAATACTCACTAGTAGCACTTCAATAAATTCTACACTATAAGGTCTAGAGGCAATCTTATTTTCAGACGCCTCGGAGGATTATCAGGAATGGAGTGCGAAGCAAGTTGGGAGACAAGTGTATTAGAGTGGTTATGGAGCTTACTATGAAAGGATAGGTACCTGGTTTGGGCTAAATTAGTAACATATGGGACATTAAGATCTTTATGGATAAGTATATTGGTCACAAAGTAAGGAGCATTAAGGCTTTTTCAAAGGATTTTGAATTGGATATGGGAAGAATTAGAAGGTTTAGTTGAGCCCCGAAGCTCAACTCCATATGTCCAAATAGGTCTGATAACTGCAATGTAAATGAGTCTTTTGTATTAAAGCGGAAGGTTTCAGCGTTTATCTAGTAAATGTTGAAGAAGTCGGATAATGTAGGACAGGAGGTTGTAGGTTACGACAAAGGGTAAAGGTTATTTGGTGAGATTTATTAGGATTCATTTTAAAATTGATTTTTCATAATCTTAAAAATTAAAAAAAATATAAGGAAAAATAAAATATAAATTTATTTTTTATACAAATGGCACTATTATGATCTCATACTTACTTGTAAGGAGTTAAATATTTGAACTTGTATTGCATAATGAAGTCGAGAGCACACTTCTGGACGTCTGGTACCCTGCTCGAAAGGAACTCATAAAATAGCTTGTTCAGCTCCGATTCTCGATATAAGCTCTTAGGTGATCGAAATTTGCCAAATATTCCCATGTGTGCCACCAGGCTTCTGAAATTGTAAAAGAAAAGAACAATGATATTGCTGATCAGTTTATGTAAAGGTTATATATTTTTAAAATAATGTTTAAATATCCTGTTCCAACAAACTGCTCAGGAGAGATTCCATCTCAGTTAAAGCCATTATATTCAGGAGGAAACCATTATGCTCAACCATTGTATGGTGAATAAATAGCCAAGACACCAAGAAATCTATTATTTAGAGTGTCAACTAAATTCTAATTGTATTTTTATTTATAATATAATAAAAATTTTTACTCAAATGAAATTTAACAGTTTACAATTGTAACATATTATAAATTAATACATGTTTTGGTAATAAAACAATTAACAGTGCAAAGTCGATTTAGCTATAACGGATATAAACTGTAAGGCATTTTTATCAGTAGGAAAAATATTGATGAGGTATAGTTGACTGTTACGTATTAGGAGAAGTAGATTGTTGGGGTATGGCAATTAAAAAATAAGTTTTTTATTTGTAATGCCATTTCAATTAGCATTGCATAAATATTTGGATTTAAAAACCTACCAAATAAAGAAAAAAAAAAAAATGATAAAAATAAATAAAAAATTAAAATTTACAAATCTAAAATACACAATTAAAATGCATACATCCTAGGAAGTAAATAAATAACTTTTTGCCATTTACACAAAAAAATTTTGGATTTGGCCATTTAAAAAAAAACATAAAAAAAAAAAATTATCCGTAAGACTTTGTATATAGGTAAGTGCCCTTAAATAGGTTCAAAATGAACCTCCCTACCCGAGATAATTTTTTGGCCAACGATCTTCCTAACACCCTGTATTTATATATATATATATATTTTTTTTTTCTCAGCTCCCAATGATCATTGGCGGCTATAACTCCAGTTTTACATAATCATAGGTTCCTACTACCCACACAAAAATCGGCATTCAAATCTGTGAGTTATAAGTCAAAACATCCCCTTCTAAGTAAAACTGAAGGGTGGAGTAGGTAAAGGGACCTTTGAGAAGGAACAGGAGAGGTGGGAATGAAGTTCATGTAAATGTCACAATTCTATTCTATTCTAAAACTCAGCCCATGCATCTCTCAGATACGGCACGTATATTGGAGTGTTAAAACAGAATTCCGAAGCTATTATTAATTTTTTAGCACAATAATAAAAAGTTATTTCTTGCATGCTCCTAGACTATAAGAAGTAAAAAACATGACTTACTTTGTGACCCATTTGGTTTTCCAATCTGATTCAGGCAATGGTTCCTCCGTAAGTTCCTTCTTTAATTCTTCATCATCTTTAGTAAGTGAAGTATCGGGATTCGTCAATGATTCATTGGCCAGAGCAGGACCTGGCGATTCTTCCTCCATGGATTCCTCATTCTGTTCAGAATCTTTAACTTCTTCCTCGATATCCATTGACATATCGATGTCTTGCATGCTGATGTCTGCGACTCCTTTCTGCTTGATATTCCAAAAGGTAGCAGCTTCTGAATAGCGTTTGTTATACTCCTTCCTTCAAGGGATAAAATATTGTCAAAATAAGTATCAAAGATTGAATAAATGGAAAAGTAAACAAATTCAAAAATAGAATATCAAATATTAACAGACTTTTAAAATTATATTAAAACAATATTTAACATAAATCAGATTGATTAAGAATTATATTTCTTTAAAAATAATTAATTACTCTATGTAAAAATTAATATATAATTCAAGAATTAATTAAAACATATTTACTCGATAAAATCCAAGAAACGAATCACAATATCTTTGCTTTTAGCTTCGTAAACTGTGTCAGGGAATTGTTTCAACATATCCCAAAGCATTATTCTGTATTTAATATAATCTGGTTTCTCCTTCAGGTCATTAAGACTGCTAAACAGTTCTTCCAGGTCCTCAGCTTAAAATATATAAATAAATACAAATTAACTTAGAATACAAAATACTGCCATTTTGAGATAAATAATTAAAATATTTCTATTATAATAAAAAAAAAAAAAAGTTTATTCTGGGACAACGTCCCTTAAGAATAACATTACATAATGGAAAGTAAAATCATAACTGGCAAAGAGATTTTTAAAAATAAAACAAGATAAATAAAATTGAATGTGGATCTACATTGTTACAGAAAAAAAAAATTAACAATAATTGTTTATTTATTTATTTTATTTTTTAAAAAGAAAGTGGGATGTTTATTCAATGAATTATAGGGATAGTTTCCATACAATAGAAAAGGGGCTAATAGACAAATCTTATATATAAAAAAATATTCTCCATTTAATTTCTGATAAGGTAACTGTCATCCAATCGATCCAAGCAACACCAACACAGCTAGAGCGTATCAAACTAAGCGTAACACCCTTGGGTTCCCCAAAAAACATATCACTTCTGAACAACTAGGCCAAGGGGAAAACACGTACCATGATATTGTTGTGATATTTAAAATAAATTTGAATATGTCCCGAACCGCAGGATGGAAATGGACAAAGGGTATTGAAAAACCTGAATGGGATATAACAGGTGAAAAGGCTAAGGTAGTTAGGAAATGGCACTAGCCAGGAAGTGACGATTAGAGGTTGAAGATAAGTTGTTAGCTTTTGATGCTCAACAAAAAGATATAACAAAAAAGATTAAGTGGAATTATAAACAGTGAAAAAATAATTCATACTATTTAAGTACAATCACGAAATAATAAAAACAGAAGAAATAGAGAAAGAGCAAATTCAATAGTTTATTATCTCCTTATCATATTTAAATAAGGTAAATTTAATCATTTATGTTTTTGTTATTTGGAACAAAACTATGAATTCAAAAATGTTCAATCAATTTCCAGACAAATTCAACCTATGTTAATAGAACCTTTAAAGCAAAACAAAACAAGAAAATTTAAACAAAGGCATATCATTACAGTATATTTAAAAACGTTGTAATAAATACTAAGGAATTATTAATGTAACAATTAAATTACATCAAATATGGTTGAAAAAGGCCTTACAAACAAAGAAAGGTCCCGATGATTCTTGTGGTTTACATTCCTGAATCTCAGCTGCCACCCAATCAATCTGCTCCCGATATACTTCCCAAAATGTAGAAGACTCCATTGCACTACTGTAGCCAACAACAATCGCACAGACTGGCTCCCAAAGAAGCTTAAAATTTATGAACAGGTGGCCGAGGAGGTACCTCAATGGAATCTTCCCGTCTATATTTTTTTTCGCAACAGCTTCTAGAATGGTATCACTTGAAGAACAGTCCAATTTCCTCAGTACCTTCAACCGATGTCTGTACTCTGCAAGAGTAGGTGGAACGCACTCAGTAAGCCAACAAGTCTCCAGAACTGATGACATGAGATCATTTGACCCGTTTGATTTCTCAACTTCATAAAAAATGTGGGTTATATGTAAACGCACCTGCAAAAGATCAAAATTGATTCCACATATTTCAAAAGGAATTATCAATTGATACATATTTATAGGTCAAGCTTTATGTTGAAAAATGAACTGTTCACTTGAGATGTTCATATTTGTTAAGATTTACTGTTTTTAAGGCTGCTAAAAAAGTTTTTATGTTCTGTGTTATTTTGTACAATAAATAATGCATAGGTACAAAAAAATGATTTTGAAAATGAGAAAAAAAAAAAAAATTAAATTGAAGACTCCATTAATTTTGTTTCCAAAATTTAAGATTCTCCATATTTATGATTCTCGTTCATATAGATTGTGTCAGCTTTGGTTTTTGAAAAAAGAATACCTGTCTTAAAAAATAATAACAGAATTGATAGGGAAATTCAGGAGAAGTAAATTGTTAAACAGGAAAATGTAAAACCTGTCACAAGGGCCATTCTTCCTCACGTGTTTTCACTCAATGTTTGGCAGACAGGAAATAATATTTTTTTAAAATTACATCCTCATTTATTTTTTTATGAGACTAAGAATCTGTGAAGACTAAAAATTAATTATAATTTTTTTTTCTTTATACATTGTTTTATAGCGCCCATTTTACTTTTTCAAATGTGAATTTCTATTTTTCCAATTTTTATGTAAAATTATATCTTATGCAGTTGTTTAATAAGCATGACCTTTCAACAATCTATAAACGAGACAGATCTATCACTAAAAACTAGATGTTTATGAAAAATAAAGTTGACGTTATCGAATATTAAACTGCAGATAAAATCAATAGAGTAAAAAATAGGGTGTGCACACTTATTTGAAGACCCTGTATAAATATAAACACATCCATTTATATCAATGCAAAACCGTAATAAATTTACAAAAGATAATTATATAATTATAAATCAAACATAAATTAAAAAAGTTTGGTTTTCTTAATTATTAATCATTTAGTAATTTTAAACTTAGCCTTACCTTCCGAAACGGCGATCGAATGAGATGGTATAAGTTGTTCTTCAACTTCTCAGCAAACGGCTGAATTAGATTCAGTTCATCGAGACTGATGTAGAAATCAAGAGCTCGGAGGGCAAAAAGATTCTCACTTCCCTTGGCATGCCTCGTAATAGGTGGTAGTATCTTCTCGGGTGGGAGCAACTTAGTGATACAAGTCTCAGTCTTCAAGCAAATGATGGCTTCTAAAGAGGCACACATTAGATATAAAGCTTTACGTGAGGTTTCAGTTTTGTTTAAATCAACTTCAATGCGAGCCATTTCCAACAGAGAAACGAGAACAGCTAAAGCTTCAGCTTTGGGTAATGGTAGCAAATGAGGTAAGACAAGAAGGATCCTAATAGTGTCATCAAAATGATCAAGGTGCTCTTGAATGGTTCTACATTTCAAGGCTGAGAGGTAGAAAGTGCCATAGAAACTTGGATCTCCTTTCCTGAAAAAAACAACAACATAATTTTGTGCTTTTAAATTAGTTCATCTTTATTTTTTTATTATTACTGTACTTAAAATACAAATCTAGATCTAAAATAAATATGAAAAGAAAGTTATCAATAAGAAATTTTAAAATATTTCTTTTTCCGAAATACAAAAAAAGTGTTTTAGTTCGACCTAATATTAGAAAGGCAATATGATCAACATATTTAGATGCTAGATGAACCTAGCTTGATGTCATTGAGTGAGGATAATAAATAATAATCTCAAAGAGTAGAAAATAATTACCTGATTGAGGAAAAGTTGATCGAATATGGATGGTAAATAAGAAGCTGACGACTGTCCTCTGGTGGAGGTGCCTTACTGATGACGAGTCTGGCGATATACTCCAATGCAGCTTGTGGTTCGACATTTTCCAGGCAGTAATTGAGCATACGTGGAAGCACGATGCCTTCGAAACCAGCATAAGTACTGATTTGGAGAGCGAATTCGAGCAGAGCCTTCCCATCTAAGTTATTCAGTGCCTATGACAAACAAAATAATAAGTATATTTCGGGACGAATCTGCAACATCTAGGGACAGTAAGGCCACTATTTATTCTAAAGTAGAACCTCAAGAATCCACCTTTGCTAGACCAACTCTCCTCTAGATTTAACAAGTGATATTTCGGTAATTCATAAATAGCCTTCAAATATTGACAAATATGACCACATTAGTAAGAAATCAATTGACGAGGAAGTAATATCTGACGTTTATAAAACAAAGGGAGAAAAAAAAGATGAATATGAGGAGAAATTTTTAGAACATCCAAAAATAAGTCATGCCTCTGAAAGGGAAGCTTTTGAGATTGTATTGTATAATGTTGAGGTGCACGATGATTGCAGATCTGATGATATTTTGAAGCCTAAGAGATGGCGAGATACAGCCACTACAGGCCGGGAATCAAGATTATGTAAAAAAATAAAATAACATAAAAAAATAACCCTTTTTTTTTTTTAACAATGAATCTGTATCTTTTGTAAATTTTTCAGTCTCCCTTTAAAAAATCCACAAGTATTTCTGTACATATTATAATCACATATATTATAACGTAAGTTTCTATTATAATTAATTGTTTTGAAATGTTATATAATAAAATTTAGTCAATACAATTAAATGATAAATAAAAGATATATATATATATATATTAACTTCTGATATAACAATAATACACTTTAAACTATGAAAAATATGTTTTATTGTAATCTCCCTTAGTTTCGTTGTATAAGTCTCGAGGGTCGGCTTAGTGAGGTTCTATTGTACTATACAGGGTGTCCCAGACATAGTGTAAAAAAAAAAAATGGGTAATACTGCAAACTAAACGGGGTAGAATGGCGCAAAAACGAGTGTCCTATCTCAATTTTTTGAGGATAGATAGAATTTTTTTTTTTTTTTCGTTTTTATTTTTAAAATCTTACTTTTTTCTGAAAAATTACAGTTATCTCTACTTTGTTTTAGCGTAGAAACTAAAACGATGATATTTTCTTAATCAGCATTAAATTTTCTAAAAGACGAAATAGGTCTAGTTAATTTAAATTCACTTTTAAGGGGCCTTTTAACGCGCAAAACAAAACATTTATTAAAACTTAAATTTTTAATATTTTTTGAAAATTCCTCACTCCTCACTGGAGAACCCTAGAAGCCATCAAATTTCTCAAAAACTGCAGAATTTAGTTAGCTTTTTATTGGTGTAACTCATGATACAATTGCACTTCACCTTTTGAGTCTAACAGATGTTTTTCTGATGAAAAACACGCTAGAGAATAAATACTTGATTGCTCCACATACCTACTAGATTGAATAAATGTATTAGTTTTTTATCACTTGTCCATATGCATGATGGATAAAGTGATGTGAAGGTGGCAAGCCCTCCCTCCCCCCCCCCCCCCAAAAAAAAAAAAACTTATTTATAGGGAGTTAAGGGGGGGTTAACCAAATTCTTGCTGATTACCTAATGTTACATAAACATACTTTTTTTTTTAAATATAAAAAATAATAATTTAGGATTATTTGAAGATATTAAATACATAAACAGAAAAATAACATTTCAAAATGTGCCCTGCTATTACTCATTAGCCCAGACTGTGTTATCAAGCCCCGGATTTATTTAGTAAAGCTTTGTAAACAATTATAGTCCCACTCTGTGCAAAGGTCATAAGAAGTTATCCTCTTATTTTACGACTGCATCGATTGTCATTTACTCTTCAGCCATGAACTTCACCACAAGTGAGTACGCAGATATGGTTTTCGTCTACGGGTTCTGCAATGGCAATGCGCTAGCAGCTCAGAGGGAGTATGAGAACCGATACCCAAATCGTCAGGTTCCAAGCCCTGCCGTTTTCAGCAGGACATTCCGGAGGCTTTCAGAAACCGGATCAGTCATAAAATCTTGACGTGAGGTTGGGCCTCAATTAAGGGATGTAGACATAGAAGAACATATCATCAGTGAAGTAGAGGAATCCCCCACTACCAGTGTCCGCCAAGTTGCCTCTCATACGGGAGTTGGTAAAAGTTTAGTTTGGCGCGTTTTAAAAAAAGAGAAGTTACACCCCTTTCATTTTTCCAAAGTACAGGACCTACTGGAGACCGATTACCCACAGAGAGTTCAATTTTGTCGATGGTTCCTTAACTCCGATATAGAGCAATATCATTTTTTTTTAAAAATTCTTAGGACTGATGAGTCTACTTTTGTGAGGCAAGGAATTTATAACACACACAATTCCCATTACTGGGCTACTCAGAACCCTCACATCTGCCAATCGAGCTCATTCCAGCATCGGTTTTCCTGCAACGTATGGGTCGGTGTTGTTGGTAACATAATGCTGGGGCCTTATTTTTTTTAAGGGAATTTAAATGGTGAAGCCTACCTAAATTTCCTGCAAACTGATCTGCGGGTCTTTCTGGAAGAAGTGGATCCAGAAGTCAGAAGAGAAATTGTCTTCCACCATGACGGAGCTCCACCGCACTACACCACCGCAGTGAAGAATTGGCTTAATGACACATATCGCACTTGGATAGGTCGCGGAGGCGTGGTATCCTGGCCGCCTAGGTCCCCGGATCTCACCCCCCTTGATTTTTTCGTTTGGGGTGCCTTGAAGGAAGAGGTGTACAAAACGCCAATTACATGTGTGGCGGCACTACGAGCAAAGATACTTGAGGCTGCTGAAGTAGTAAAAGCCAAGTTGTCATTAAATGTCAGTGTTGGGGCAATGAGGAAGCGCGCTAGAGCCTGCATCCGAAGTAATGGAGGACATTTTGAACACGAGCTGCAATAATCCATTTTAATATGTTTCACCAATAATAATAATCCTCGCTATTTTTTTTTTTATCTTCAACATTTATTATGTAAAATTTTTCAAATTTTAGTTGATGAGAAGGAAAAAATTTAATTTATTTTAAAGAAAGTATTTTTTAAATTTAAACTAAGGAGTTTTTTATTTTTTATTTTAGATTATTATCACCCTTTTTACATTATTTAGAATTCATACATTGTTCTTTCTAGTCTTAAAAAAAATGAAGAAAAAAAACATTCTAAATCATGGGAAGTTCAGAAAGAGAAAAGTTCTATTAATTTAGACTAGTGAGTTTACATCTGACCACGCAAGAAGGACAATTTTCTTTATCCTCATTTTTACATCTAATAATATTTAATTACATCTAAGGCCCAATAGGTATTTAATTAGTATTTAATTTCTTCAAATAATCCTAAATTATTATTTTTTATATTTAAAAAAAAAGTACGTTTATGTAACATTAGGTAATCAGCAAGAATTTGGTTAACCCCCCCTTAACTCCCTATAAATAAGTTTTTTTTTTTTTTTTGGGGGGGGGGGGGGGAGGGAGGGCTTGCCACCTTCACAACTCTTTATCCATCATGCATATGGACAAGTGATAAAAAACTAATACATTTATTCAATCTAGTAGGTATGTGGAGCAATCAAGTATTTATTCTCTAGCGTGTTTTTCATCAGAAAAAAGTCTGTTAGACTCAAAAGGTGAAGTGCAATTGTATCATGAGTTACACCAATAAAAAGCTAACTAAATTCTGCAGTTTTTGAGAAATTTGACGGCTTCTAGGGTTCTCCAGTGAGGAGTGAGGAATTTTCAAAAAATATTAAAAATTTAAGTTTTAATAAATGTTTTGTGTTTTGCGCGTTAAAAGGCCCTTAAAAGTGAATTTAAATTAACTAGACCTATTTCATCTTTTAGAAAATTTAATGCTGATTAAGAAGATATCATCGTTTTAGTTTCTAAGCTAAAACAAAGTAGAGAAAACTGTAATTTATCAGAAAAAAGTAAGATTTTAAAAATAAAAACGAAAAAAATTCTATCTCCTCAAAAAATTGAGATAGAACACTCGTTTTTGCGCCATTCTACCCCGTTTAGTTTGCAGTATTACCCATTTTTTTTTTTACACTATGTCTGGGACACCCTGTATATAGTTTATGAGTAGGATCATTGAGGATTTGATAAACGATTTTAGATTGAAAGAATTGAATATGGAATTTAATCATTAACTTAAGCCACAAACCTAACTTTGTATGACTAAATACACTTGAAATAGTCATTTAAATGATTTTTTTTAATAAGTTGTAAATTTACTACATTTTTTCAAAAGATATCAAAGCAGAAGAAAACATAATAAAATATAAATATGAATAAAAATTCAATATTGACCAGAATAACATAAATGGTAAGAATTCTCACCCCTATTATAGTGCCACTGGATAGCTCCTGGGGTAATTTCGAGGCATTGAGCAATATGTAAGAGATTATGTTACATATATGACCCGTAAGTTTTTCTATTCGAAGCAGTTCAAGTAATTGCTTCAATAATGTATCAGGTTTTATAAGCGCTGAACATTTCTTGTATTCCACTGCTTGCTGAATCATGCACAAAGCCTGCTCAACATTGGCGAGGTTCCTATCGCTTGGATCTTCTTGTAACTCCTTGCAGAAATCCGACAACGTATTCTGTAATCATCAAAGAACTAAAGTTTATAAAAGGAGATAACTCAAAGTATTTATTAAATGATAAAAAAGAAAAGAAGATAATATTAAATATCATTATTAATATAAATATTATAATATTAATTCATAATAGAAGATCATTCATGAAAAATAATTTAAGAAATTTGATCATAGTAACTTATGATAAATGATAAATCATCATTAACATAATAGGTATTTTAGAGGTTTCATTCAATTAAATATAATATATATATATATATATTAGAAACTCAATAACATGACCTTCAATTGTATGACTTGTTTAATAATTAGCATATGTTTAATCCCTAAAGATTTTTATTTACCAACCAATTAATTATTACAATAATAATATATTTCCTTTGTAACATAAAATTTGTCAGCTAGATTTTATCCTATAGGTACTTGCTATAAAGAGTTTTCAGAGAAACCAGTAACATTTAAAATACAGCTTTTAGATTAAGCAATGTTGATATCACAAACGTATAATAGAAGTGTTCCTTGATAACAAGACAATTTTTTAAATCCCTTTCAGAGTCTTGTTACCGAATTACTACGGTATATATTACTACAAAGTTCACCTCAATCAATTAATTAATAATTTTCGAACACTAAACAGTATTTTTACAATTACTTTTCATAATTGAAACATTTGATCCAGCAAATAAAACACGTAAACTTTAAATTGAACTAAAGTAAGGTCTAAATAGTAGAAATAAAGTAAAAATATAATGTTAAAATTTATACTGATCAACGATTAATATAACTGATCAATCAAAAGGAAATTTTTTAGAATTAAAACTACAGTTACACCTAATAAAATTAGACTATAAAAAAAGCTTAATTCAGATGCAAATAAAAACCTGAAGAATCTTCCAAAGAAGTAGAACATGTTCGTTAACAGTGAGAAATGAAACAAGGTGAGCCAATGTCTGCGACAGAAGCTCACACAGGATACCATGAGGATAAGAAGGCTCTCTAAGAGCCGAAATAAGATTGGTGAATATCTTCTCTCCACAGCTGTGCCACTGGCCCTGTACACCATGTACTATCTCAAACATCAGCCGACCACATCCCTCGACAGCCTATAAAAGCAACAGAATTATTAGTAACAAAGTTAATGTTTAACAGATTGTTTAAGTAAATTTATTTTCTTATTAATTTGTAAAACATATTATTAAAAATAATCATAGCAATTTTAATAATTTCATAAAATTAAAATAAAATAATTTATTTATACATCTATATACTGCTATTTTTTTAATGTAAAATTTTAACATTAAGTTCAATATTAGAAGATCCCGAGCCTATCTCATTCTCAGATGCCTCAGAGGATTATTAGGAGCAAGTTGAGATGCTTAAAAAAAAGGGATGAAGAGGAACAATTGTAAAGGGGGTAGCGGGATAAGATCTGTTATCAACAGATTTATCTCAAAATAGAATAAGGATAGCCGTATGACCAAAATAAACTACAGATGACAAATAGAAATTAAATACTAATGTCAGGAAAAGTTCTAAAACTGTAATGCGGAACTGCTTATCCCGAACATTTTAATAAATGTGATTTAACACCTTCTTCCATCTTTGGCTTCAATTTTAGATGTGAAGTATCACTTTTTAACTATCAGTATATTTTACTGATTAAGATTAAGAAGAACAAGAAATAAATTATTTTTGTATTTTAAGTGAATGACTGCGACAAAAATGAAAGTACTTATTATTGTATATTTTTCACTGTGTTTTAAGTAAATCCTAATGCAATTTTTGATGATTCAGTTACTTTTCCTTCAGAATGTTTAAAAGATTAATCTGAAACTAATCATTGCCCTTCGAAATTTTGTAAAAAAAATCTTTTTGAAATGCCTGTACTCCATCTTAGATTCCAAACATCACACTCCACCATCCAGCATTGCCATTGTTTGATGGGCAATGGTTCCCCATTGGATTTATGCCTTGCTCGATGCGGCTTTTGACTATTCTCTGAGCTCTTACATCCTGAATTGCTTTACAAACTCTGTAAATTCTTATCTCTTACATACTTCCTTATTCTCCGTTCCTATCTTAGTGATAAAGTCTTTAAGGGGGTAGCGGGATAAGATAGGTCTGGCGGCCCCACGGATTTTATTCAGGCGACCCCAAAACCTTGAAGAGGGCCGAAAAAGAAAATTTTTGAGATTTTTTCCGAACCCCCATCTCCCCCCTGAAACTCCACAAGCGGAAAAAACGTGCTTTTTGATATTTGAATTTTTTTCGAGAGTTCAGATTAATTTTTAAGCGGTTCCAACGCAAGTAAAATTTTGTTTGGAATGGGTAGATGTTCCCCGAATTTTTTCGGATTTTATCATTTAATGAAACATAGCTTAATATCCAAAACAAACGTAAATAATTGGGATATTACAGTAAAAACTCTATGGTATTTTGGTGCAGACTCAATGAAAAAGAACGGCCTAAATAGCATTGAAAGATACACTCTTCCTCTTCAAAATGACGCCGATAAACTTGAATTTGGTTGCTTGTAGTCCGCGACAAATCGATTTGAGTAAAACGTAAATTTTAAATTATGCAATTTAGGCCTACAGAATAAGTCAATATTTAATTAAATAAATGAAAAATAGTTCATACAGTGGTTTTCGAGGTCGCTGATCACGAATTTGAAGTCAAAAATATATTCTGACAATTGACAGCTGCCAAAAAAGCTGTCAACAAGTGATAAAATTGTTATATTTCTAATTTTTGATAAATAATCAACAAAAATGCTTCATTTATAACTAGACGACATTTTCCGCACAGAACATTTCCTACATCTACTTCTTTGTCCAACTCCACCGATAACAAGTTGGCGTCTTCTGAAGTAATGACTTTTTTTTGCCCGGTGTCATATCTGAACAGCAGATTGCATTTCATTATGTTCATGTTTTCGTTTTTTTTGAGGCTGTAAGCTGAAAAATTATCAAATTAAGGTTCTTGAAAAAGTCAAACTAAAGAAATTTAATATGACGCTTCACAATACTAAACATTTTATTACTAAATAAATTCAACAGGGCAACATAAATATATCATGAAAAAGGTACTCTCGGTTCTGTTCTACCCATTCCAAACAAAATTTTACTTGCGTTGGAACAGCTTAAAAATTGCATAATTTAAAATTTACGTTTTACTAAAATCGATTTGTCGCGGACTACAAGCAACCAAATTCAAGTTTATCGGCGTCATTTTGAAGAGGAAGAGTGTATCTTTCAATGCTATTTAGGCCGTTCTTTTTCATTGAGTCTGCACCAAAATACCATAGAGTTTTTACTGTAATATCCCAATTATTTACGTTAGTTTTGGATATTAAGCTATGTTTCATTAAATGATAAAATCCGAAAAAATTTGGGGAACATCTACCCATTCCAAACAAAATTTTACTTGCGTTGGAACCGCTTAAAAATTAA
Source organism: Euschistus heros (assembly GCA_003667255.2). Taxonomy (NCBI): domain Eukaryota; kingdom Metazoa; phylum Arthropoda; class Insecta; order Hemiptera; family Pentatomidae; genus Euschistus; species Euschistus heros. Next base: position 69,667 of record RCWM02000861.1, on the reverse strand, counting down.
TCTGAACTCTCGGAAAAAATTCAAATATCAAAAAGCACGTTTTTTCCGCTTGTGGGGTTTCAGGGGGGAGATGGGGGTTCGGAAAAAATCTCAAAAATTTTCTTTTTCGGCCCTCTTCAAGGTTTTGGGGTCGCCTGAATAAAATCCGTGGGGCCGCCAGACCTATCTTATCCCGCTACCCCCTTAAAGACTTTATCACTAAGATAGGAACGGAGAGAAGGAAAGGAAGAATGTAAGAGATAAGAATTTACAGAGTTTGTAAAGCAATTCAGGATGTAAGAGCTCAGAGAATAGTCAAAAGCCGCATCGAGCAAGGCATAAATCTAATGGGGAACCAATGCCCATCAAACAATGGCAATGCTGGATGGTGGAGTGTGATGTTTGGAATCTAAGATGGAGTACAGGCATTTCAAAAAGATTTTTTTTACAAAATTTCGAAGGGCAATGATTAGTTTCAGATCAATCTTTTAAACATTCTGAAGGAAAAGTAACTGAATCATCAAAAATTGCATTAGGATTTACTTAAAACACAGTGAAAAAATATACAATAATAAGTACTTTCATTTTTGTCGCAGTCATTCACTTAAAATACAAAAATAATTTATTTCTTGTTCTTCTTAATCTTAATCAGTAAAATATACGATAGTTAAAAAGTGATACTTCACATCTAAAATTGAAGCCAAAGATGGAAGAAGGTGTTAAATCACATTTATTAAAATGTTCGGGATAAGCAGTTCCGCATTACAGTTTTAGAACTTTTCCTGACATTAGTATCTAATTTCTATTTGTCATCTGTAGTTTATTTTGGTCATACGGCTATCCTTATTCTATTTTGAGATAAATCTGTTGATAACTCATTGCTAAAGAAAAAAATTAATTCTCTTGAGTTGATCCATCTTTAAATGTGAAATTGAAGTTAATTCACCACATCTATTGACATTTTTGCGCACTAAAACGATTACTGCAGGCGATAAAACGTGAATAAAAAAAAAAAAAAAAAAAAAAAAAAAAAAAAAAAAAAAAAAAAAAAAAAAAAAAAAAAAAAAAAAAAAAAAAAAAAAAAAAAAAAAAAAAAATAGAACAACAAAACAATCGAAATAGTCTTCTGTAATTACTTGAAAAAATAACTTTCTAAACTTTTTTTCTTAGTAAAAAATAACTCATGTAGTTAGTCATAACATAATGGAAGCGAACAATTCCAAGTGTTTTTTAGTTTTATCTAACAATAGATACATAATATCATCTACATATTTAGAAGCCTACTAGATTTTTCCAGTTCCAATTATTGCTGCAAGATAAGTTAATGTACCAATTATTTTCCTCTAATATTTAAGAGGTGTTTGCTTTGAAATCAAAGGTCCAAATAAAATAATCTACTAAAATTGAAGTTTTGAGTTGTCTCTATCCTTCTGATCGTGAAATAATCACTTATAATATTCGACATCTCTGTTTTTTATTATAAGTGAATTAAAAAATTCTTTAATATTACTCATGCTCAAATAAATGTACTTTACAAAAAAATTAATACATAGGCTGACAACAACATGAGTTCAGAGATTTATTCATCAGCCAATGTAATAAGATATAATAATAATCAAGTACTCTAACTTACCTCGGGTTTCTCTTTTAGGGTACGAACGATTAGCTTTATGAGTTTTGAATTATCTTTGACTTTCCTTGCAACAAAAGCAAAACTCTGAGCCGCAAAGTTATTAATATAAGTAGGTTTCGACTTATCGAGAAGTGGAATCAAAGATTCAAAGATAGACGGTAACTCGTTTATTAGGTACCTCCATAGTATCTTAAAAAGAAATGCAAGACATTGAAAGACTGATTCGAGCTGGTCAGCATCTTTTGAATTGAGCAAATTTACTAATAGTTTGTAAATAGAATGGAAATATGGAGAAAATTCATGTCTCAGATCATCAGCAAGAGCAACGACAAACCTATAACAATAGGACAATTAATCAAAACAAAAAAATATATATCAAATTAAAAGAAATTTTAATTTCTTAATTCTTACTCTAATGTAGGTTGTAAATTTAACGGATTTTTTGCAGCAAGATGCTTTTCGAGAGCTTTCACCAATTCCTCTTTCCTGACTAAAAGTTGAGGTAATATCTTAATATCCGAAGTAATGTCCTGTCGCAGTTCTGTGAAGCTTTCGGAACTGTTCAATGTAATCCATTTTTCATAAGCTTGATATAAGTGAGTAGTTTCTTGAGTTGCGTCTAATTCATATTTATGTTTAATTTGATGGACAACATCGATTTTCACTTGACTAATCCTTTCAGAAAATGGAATGAACTGAAATAGATAAAAATAAATAAATAGAAGAAATTAAACCATAAACCCTAAAAATTAGTAATCCAATAAGGGTAAATAAAAACATAATACTTTATACAAAAATATCAATATTGGTAGCATTAACATATGATGGTTACAGATAGATTTTCCAAAAAAGATGTGTGAAAATGATACTCTTCATCTGAAGAAACCAGGAATACCAGGAAAAAATAAAAATAAAACTAACTAACTGAAGATGACAAAATAAAATCAAAAGGTTATAAAAGTTTTGGATGTATCAAAACCAAACAACCAAATAAATAATATATACAAGAAAGGTAGTAACATTCAGACTGAATAATTAGTATGGAAAACAGCTAGGGTCACTAGTGTGAGTGACAGAATGAAAAAGAGCTAAAATGGCTCACTCTGAGTGGACAAGGATTGTTGAAAAGGCCAAGATCCTTCATGTAACATAGTACAGGCAGAGTTAGTTGCAAGAAATATTAAAATTTCACTAAAGGAGATTTACTAGTAAATCTTCCTCTCATGGCGCTACAACCCGGTCCTGGCATTCATCAACAGCCTCCACCAATCTTCATGGTCCTAGGCAGCTGCCATCCAGTTCCTGACCCCCAGGAATTCATTTGCATCAGCCGCTACTCCGTCGGCCAATCTCAGTTTTGGCCTTCCTCTTCTTCTGGCTCTATGGAGGGGCTCAGTTAGTATTTTTTTTAGGCATTTCACCCTCCTCTTGCGCCAAGTGTCCGGCCCACTGCAACCTGCCCAGTTTAATGCCCTGGACGATGTTTAATTCATTAAAATTATTATAAAACTCTTGACTTTTAAGTCTTCTCCATACACCATTTTCACATAGTCTACCAAATATCCTTCGCAGGATCTTTCTTTCAAAAGTCAGGAGGTCCTGTTCACTTGTGTTTGTCAGAGTCCAGGTTTCTGTAAAGTAACGAATTGTAGTTTTATAAAGGTGGAGTTTTGTCTGTCTTGAGAGAGTATGTCCAATTATAAGTTTTTGTAGGCCAAAATAGTATCGGTTAGCAGATATTATTCTTCTTTTTACCTCAGCTCCACCATCATTATCCTGCGATACCATTGATCCCAGGTATAAGAAGTCTGCAGTCTTTTCAAAAGTATACTCTCCAAATGAAACGCTTTCATTTGGGTTCGGTTTATCTCCCGTCACCATATATTACCACCATACCATGTACTAGTAAATACTTAATCATAACTAAGAAAATACAATATTTGTTTAATGAGGAATGCAGTAACCAAGATGGTTTGTTGAATGCCAATTGAGTGCACACACTACCAATACTGAAATAATAGAAAATTGGAGGATTATCATGGTTTGCAGACATCCAGTATTCACTCAACTTAATAAGAGGATACTTTACAGTAGTCAGTGAATATTACACTCATAAGTTCATATTGAATTGAATGGGCCACCATTTGCCCTGTATTACTTGCCAGGATGTTATTTTTTTTGTGTTCCTTTACCAGATGATCACTCTCAAGGGCAAAATAGTAAGCAGTCCTAAAGTGGACTAGCATACCTTGAATTTGTTCTCCATTCTCATTGAGGAAGCCTACATTTTCAACGTACGGTTAATGATTAAAACACTAACTTAAAACCTACATTTCCAAAACAGTTACACTTTCCAGAACAAAGTTTATGAAGTATTTCAATAAGGAAAAACAGAAGTAACATGAAGAGCTTGTGGAAAACAATTTTTTTCTGAAGGACATCATGCTCTTTGGGTTAAAATACAATCCTGTTAAATATTTCGCCTAATTTTAATAACAAAATCAACTGAAACATGGAATAACTTGTCATTAAACATCTTTAAACAATAGTAATAGATACAATTTCAAGTATTTTATAACTTATAGGATCAATAAACTACTCACTTTAAATACATTGCTTTCCTTATGACGATGAGGTTTATTTTTCATTGTGAAATTTGTAAATATTTAAGTCACTACAAGCAAATTAATGATTCACAACATTTAAACATAACAGGTAGTGACAACCACGTGAGGAAACCTCCAGCAAAGGCAATAAACCTTATCCAAAGAGCAATGAAAATAAAACGGTGCTAGATATCCTTCAATTTTCTAGTCTGCGTCATTCAGTATTCCTGAGTTTTAGATCTTGCTCAAGTTCATTGGAGATAAACTTAACAGATAAATATTAATCCCTAAAATTCGCTCAGTGGCTTATCAATACACATAGTTTTTTTGTTTTTTTTTCCTGAGTCCTCTAAAAAGAACAAAACAAAATGATATTAACACATTCATAGATAAACATATATATATACATTATAAGAATTTGAACGAAATGAATTACCTTTTTCTACCAATCCTACCTGGTATTTTAAGATGTTCTGAGATGAGGTTGTGTGGTGCTGAAAAGATCCTTAAAAAGGCTTGAATTTGATTAAATGTGAGGTGAGGATACCTCTATAACAATATAATAACAACCTTATAACTAACTTAAAACTAACTATTTACATATATACAATTTAGTCATATTATGATGAAATCACAATATGATGTTCATCGGTTTTTTGTGACCCTTCCTGCCTTGCCATCTAGCAGGGAGGGGTGTTGGTGTGATCGAACGGAAAAGAGGATTAAAGGAGGCGGGGAGGTTGTCATATAACTTTATGTGTCGTCTTGTGATCTGTTCTTGTATGGTTTCAAGCTGGAGGAAATCGTGAATGTGTTTCATGTTACGACGTTCGAGGGATGTGTTTCGGCAAATCTTCTGTAAGACGCTGTTTTGAAATCTTTGTAGTGAGTTGAGTGTAGTGGGATATAAGTATTGAAGAAGTGGTGCACCGTGAAGGAGAGATGGTCTCAGTGCGGCTTTGTAAATGAGTATTTTTAGTCTGAGTGAGAGACATGGTGCACGAAGATATGAATATATGAATACACATAGTGCTTTCATAAAACATTTATATAGACAATATTATCAACAATATATCGAAATCAGTTCGTGTTACAGCAATTGATGATCATCCTAATAAAATATGATTTAATTAATTATTATACAATACACAGGCTTAAGCTTAAATAAAAAAAAAAAGAAAGAAAAGGTTTCAGAATTTCTGCTATAAACCTTGCTTCAAAAGTGACTATTAGTTACTTTTACCGCCATTCTTTTAATTTTTACTTTCTTTTTGTTTGTTTGTTTACATTCAACGTCCAACGAGGGCAATTAGGACGGTTTACCAACCTTTTTGTAGGCCGAAATTTATTTGATGTGTACAAAACAAAATAAATTAATTACATAAATGAAATATTACCCAGGCAGAAGTCGAACGTAAGAAGCTTCCGACTGGACAATGATCAAATGCTGTCTTAACTCACTCAACCACCTTGGCCTCTGAATAGCATCTACAATATCATACGTTAGACTTATTTTAGTATTTAAAATAAATTAATTCTTGACTCAAATTTTCATTTATAGTAGAGAATTAGAGCAACATAAGCATCACATTTTTACTTTAAATGTTTTTCCTAAACAAAGAAATTTTATCTATCGACAATTCATTTGTGCATAGTTGTGTTTATAGGTGTATAAGTGAATGAGTGCAGTGTATATAAGTATATATCGTAATCTCTGTAAATATTTTCTTCATCCAATGTACATATAGACATAGCTCATCCCCTGTATATATCTTTTCTCAGGGTTATTTATTTTATTTTATTTTTTTTTTAGTATTATTTCATTTATCCTTCTTATTTTATCTTATTTACTAAAGTTATTTAGACAATTATTTACTTAACTGTATTTGCATGTCTATTGTTCCTCATATATAAATACCTTTGTATGAAAATATATATGCCAGACCATTGTACTATTTTATCACACAATTTTGTTATTCTTAGGGGACAATACGTCCCAGAATAAAGATTATTTTTTTCATTTCATTTCATCAGAAGGACAAACATGTGAAATATACGTTTTTGCTTCCTTGATAAAATGATAACTTAGAGTACAAGTTCAGTTCAAGGGAAGGGAGAAGAAACAAAGTTTACCAAAATGCAGCTCTGGATAAGGAGTGAATTATAATAAAAATAATATTGACTGCTCATCTATAATAGCTCATCTCTCTCTTATTTTGAACTATACATGAATGTTAAACATTTGAAACTAGTCTTGTAATAAACTAATTAATCATGCAAGTGCCAAGTAATTCATCATTCCTTTCTGTATATTATTTTATCATTTTAATTATTAAAATGTCTTTTGAGTGTAACTTAAAAGAAAATCTCTTGAAACAGGAAAAGTTAAATGTAAGATTTTTTCCTGATCATATAAGATAATTTGAACCCTGGTAATTGAATTACAAGGTTAATCCCAAAAGTAAAATCTCTGGTTTTTTATTAATTAATAATAATAATAATAATTTTCAACAATCTTCAGATTTGTTGAAAGATCAAAAATTTACCTATAATCCTCTTCTTTCACCTCACCATTGGTGCCTTCCTGCCAAATGTTTTTTTAACTTACAGAACAGATGATGTTCAAAGGGTGTCGTTTGGACTAGGTGGGTTAATTATGAAGTCTCATCCAAACTTTTGCAGCTCTGCTGTTTAACAAATGTGGGAAAATGTGTTTATGGAGAATGTTTACACCGTTGCTCAACATTCCTCTTCTCTGGTTGCCTGTCACAGATTTTACGTTTTACAATAACACTCAACATTTATTGGTGTCCCAACAAGCATAAAGTCATGACTTTATTGGCAGACTGTGTTTGTTTGAATTTTTTTCCGCTTTAAAGAAAGGAACGCTGCCACTTCCACAATAATTGTTTCATCTCTGGAATGAAGTAAGATGCCTAGGTTTCATTTCTTGTGACCATTGAATTCAAAAAGTCTTTAAAAGGTGTTCAATAATTCCTCAAGGACATGATGGTGAGTTTGTAATGACATAACCAACAAAAGTTGCAAGTGTCTACAAAAATGCTTTGAACAAAATGGGACCAAGAGGTAGGGCGGAATGACCAGAAGATCGGATTAATTGGAGATTACAATGAAAAACATTTTTTTCATTGTTAAAAGTTTATTATAATTATATTAAAAGTTATATATTAACATTAAAAAAAAAAAAAGAAATGTACTTTATATACACTAACAGATTAATATGTTTCAGCCAGCTATTTATGTATAGAAGCATTGGCTCTAGTAACACTATGTTGTGTTAGATTTGCAGCGAACTAACTCACCTTTAAAATCATTCATAATGAAATAAGATCTAAACACCAAGGACATCTAGAGCAAAATCCTGAAAAAATAACAATTTCCGACACTTTTTGAGAAAATTCCGAAAATTCAAAAGGCTGTATCTTAGACCTGTTTAAGCAACAGAGCTTACATTTTGCTAAAATTGTAGAAAATTTAGTTTAGTTTAATTTTGAACAGAAAAAGCTTTCCTTTCTAACCAACCAAGCAACAGATATTTTGGTGAAACGATAAATGGTGAATAGTTTCAACAAGTGGCTTTCAAGATCCAAAGCTTGGATTTTAGCACACAAGCAAAACACTAACAATCTATAAATTAATCAAAACCACCCAACCTTTTACATACCAAAATGTACAATTTTACTGGACTATTTGGGATTCCTCAAAAATATTGTACCCCATCCCTCTCCGCAAAAGGATCAGGTTACCCAGAAAATGAACAAGCAGGAGGCAGATTAGTTCCTTACGTTTAATTAAAGAAAAGAGTAATATTAATAATATATTTATTTACTGTAGAATTGCTTCTTAAACCAAAAATTCTTAATAAAAAGATTTTGAAATTAAGATAGAGCTCAAAATGTGCTTGAATTATATCATTGATACATGCTTCAAAGTGAGATTCAGTATTGAGTATTTTTTAAAAAAAATTATAAATACTATAAATGTATAAATAACTACATGAAGAACCAGATGAGATCATCTCAATAATCAGGCTTTTAAAACCACCACTTCTCAGGACATAAGGTGACAAACTTATAACAGTAAAATAAAACAAAATTTTGAAATGATAAAAATAATCTTAATAACAATGAACAATATAAATATTATATTTTTATATAAAATATACAAACTATGAAGTAGAAAATTTTCCAAAAATATATATCTCTGACTTAACACAATCTGGTAAATTTACAATTCATGTTAGATTTACTATAAAAAATTATCAGTCAGTTTTTTATCCTATTCCTTCTTTAACAGCTTTCCAAGAGCACAGCAATACCTTGACCGCCACCAATACAGGCTGAACCAATTCCGTATTTGGCCTTCCTCCTCCTGAAATCAGAAATTTAATTTTAGAAGTTAAGTAATGTAAAATGCTGATTTTTTCTTTATTAAAAAAAAAAATCCGTTTTTTACTAAAAAATATAAGATAAATAAAAACCTGTAGCTACATGCACAGAAGGCTTTGAAGCTATAAACAAGGTGCTTCGAACATTGCCGATGCCACCTAATTCTAACCAAAGCAATGATTGGATTGGTCAACTGTTATAGTTGGCCCGCCTCTAATAATTATACATATATTTTTATAAATATATATATATATATATATATATATATATATATATATATATATATATATATATATATATATATATTTTTTATATATACTAAATATATATATATATATTTTAGTTACCTAAGTTCATGGACCAAATGGGCTGTGATTCTTGCACCTGATGCTCCAAGAGGATGGCCTAGGGCGATCGCACCTCCATCAGGGTTCAGTTTATTCAAGTCAAGCTTGAGCTCTTTTGCACAAGCTAATGTTTGGGCTCCAAAAGCCTCATTGATCTATAAATTAAAAATATCAAGAAAAGTTAATACTCATGATTATACCAGGACTTCTGCTTGTCACATTACTGTAGTATTGAGTGTATTGTGTGATGTATTATAGTTTTGTAGTGTCATATTACTGTAGTATTGCTGTGTGTGTCTCTGAATACAAATCATAGACACCAGTTATAAGTAATTTTAATCACAATTATAAAAAATGAAGCATGCATTTTTAAAGTTAAATTAATAAATATATTTTTGACAGAATAGAACAGATATAAATAAATTTAGGTATAAAGCAGCATTAATATCAGAATCTTACCTCAATGATTTCAATGTCGTTCAAGGACTTTCCAGCAGCCTTCAGAAGGTTTGATATAGCAGGAGCAGGGCCAATACCCATGATGCTGGGATCAACACCGACTACGGTTCCAGCGACAACCCTTGCTAAAGGTTTCAAATTGTTTTCTTTAACAGCTTTCTCACTGGCCAGTATAACCGCTCCAGCTCCGTCACAAATACCCTAAAATAAAAGCCATGAATAGGTTGGCAATAATAAATCACGTTTTTTACATTATCTAAATTATTAGCTTCTTTAAAATATAAATAATTCTTTAATTATTTTATTCTCAAGCTTGTATAAAACAGTATTCACACATGTAAACTGAAAACTGCCAATCTAGACAAGAATTACAGTATCACTAATACAAACATTGTAAAGTTTTAGGTAAGATGAGATTTAATCCAGAAACATGTAGATAGCAAATTTTACTTAAAGAACGTATGATGGTATAGAAGGATCAATACAATTAGGATTGATTAATTATTTGCCACAGCTATCGGAATTATTTTTATTTGAAAATTAATTTCAAAAGTTAAACATTCATCATCAGTTCTAAAAAAAAATACAAAAAAAAATCCAAACCATCAGAACTTTGTTACACTGATTGTATACATTAAATTTGAAAAATGTAAGACAAAAAATCAAACATGCTTATGCATACCTAAGAATGGAAAACTGATGGGATTCTAAAAGATATCTGGACCTAGGGTAGGCTGAGAGTAAAGAGATGAGGAGCAGTTGGGTATATACACTTTGATCCCTACATTTATAATTATAATAATGATTATGAATCTAAATACATGGGAAAATCTGGATTATCAGTAAATTGAAGATTAAAAGAAAATATAAGAACCTACAATAATAAGATGCAGAATACACGGACTATTCACGACTGCTCCGAATTTTAAGAATTAGGAGCAAAGAAAAGGCCCTCAATTTTGTCAGAAATAAAAGTCCTCATATAATAGAGCAAGACAAGGGACATTCGACAAAGCATATAATACAAATAATGAAGGTACAAATGATGTCCATAATGGCAGCCAATCAGTTTTATATTTTGTTTCTCTGGTTTTTCCCTTACTTGTGAATTCTGTCAATTACTTAGTTATAAAGTGCTACACTGGCAATAATTCATCCATTTGAATGAAAATAACCATAAATTGGATAAAGACTTGGGAATGAAACTAATACATAACCTCAAATTAAATACTTGAAAATCATTAGAAATAATAAAATCGTTAAAAGACCAAATAAATTTTTCCAACAGTCACGTTTTAAATCTGCTTCTAGTGAGAAAGGAAAAACCAACCAGTCATAGGGAAAATTGAAAAGTATTAACCTAGCTACCTGATCTTTAAACCTTTCTCAACATTCAGTCTGCTCTAGGTCCTCATATCTTTCAGAGGTCCTTTTCATTTTGACTCCTAAGGTTAGTATCAACATGTTTGATTTCTTGTGTTACATTTAAAAAAAAAAAAATTAATATATATAATCTGTGTGGTAAAAAACTGATGTTCTGACATTTTTTTGTATGCTTTCAGAACTGATGATGAATCTTTAACGCTCCAAAATAGTTTTTAAATAAATATAATTCCAATAGAAGTGACAAATAATTCATCAATCCTAAAACAATTTAGTAAATTAAAGGATTAATTTGCAAAAATGGCTTTTTATACTTAAAAAATGTATTTTTAACTAATGATAAAATTATTCATGAGGGAATGTATAAATATATATATATATATTATTTTCTCAAATTTGAATACTTTTGTTAATTTAATTATAAAATTAAAGATCCTATCAATTCTTCCTTGACGAAGAAAATTCAAGGAACTCTTCTAGAAAGGAGGATAGAGAGGAACGAAAAATCATCATAGAAGGCATAATCATCCATAAACATATTGTCTGCATCAATATTTCAGAGAAGCTGAGACCAGAATCGAGATTTATCCAATATACTCTCCAAGTAAAAAAAAAAATCAATATTAAGGTTACACAGCCAACACTTACTGATGATGTTCCTGCCGTAACAACGCCGTCCTTTTTGAAGACGGGCGAAAGTTTTTTTAATCCTTCAATTGTTGTCTGTGGCCTGGGATGTTCATCCATTTCCACACTGACTTGCTTACGCTTGATGGTGACAGTGACTGGGGCGAGTTCTTCTTTGAACCTTCCCTCGTCATGAGCTAATGAAAAGGAAATATTTATTAAAATAAATAATAAAAAAAAATGTATAATTTATTTTGAACAATTAATTGTAATTCATAATGGTATTAACAGGCGTAATATATTAGAAGAGTAAATGTGCTAAATAGTAAAATTAAAAAAAAAAAAATTGATTTTTTGACTAAATATGCAAAAAAATGCAACATAAAAATATGTCAAATGATTACTACTTAGATATCAACTGATGCTTTTTTAAAAGAATGAAGCAGAAAAAATATGCTTTTGTGTAGAAATATGGACATTATTTATAACTATACTAGCCGAGATTACGGATGACCACTGGATCTGAGTAGCGGGGATAAGGTGTGGCCGGCCTAAACCAATGACTGGGCTGCACCATCGCCAGCTCTCCAACTGAGTATATTCATTCAGTATCGAGCCTTGTTATAGACAAGTTCTGTGCGATCTCATTTTACCATTTTGGTTTTATTATTAGTTTAGATTAGTTATTATTAGTTTGAATTTCGGTTAGGTTTATAAGTGGTGTAGGTAGTTAAGTTTTAATTTAGTGCATATATTAGAATTTGTGAAAATACCAAGGAACTATTATATGTCTTGTGAATGCAGTTCGACAGAAAAAAACTTTGCCGTTTTATCTTGTTATTGCACAGTTGAGTTTTATTAACATTTATTTAGTTAACATCAAATAATTGCCAGAGGATAAAAAAAAACATTAAATATAGTAAGTTCCAAGATTAATATAGTACTAAAACCTATTTTTGCATTAAAAATGTGGAGAAAACCTACATTGGAATAAAATGCCAATGCGCGGCCTTATTCCAGGCCTGCGGACTTGAGGGTTAAAGCGATAACTTTTAAAGTAATCATTTGATGATAAAAAGTAACTGGCAGCCTTAATGTAAAAAAGACCCCATTTTGTTCTAACAATAAGGCAACTATCCTTTACTTGAGAATTAACAAAAAAATAACATCTGCATTGAAAGAGTTCAAGAAAGGATTTAAAAGATTTATAATTTAGATAGCTGTAAAAATGAAAGGTCAATGATTTTAGTTTGTCAATTATGTGACGCCTAAAGGGGCTGGCAGTGTGATGGGTCGGCTACGGTAACGTATATCCGGCAACGTCGCTCCCCTCCTCTCCAAAACTCAGTGGCCATACGAAATCTTGGCAACTATAGGGCTGTGAATTACAAGCAATAAAAACTGAAAAAAAAAGCATATATATATATATATATATATATGCAAATATATTGGGTTAAATATATAAAAAAAAAAGTACCAAAAATATCTATCAACTGCCTATTATAAATAGGCACAAACTCAAGTTTAAGTAACTATATACATTATGTTGAAAAAGAAAACAATAGAGAGAAGACTATTAAAAAACAAAAAGACAAGGTGAATATGAAAAAAGAAAACACGTTATAAAACAAAAATTGGCTTAATTTATAAAAGGGTATGTCAGCTCAAACTGAAGTACAACATAAATCGGTATCTAAATCAGGCTTTTCTGATCCTGTGGCAGTTTGAATAACAAAAGTTTTTTTTTCAAATTTTGAAATCTTACCTTTCTTTTATTTGTGCTTTGCTGTTTTTATGTACTGTGTTACTGAAAACTGTGCAGTAGTTGATACGACTTTATCAAAACAAACATAAACATTCTTTATCGTCCTTAAAAGTTTCAATTGAGAACTCATATACATACTTTCCAACTAGATCTTTCATCTCTGCAAGAGTGATTTTGAGCTAATTATAAATACACAAACAAACAGTTAATGAATGATATGTCTTTGTGGACTGGGTGCGTAAGAGACTGGGCAATGGAATTATTACAGTTCAAAATATGTATTAATGGCAAAATAAAACTGGATTCCAACTCAAATGGATTACAAATACCTCAAAACATATACCTTTTTGATGATAATAGATGTTTTAATTGGTTAGGAGAAATACTGCATATATTTAACAGCCCTACTTATAACCTATTATAAATGAACAGATAATAGTAATGTCAATTTTTATAAAAAATAATATAAATTGAAGAAAAACTAAAATATGTTTCACTATGAGGAAACCCTTATTACCTTTCTTCCACAGTTGTTGGGAACGGAGACCAAATGCATCGACTTCATCTCGTGGGATGTTGTACTTTGCAGCTAGGTTTTCGGCAGTTTGACCCATAGCGAATTTGCAATAGGTGTCGGTGAGACCTTCCCACAGTGTGTCTTCAAAGTTAATTTTTGAGCCTAGAGGTGGAGCACCAAAGCGGACATTACGAACAGCGTAAGGAGCTTGGCTCATATTGTCAACTCCACCAGTTAAGACAATTTCAGACTCCCCAACAAGTATACTCTAAAATTAGATGAAAGAAAAATATAATTGAAATTATTTTCATTTTCTGTCATTAAAAGTAGTAATGATTCTTAATTAATTAGGAATGTAATAATGGTTTATAATATTACTTAAAAAATAAATAAATAAATGACTGTAATTGAAGAAAGGAGATTATTTTAGTTGGGATGGTTAATTGTTAACAATGTATTTTAATGGATACTTAATTCTGTGAATTAGTGTTTACTGGTCTCAGTACAGTGAGAATATAGTGATAAATTTGTGATTTTCGTGTTGATTATTAAACATCCAAAATTAAAAAGACACACTTTAAAGAAACATGAGTTGAATGAAGGCATAAAATAATAAGTACATAATTATTTTTATTTTCGTGATTTTTTTTTTTTTTTCATAATGACAGTATGTAATTAGAATGTAATATATTTACATATATTTGCAATTTTCATTTAATAAAAAAGTTTAGCAATATTAATTCATTTTTTTGATGGGGGGAGGGGAAGGTATTTTAAGATTTTTTTTTGGTACATAATTATAAGTACTAAAAAAAGAATCTTATTTTTAAAATCAAGTAGTTATTTAATGGTATTAATATCCGTCATATTTTGTGTTGTACGATTCAGTATACAGTCCAACAGAAAGTTGTCTGGTGAATAATTATCTCATTATCTTTAATCCAATTTGAACAAAATATGTTCCAAAGCAAGGGTTAAAATAATAATAATAAAATATTGTAGAAAAAAAAAATATTAAAAATATATCTTACTTGAACTCCAGAAATAACTGCCTGAAATCCAGAACCACATAGCCTGTTGACAGCCAAAGCTGGCTTATCAAGCGGAATACCACTCCTCAAGAGGACGTGTCTTGGTAGGAGAATTCCATCTGATGATGTATTCTACAGAGTAGAAAATAAATAAATAAATTGGTAATAAGTATGTCCATAAAATTAGGATATATTACTCTTGATACAAAGTATTTTTTTTATATACATTTATTGAAATTTACAACTGAACAAAATATATACATCAAGTAAATGTATTGTCAACGATTATAATAACATGTTAAAACTTGAAAAGAACTACTCATCAGTAGCACTTTATTACAAATTGTACACTAGAAGGTCTCTAGGCCATCTTCGTTTCAGACACCTCGGAGGGTAATCAGGAATGGAGTGGGAAGCAAGTTGAGAAACTAACGGATTTGAGTGATTATGGAGCTTACTATGAAAGGATAGGTATCTGGTGTGGGCTAAATCAGCAACATATGGAACATTAAGATCTTTATGGATAAGTTTATTGGTGACAAAGAGAGCAGCATTGAGGATTTTTTAAAGGATTTTGGATTGTAAGGATTGAATACGAGATAATTGGATGGTATAGTGGAGCCCCAAAGCTTAACTCCGTACGTCCAAATAGGTCTAATCACAGTCATGTATATGAGCCTTTTGTATTTAACTGAGAACGTTTGTCTAGCAAATGTTGAAGTAGTCTGTAACAATGGGCAGTTTCTTGTCGTTTTAGTCTTGGATACAAAGTATAAAATATGAAAATCAATTTCCAGAAGAATGGAAAAACTGTTTCAGGGTTCATTGAAAATCACTTTGACAGGGTTATTCCTAAAGTCATTGAGGATTAATGCAGTTAATTACAAGGTAAATTCAGATTCGAGAATTTGCTGCAACTTACATTAGTCCTAAAGTAATCGCTAAAGATCAAGAACAGAAATTAATAAGACTTAATATTTCTATATCGCTTTTATATTAAAAATTATTTCGATTATTCTTTATTTTAAGTAATACCAGGTATGCAAGTTTAAAATGTCGTTTATTTCTTAAAATATATACACAGTAATTTAAAAAAAAAGTATAATATATTTTATTCAAAGTACTGACCCTCGCTTTCTACACATTTTGTCCATCTCTCGGGCAATATATGGATACCATTCCAAAAGAATGCTTCATCTTTACTTGAAATCCATTCATCGAGCCATTTTCGTACGTTTTCGAAATTGTTGAAGTGTTGCTCCGCCAATGAGTGTCCCATCGATGAGAAGAGGTGATAATCAGAAGGCGCCAGGTCAGGTGAATACGGCGGGTGGGGTAGGAGTTCCCAACCAAGCGAAGAAATCGTTTCCTTAGTCAATCTGGCTGAATGTGCAGGAGCGTTATCATGCTGAAGAATGACTTTGGCGTGCCTGTGAGCCCATTCTGGGCGTTTTTTTTTTCGATCAATGCGTGACTCAAATTGATCATTTGTTGTCGGTAGCGCTCGGTATTGACTGTTTCGCCGGGTTTGAGAAGCTCGTAGTAGACTACTCCCTTCTGATCCCACCACACACACAGCATTGTCTTCTTCCCAAAACGATCCGGTCTTGCACTCGATGTGGATGGTTGTCCTGGCGTTACCCATGATTTTTTTCGTTTGGGATTCTGAAAATAAATCCATTTTTCATCGCCAGTTACAACTCGATGCAAAAAAAACCTTTCTTTCGTGGCGTAAAAAAAAAGCAGCATTTCACACACAGTTTTTTCGTTTTTCCATCTGTCGTTCGTCCAATTCATGTGGAACCCATTTTCCAACCTTTTGAATCTTTCCCATAGCTCTCAGGCGATCGGAAATGGCTTGCCTAGTGACATTCAACTGTTCTGCCATCATTTGTTGGGTTTGGGTATTGTCTTCGTCTAATAAAGATTGCAATTCGAAGTCCTCAAACTTTTTTGGTCGATTTTCTCGTTTTTGATCAGTAACATCAAAATCACCACGTTTGAAACTTTGAAACCAACGTTCACATGTCCTGACGGTTGGAGCAACATCGCCATAAGTCTCAACAAGAATTCGATGACATTCAGATGCCTTTTTCTTTTGATTAAATAAGAAAATCATGACATGCCGCAAATGCTCTTTATTTGGCTTAAAATTAGACATTTTTAACACCAAAGAAAGGTATGATACGTCCACGTAAACGACTTAAAAACAACTGACTTTTGTAAACAAATGACTAACAAACAAAATAGCGTTTAGAGATAAGCAAATCCTTCAATAGGCTAAGAGCGCATTCTATTGGAATTAAAACGACATTTTAAACTTGCATACCTGGTATCCATAATATATATTTTAAGTTATTTATTGTTATTTGTATGAACATTGTTTATTTCTTATTTACTTTTTTTTTCTTTTATTGCATAGTTTTGTTTTTTTTTCTTCAATTTTTCCTACAGTAAATATCTTAAAAATAGGTAAAAAACCAAAAACAAAGGAAATATGTTAAGCTGCATGCATGAGGTATAAGTCACCTTTCACAAGTAAATAAACATATATATAATGGCCCTTTGGCAACTTTTGTAACGAAAAGGTTTAATAAATGTTTAAAAAAAAAAAAAAAATTTTTTTTTTTTTAAATTTAGTACTTTGTGTATGTATTTATTTTTATTTGATTTTCTTCTTTAGGAGGTAATATTGTTTCTCAATTCGACAAACAAACAATTTTTTGGTATTCCTTGCGCAACAGCACTTTTCAGTAACCACTTACTGTCTTACCGGCATTCTAGCGGTAGCTATTCGAAATTAGAACTCAGTTTTCCCTTTATCACCACATACTGACTTCACCCCAATATTTTCCAGCCTTTCAAAATTCCCTCACTGCTTTACCCAAAAGCAACCACAGAATCTTCATTTATTATTTTACATCACTTTTAACCATAAAATAAATACCTTATACTCATATATTATTCATCTATATAATATTATAAAATACTATATTTATCCATATAAATAATAATATAATATTATTAGTTTTTAACTAAATCATTCTCACACCTTGCCTTTTATTTATGGCTTCTCAGGCTTTTTACTAGTCATTTTATTATAAATTGTAGTTCGTTTCATTTAGAGACTGTATATAAAAATAATAAATTTAAACACTTTTATCCATTTCTTTTCTGGCTACTATTATTTTTCTCTACTTTTTTTAGAATACCATGTCTATTTAATATTATAACAACAATTTCATATTTATTGAATTAAATAAAGTTTTAAACAATGAAGTACAATTTACAAAACCATGTAGTGTGATTTCTATTTGCATCTAGAATAGAATGTGAAGATTGGGAACTCGATGGCCAGGGCGCTCGGTACTTAACCCTTTACCGGGCAGACCGGGAATTTTCGAATCCATTTCTTCTTTTTTTTTTGCCTTTGAATGGCTATAGCCACGCTAACCCCCACACATGTATCACGAAATTCAAGGTTGAAAAAAGGATATTAGACCATAATGAGTAGGATAATGCGTCGGACATAGCGTCATTTATTGAGCAAAAGGCATTAAATATGTGTATCCTCCAGGATACATCGCCTGTTAAAGGGTTAAGGTCATGGGTTCGAATCCCACCTGGGCAGGTAAAAATTTATTTCGTGACGGATCCACAGAATGAATCTTGACCTTCCTACCAGGGCTAGAATAGGTAGGTAACCTGTAGGATAACCCATCCTTTCCCAAAAAAACTAGTTGGAGTACATAAGGATGTTAAGCCCCAATAAACAAACAACAATCTGATGATCTCGTGCTGAAAGGAGGGAAATTTGGAGGTTTTCATTTCAAATGGCTAACACTAGAATGCGAGCAGGTAAAACAGTGACTGGTTACCGAAAACCAAAGCAAGCCACCTCTTTGCAAAGAATACCAATTTTTTTCTTCAGCAATTTTAAAACAAGAAAAAACATAAGAATAGAATTGTGTGTGGTTGCAGTAATGATTAACATTTAATTGGAAAAACTAGATCTAACACAAAAGTGGAGAGTGCGAGCATTAAAAACATAATAAATTAATTTCTAATTATTGAGTACCCTCTTCGTCTCAATTTAGCTAATTCTGTTATTTAAATAAATAAAATAATCTCTAGTTTCCATGAATAATTCCAATAAATTAAAATGAGCATTGATTTAAATGTCAACCTCAAAACAGTGCAAAGTACTGTCCATATTGTCTCCTATTAAAGACTAATATATACATAGGAAGAGATGAAAATGATGGAAAAATTACTATTAATTCAACTGCTTTTAAAGATTTAGCAGTCAAAACTTAAACACTGCCTTATTAATTTTGTTAAGGCACTGAGAAGTGATTACTAATAATATATTATATTTAATGTTTGCTAAATAAATACACACACAGAAATAAACATGTATAAATATGTATAGAAGGCCATATATTTTTGGCAACTTAAGTGACCCATGACTGGGGACAAGGCCAAAATTCTATACTTGTCTTATAAGGGCTTATGAACTTCACTTAAATATTCAAAATATAACTTATTAAGAAAGCAGAGATCATTTTTTTCAACTGTCAAACAAATATAGTAATTAATAAAAAAAAACATTAAATCTTAAAAAAAAAAAAAAGAAGTGTGGAAATGGCTAAAATAAAAGAAAAGTACATACTGCCATGACATGTCCAATAATGACATGGTCAATCTTGTCCGGAGCTACGTTTCCAGCAGCTAATGCTGCTTTAGCGGCAACTTCCTGAAGTTCTAAAGCGCTCGTCTTTACAAAAGCACCTCCATACGTACCGAAGGGAGTACGTTTTGCAGCTACGACAAATATACCTGAAAAAATATATAAATGATAATTCCAAAAAGAAACTTCCTTTTGATAAATTACCCAGAGAGCAATATGACTAAGAACATATTTAGAAAAATTTACACTGATTGATAACTATTCTAACAACAGAGATCATAAACCATACATTGTCAGTTGAATGAGCAGAAGCATATGCTTGAGTGAGCTAGTAGATGAAGTGAATGAACTCCCCAACCACATTCAACAAGAAATCGTTTGATCAAGATGATTAATCAGTGATGGATAAGAACAATTAAACATTTCCTAAAATTAACTACAACAATTTTTTTTTTTTTCAATTTATTTAAAATTGAAAAGCAATTTTTAATGGTTGAAATTAAGACTGACATTTGCAAAAGTGTCAGACTTATTGAACGAGCTTCTAACCATCTGGTATACAGCTAAATTAAATTAGATAAAAAAAATTGATTGTTATATTCTCACTGAACTGAGATCTTGAAAAACCTCCTAATTCACAGAATCAAGTACCCAATAGAATACTCTGTTAACAACAGTTAACCATCCCTGCTAAAAAAATCTACATTTTTGAATCACAATAATTTTTTTTACACAACATTATTAACCATTAATATATTATTTTATTCTTAATTAATTAATTAATTTTTTAATCACTATTATTTTCAATAAATTTGTTTTAATTAATTTTATTTCCTTTGACTCATTTTTGTTTCACATAAAATGTTAATGAAAAAAAAAAAAAAAATATTGTTGTTATGTTATGAATTATTTGTTATATATATGTTATATATATATATATATATATATATATATATATATATATATATATATATATATATGTGTGTGTGATAGATGAAACATGTAGAAAGTAATTTTACTTTGTACAAAGTTGTAGAAATGTAAAAATAAAAAATAAACAGAAGAATTCTTGATAAGATTAACATACATTGAACAACACGTCCTATTTACAACTGTAAAAATATTTCTAACATTTCATTTTTTTTTTAAGTTAAAAAATATTACTTACAGTGGACACTAACAAACTAATTAAACCTATTATTTAGAGATTGAATAAACATTTATTCATTGTAAAATAATGAAAAACAATTGTTCTCTTTCTCACAATTGTATTCCATTACAGTTGTGAATTTTTCTGAAATAACAAAGGCATAGATTATAATGATATAAAAATGTTAATGGTAATAAGAGAAGAAAAAAAAAGAAAAGAAAATCTTCAAAACCTTTGACTTGACATAAGAAAACAATTGTTTTCCAATCTATTTTAGAAAATTCCTATCAGCTGCTAATAAAAGTAAGATTATGAAATAATAAGATATTTACAAGCAACAGGTCAGGTTATTTTTTATATTATTATCGTTCTGTATTTTTCATATGATTATGTAATAGACTATTTGAATTGTGGAAGGAAGGAAGGGGAAAAAAAAAAAAAAAAAAAAAAAAAAAATTCTAACTAGCACTATATATATGATTCATATAGGTTGTTTTATAAAAAATTTCTAATTCACAACACTAACAGCATTTAATTTTTTATTTCTTTTTATTTCATGAGTTGAAAAATAGATCCTAAATTGGCAATGAAGTTTTTACTTCATGAAGTGTATACATATTTTAATTAAAGCTTAAATTTTCTAAAATAATTAATTTTGTTTATAAAACATCATTTGATATTACTTTTAATTATTGATATTATTAATTATTTGATATTAATAACTAAACATTGTTACACTATTATTATCATTTATATTTTATTTTTTATATATATGTGTGAGTGTGTGTGTGTGTGTGTGTGTGTGTGTGTGTGTGTGTGTGTGTGTGTGTGTGTGTGTGTGTGTGTGTGTGTGTGTGTGTGTGTGTGTGTGTGTGTGTGTGTGTGTGTGTGTGTGTGTGTGTGTGTTGTGTGTGTGTGTGGGTGCGTGCATGCATGCGTGCGTGTGTGTGTATTATTATATAGGCAATGAATGATTTGTTAATGATATTTCATTACTGATATGTTTACTTTATGTAATATTAATTTTTTTTATTTGCATTTACTTTTATTTGTGTGTATATATATATGTATATATATATATATACACATACATATATATGCATTACCAACTAATTATTTAAAGCAATATATTTACATCAATTACACACATATATACATATGTATATGAGCAACAGATTTCATACATTTTCTCAGTTCTTAACTTAAATAACACCACCTCATTGTTACCACAATACACCACCACAAAAAAAAAAAAAAAGTATAATTTTTTAAGGCAAACTTATTTTATATTATATGGCTATTGAATTTTTCAAAAATGAACAGAAATTTAATTTAAAGGAATTTTCTATTTTTCTCCCAACTAATGTGTTTATTTGATGTACATGAATAGCGTCTACTTGTTTATTTTTGTTCTCACTGTCAACACTACCTATGGGTGATGTTTTTCAACTGTTTTTTTTGTTTTTTATAAACAATTGAATGATTAATTCACTGTCTCTTCAGATATTTTTTTTTCTCTGTCCAAGGTTAATGATCTATCAATTTTAAAATATAAAATTTTATAAAGAGTTTAGATCTAATTTAATAATTATTGTGTCTTCCTAGTGCATTACAAATATAGATATCACAGATTATATAAGCCAGGAATCTATCCATTTCAAAGTTCATTGTACTCGAAAATAAATTAAGGTTATGGTTGTTCACTCAAGGTCACAATTAAATCGAGGGATTTTTTTTCCTAAGTAGTGGTAGCATTGAATAAAATTAATTTAGAATACTAATAAAACAAAATAAAATTTAATACAAGAATAATCATAAAAAATAAATTATTCATTAAAAATTTTGAGAAATGAAAAAAAAAATCTAATTTATAAAAATTATTTTTTTTTTTTTTAAAGGCATCAAATTTATATTCCTATCAGCTAATCAGCTTTCTTGTTTTTTATCAAAAGAAAGTTCATCATGGCTCAACTTTTCAAAATAAAGTTTAGAAAAAAAAAAAAAAAAAGAAAAAAGAAACTAAGAGTTTTAATTTAATAACCAATTGTATTCAGAAAATAATTATATAAAAACCATTAATATTACAGAGCATAATCTTTCCACATGAATAATGATTCTATTAAGTTTTATTGTATGTATATTTAAGTTCAAGTGGATAAAATAAGGAAAATAAAATTAATAAATGGAATAACTAGAATTAAAACATTTAAGCAGTGGCATACTAACAGTATTATTTAGGAAAAATCTTTCATCAAAATGATTTGCCCTAGTATGATTTCGCAAATGTGAGACATTCAAGATTCAAAAGGTAATTCTATTTTAAAAGGTATAAGAGATGCTAATAGCTATATGGGCAATCAGTCATTTCACCAAATTTAAAATATTTCATTATAAAAACAAGTATTTGGTAATATCAAAGATTCTTTATATTTTGAATAAATACCAGTGTAATTAAAAAAAAAAAAAAAATGTAGCTATATTAACATTTTATGTTCATGAATAAATCTATCTATCTATGAAATGTTTTAATACTCAATTAAAACAGGTGTCTTTAATTTCCAGAGCTAAAATGCTGAATCATAATTATCATGATAATAAAAACTGATTTAAATATTAGATAGTCAACTATATAAAATAATTTAAGTATCATTAATAAAAATTTGGAACGCAATCAGAATAATATTTTAGATTTATTAGAAATATTTAATATTAAAATAATTATTATTTAAAAAATATTGAATGTACAACTAATTACATTTCTTTTCCTATATAGTTTTATAGAATTTACTTAAAATTTTATTTTAAAAAATTCTAGTGGCATTGTTAAGGTTTTCAGTAATTGTTGTATTTTGAAAAGAGATTCTAATTTATCATACTTAATATAATTTTTTTACAAATAATTTATTATACTAACATTTAATGCTGAAGTTTCAATCTGTATGGTTTCTATATATTTTTTAGGATATAAAGAAATTAAAGGCTAATTCAAATATAAATTAATAAAAATCAAGTAAGTAAGTTAAATAACTTTCATAAAATATTTAATAATTTATTGGTTTTATTTTATGTAATCAATTCTAATGTTTTTTTTTAAAATTTTTTATTAATTTTGAAAAACAAAAATGTAATCGAAAACAATAATAGGTGCCAATCTACATACAGAAAAATTAAAATAAAAAAGTTTTTTAATATAAGAAATTAAATAACAGTTATCAAGGTAACTTTTATATAAAGTACACGGAGAACTTAGAAATATTTCAGAAATAAATCCTGATATTATTACAATAATATTTTATATTACCTTTAGCTAAAGTTGCCATAGCACCGGTTAACAAATACTGAAAGACAAGTCCTAACTGACTACAATTTACAGGCCAAGGGGGTCCTTGAGTTAGATTGATAAGAACACTTCACTCTTCAGGAATATCTGCCATAGAGGTACGAATTCAGTTTGCCAAAGCACTACCTTGAACACAAATTACAATGGAAAAATGCTCTACATCCATAAAAAATAAAAAATAAAATGAAATTCATATTAATCACTCACAGAATAGACTAGATTTATATTATTTGATTAGAGATATCTTCATTATTAGTATACAATGATTGTGATTCTTGCCGACAGAGCGCTCTGTGGTTTGTTGCGTAACTATTTTTTTTTTTTTTTATTGTCTCTTTATGCGGTGATTACGAAGCTATACTGTATTTGGCTTAAAAGCAACATTTACATACTTGTATCAGTGAAAAAGAAAACTTTCTAGCTAACGCATATATTAAATTCTCTTCAAAATGGCATTCTGTAATTTTTATACAAACCAAATAAGATATGTTTATTGAAATTTAACAACTGAATATTTACAGAACTACAAATCCATCAGTAGATTTTTATTGAATGAAAGAATAAAAAGTGTGTTAATGTCCATATCATCGCAATTATATTTATTTTATTAAATTATTTGTCCAAGATAAATCATTTTTAACAGGAGTCTTTTTTGAATTTCTTTACTTTAGGTTTTACGGAAAAAAGTATTCTTGACGCTTTTGTACGATATTGAATTTTCTACAATTTTAAATCTATAAAATTATTGTTGTCTTTAATAGTTATCGAAAAATGGCATCATGTTTAGACTTTTTTTTAGTATTATTTTCCGGAACGCTTCTCTTTTCCAAGGTAAAGTTAATATTCGGATTGAATACTCCCACCCCTAGTCGAAAAAAAAAATGAATAATTTATTTTTTTTCCAATCTACTACCCAGTTACTGAACTAATTCCTTTGAATAGCGCTCTATCTTGTCACATATTAAAGATTGGAATAGATTTACAGTATTGATCTATAGAAAATTTAATACTCTACAGAAATTATAAAAGTACATTTTTCCGTAAAATTTATAGGAAAAGAGTTTTAGAACGAAAATCGAAGAAAAGTAAATTACGTCGTGGTTTTTTTTTCCCACATCTCTAATTTTCCTCTAAGTATTCGAGATGAGCCATTAGGTATTTTCATTAGTGACCATCTATATGCAACATTTTAAAATTTCATTAAGTGTTGACCTTTTGATTTAAATTTTTTTCGACTATTGGGGAGGTACAAGGAGACAACTGCTCTTTCCTCGCGATCGAAACAAAGTGTACTGTAGTGCCTGAAAATATTTTTTTCATTGCTTATCTGAATGCGAAGGAAGTTGTGAATGCAAGAAATCAGGAATGTAATGTTCACCTGAATGTAGCAGCTGCCATGGTTATTGTCGCAACGGTCCACCTGAACAAGGTGACAAACCCCACCGATAATGAAGAAGAATTATTAATTGTAAAAAAGGTAACTAAACGTATACGTATAAAAAGCGTACTCAAATATTTTTACAATGTACGCATATGGAAGAGCTGGTTCGATTCTAAGTCTGGAAGTAAGTCGAAAAACAAATAATTCTAAGAAATTCTATGCATGCGTTTTTTAAAATGGCCAGCAATATTTTTCTAATCAAGTTTTAGTTACCAAGATTTTTTTTTTTTTAACATAGCATATCTGCTTAGTAATTCTTTAATCTCTTTCATTTACAAAATAATAATCATACGTTCTTGAATATTTGAACCTTAAAAAAATTAGTTGTGGTTAGAGTGGATAAATAGTCGAGAAAAAAAAAAAAACAAAAAAAACCTGCATATCGATTTGTGTTTTTGAAATGATAAAAGGTTGATCATAGTTATATCTTTTCCAAGTTCACTTAAACGTTTTATAGAATAATTTTATCATTTTCCACTTATGTTTAATATATTTCCTTAATATTTTCCAGTTATATTTAATCTTTTTCCATTTTTATTTTGACTTTTCCATTTACATTTCAACTTTCGCATTCATATTTAAACATTTTCCAAATGTATTTAATCATTTACTTTTTTTTTTTTTTTTTTTTTTTTTTTTTAACTATTACATTTATATTTCACCATTTTGTATACATTTTTATTCTTTTTCTATTTAGGTATGAACCGGTTTTGGTTGTGGTAAATAGATAGCATAGAAACCACAAGTTTACGTGAAAAAATTATTTCTATCTCTTGACTGAGAGCTGAGAAAAAAAAGAACAACGTAATTTTCATAATTTATTTTTTTCCTCGGCTCCCAATGTTCATTGGCGGCTATAAATCTAGTTTTGCACTATTGTAGATCCCTACTACCCACACAAAAATCGGCATTCAAATGTGTGATTTACAAGTCAAAACGCCTTCTTGTAAGATGAAACCAAGATATCACACTGTATCAGATCTGGGTAATGGGATCTTGGGCCGAAACTAGGACGTAGAGTAAAATTAATGTATCAGGTTAAAAAAGTTTATCGTATACCATAGGTACTTTTTTTTTTCTTTTTGTTTTTTTCCAAATTTTAGATTCCATAAGTATTTCAGATTGAATTAATCCTAAGGAGGAACGTTTGTCGAAATGTGCTTCAGTTTATTAAAGGCCGGTTAAGTTTTGCATTTTTGTGTAAAAAATGGATTGCTGCATGTATTACGTTTTTAAATGCACGTTTGTGTACGTTTAGCGTTTTTTACTGCACGATTTTGCATGTTTTGAGTTTTTTCCTGCACATCTTTTGATTCTTTACTGCACAAAAATCCGGTCTCTAATCATGAAAAAAAGCAGCGCAACTGCTAGACGCAGGTTTGACTCACTACTTAACTGCTTTCAGTCTCTTTTTTAACTTATGGATAGCACATCTTAGCTATTTTATCTTCTCGTTGGAAGAGGAGAAAGAAGGGGTCTTTTGCACTGGTTCCCCGCATTTCATTTTGAGTTTATTATCATATGTTTAGGTTACGAGTAACCCAAATCCAACAACATGTCAATGAGAGATGGTTTCCTGAGAGATGGTGATTGTTCCTATTATTAAATAATTAAATAAAAAAAAAAAAAAAATTACAAAAAACAAAAAATTTTTTTATCTAAATATTTTATTAAGTGCTATTCGATGTAAAATACCTTTTTTCTGAAGAAATTCTATCGTTTTTTTTTCTTTTGTATTTATTCGACGAATTAAATCGAACAAAGACAGGTTGCGTATAATAATAATTTATTTTGTTTTTGTAATCTTTTTTTTTTTTTTATTTAATTATTAAATAATACGAACAATTCAAACGATCTCTCATTGACATGTTATTACGTTCGGGAAGGTTACTCGTTACTTAAATATATGATAACAAACTCAAAATGAAATGCGGGGAACATTTGCAAAAGACACGAAAGAAGAATTATTAACTGTTGTAGCATATAAAAAAATGCTAAAAAATAGATAAGATTTAAAAATATTCTTTTATATAGATATATCATTTGAAGGATGATTAAAGGTAATTTAGCTCGGAAATAAATGCAGGTTTATGATTTTAAAAATTACCACATCAATTCTACTGTGGTTTTTCTTTGTAGTGAATACTGAAACTGTACATATCTTACAATACTGGAAAGTCCTTCAAGAATTTGAAGAATAAATAGTCTTAGTAAGAGCTGGTGATAATCGAACGAATATCATTTTATATTTGATATATAACTGTATTATTTATCATATATTCCGAGGGTCGCCTGTGGTGTAGTGGTTAGCATAGCAACCTACTAAACCCAAGATCGCGGGTTCGCAGCCCGGCAGATGACATTAGGATTTTTTGAAGGGAGTAAAAAATCCTTAGCTTTGCCGTCCTTCGGAAGGGACGTAAAATGGGGGACCCGAGCCTGTGCGATGTCAGGTACTCGTTAAAGATACCTATCCTAATTATACCTGGATAGGCAAAATTTAGGACTCCCACCGTAGCATCGTCCGATTAGCCATAGCAGCATAAAGTGACGTCAAACGAAATTAACAAAAGAATTATATATTCCGTACTTTGTTAAAAAATAATAATTTGTCCCTATAAAGAAGTAAAAAAACTTATCTATTATATATTTGTCAAATACCACTCACTCATTTAACACGAAATCTCAAAAACCAACGAACTGATTGGAATGAAATTTCGTATGTGGCTTCCTCTAGGGCCGTAGGTGCTCGCTAAGAAAGGATTAAAAACTTACACGGTCTGGATCGCGTGTAATTCGCGAAAAAAACGCGATTTCTCACGCATAGGAAATTCTTCGAATTAACATTACTGATCTTAATGAAACTTAGTACGTTGCTTCTTATAAGATGTTATATGAACGATAACAATTATTTTCCAAGTAGTTTGCCCTGTATCGGTACGACAAAGGGGTAAAATAAAAGTACTCATTTGATTTTATTGGGCAAATAATGTCATATGGTATATGGTGATAAGCTAAATTAAAAAAATAGGTTAGATGCTTATAACGCACACTTTGACCACAAATTAAGTTCTTTATTGCAGTAGTAAACAAACAAAAATACGATACTGGCATGTGGAAAGCTTATTATATGGTACTTTCTGTAAACTCATGTTGGCTGCAGAGTGTACCCTTTCCAGTTTGAGTTTCAGGACTATTAGCCTGCTGTGGAAAGGAAGTTAAGGAGGTTAAAAGACTTTTGTTCTCTGGTGATGACACGGAAGGCCACTTGGATGTACCCACCAACCTTACTTCACCAGTAGCTTCTTCCCCAACTACTCTTCCTTTAGCTTGATAAGATAAAGCTAATTGTTCTGTACCTGGGCCTTCTCAAATCGGCTTTTCTCAACCAGGCCCGTGTTGTATTTCTGAACAAGTTGTACCTAGCCTTTATTTAATTCCTTGAACTAACAATCTACCTTTGTTCTCAGTTCAGATGAGAATAACGCAGGAAATGATTCAGAGATTTAGTTCACAACAAACAACTAACGAAATCGGCTTCAAAAATATAGTCAAGCACATGTAGAGGTTAACAGGGAAGTTGTCCTTATCCTGGAAAAACATTAGCAGAAAAGCTGTTAACAAACATAAAGAGAACCAACCCGAAGTTAAAAGAAATGTTGTACACACATATACTGAGGATCACACAAATATACATAGAGGGGCTGTAGTACATAGAAGTATAACAAAAACCCATCCTGAAATCCATAGAAAGTCTTCAAAAAAATACTCAGAAAATAATCCTCATGTTAAACGTGTAGCTGTAACAAAACATGATGAAAGACGTTCAATGGAAAGGTTGCAGTCATGGACAGTGAAGAAGCATTCAGGTTACAAGTATTACCCAACAACTGAATATCCAAAAGATTAAACAGTCGATATTGGACAACGGTCAACTTGCAATGGGTGTTATGATGTAAAATGGAAGGACGAGAGCCCTGTCATGTGCTGCAGTAACGGGAAAGTCCAACTTCCTCCATTTCAAGAATATGCTGAACTCTTGCACAACCTCCTTACTTATGAACATCCTGAGGTTTAGCATTTTCTAAAGAATATTTGGATATACAACGGTTGTTTCCTAATGACGTCGTTTGGACATGTATAACACAGAAAAGGACTTCAGAGCTTCTGTTGAGTCTGTTCCCAAAGATCTACAAGATTTCCAGATAGTTATCAGTGCTGACAAAAAGCCTTCAAATGCTCTCTGAGGATGTTACAATACTCCTACCACTAACGAAGTTACCTACTTGACTGTTGGCCAAGTGTTTGAAAAGAGAGACATTATTCTCGACTAATAAGAATGAGTTCTATCGAGCGTATGATTCTCTTCAGTATCATCTCATTTTCTGCCATGGAGAAGAAGGCTACAGTATTAACATCCCTCTGCGTGACCCAAACACAAATACACCACTTAAGAAAACTGTCTGCAGCTGATTTTTACGCCTATATGTTGATGGAGTGAGAAGGCGAAAAACCTTATTTATTTTACTTTCGTAATCTCCTCAACCAATTTTTGCTTGATATGTAAGGAAAAATAGAAACAGAAACACTAAACTTTATTCGAAAGAAACAAAAAAAATGAGAAATGGGGACTATATTCACTTGAAGGATGCCATAAGAGAAGCTGATGGTCTGGTATTGGAGCTGGGTAAGATGGTAGTGCTGCCATCAAGCTTCACTGCAGGATTATCAAAATAATATAAAATTAACTTTTGCAAATTCACTTATTGAAATTATTCTAAGAATGGAATTCTTTAGGTGTATTTATGTAATAATAATTATCAACCTTAAGCTTAACTTTTGCTAATGAACGTTTTCCTTGATCCTAATCACGGTAACTAGAACAAGACGGTAGTGCTCACGAGGTGGATGCGCAGTGGATTGCCGGTCAGATGACGTCACGTGGACCGACCTTCCTTATACGAGACACAGCACTCTAGTATAATCAGCTATTTGAAGTCCGTTCTGTATCTGTCACTACGACGCGACAGTTGGGTTTGTATTGTTCGGATTTTATCGATAAACTAACTATTCATCTCGCTTTAAAATGCCATGTTGAGCCGTTGCCGGTTGTACAAACCATTCAGATAATGCGAAGAAACTTAAATTGTCATTTCACGTTTTTTTCAAAAGACAAAGATCATAAACAATGGCAGCATTTTTACAAGCGAAGAGATGAGTTCAACACTAAAACAGTCCGAATTTGTTTGGAACATTTCTTGGAAAGCAATTATGAAAGAGATTTGAAATCGGGATTATTATCATTATTATTATATAAACCATCTTTTGGACGAAGGATTTAGTATTACGTTTGAGGAGCATGTTAAGCAAGTATCTAAGGATATTTTAAGTAAGTAAGTAAACAAACAGAAAATAACCGAAAATCATTTATTAGTATCGGGAAGCAAAAGGCAAAATGTAAGAAAAGTAGCTGATCTATTGTCCAGGACTGTGGCTAAAGCAGTATCATATAATTTCCCAGGTAATGACCATGTAGTTGATTTTATTAACACTATTAACGATGGGTTTGATGTACATGTACTAAACTCGAGACTTCCTCACCATCCTACTAATAAACTAAAAAGTGTGTACGGTTCTAGTTTACAGGACCAGGATGTTACTTTAAATAAGTTGTATGATCTTTGTTCTTCTGCCAGAGAAATAGTTAAAAAAGAACTATTGCCTTTTCGAATAGGCTTTATGGTTTCAATTCGAAGTTTACAGGGCTTATTCAAGAGTTAGAAGCCGAAGGTTATTAATATTTATTAGCAGCAAACTGTAATCAAGATGTTTCGGAATCGTAGTTTTCTCTAATTTGAGGATTTGGAAAATTTTACGACCACCCCCCCTCCCCACAGCGGGTGACACATCGAATAAAATATCTGTTATACAGCAAAAGTGCATGTGATACATTAAAAACAGATAATTGTATTGCTGAGCAGTGTGAAACGTTGTGTTGAAGTTCTTAAAAAAATTGACTTGGCAGAACCAGTACAAGATTGTGAAACTTCAGACTTGAAGTTGGAAATGAACGATGTCCATAATGAAGAATTTATTTCCATTTCAGAATCACTGGTTGATCAGTTGACTGAAATCACCAATAACAAACTAGTTTAGCCCAAAGAGAATACAGATTTACTAAAAATGTTAGCTGGTTATGTAGCATACCGTGTTAATAAAAAAGGCCTTAAGACTGATTTTCAATATAATAAAAAAAAAACTGGAAACTCAAAAAACAGTTCTGAATGGGTTTCGGTTTTGACAAGAGGTGCTCTAATAAATCCGTCATCAAAAAAGTGAAGCATTGTTTTAGAATTTGAAAATGACTTTCAATGATTTCACGGTGATGGCTTGAATAACCAGTCCTCAAGTGATGAAGAAGCTGACCGGTATAGTAAAAGGAAAGTTAAGTGAAGTGGACGATTTTGCTATTGCAACATATGTCAGAACTCAATCCTTTATAAGAATGAAAGAACTAAACAAGAAGAAAGAACTGAAAAGAGCAATAAAGAAAGATGAAACTTCTGACACTGTACGAAAAAAATCAAAGAACATGAAAAAAAATAAAGAGTTAATTATCGATTCTCATTTTCTTATTATTTAACCCCTGAACCTTTTTAAAATACAATTTTGTTTGGGACGTTTCACTATGAATACAAATTGAGTTCGATTGTACTTGTAATACCTTTTAAAGACATTAAAATCAATTATTATAAGTAGTTCTTCAGTAGTAAAGTAACTTAGCCTACATCGAGGCGGCCGGCTTGGTGCTGATGACGTCACGGCCTCACACCTAGATGCGCGTGAGCCCTACCGTCTTGTTCTAGTTACCGTGATCCTAATGATATTAAACCGTAGCGGAGCATGGGCACTTTCAGCTAGTTTTTAATATTTATTTCGTAAAATCTATGGCTGGTAATTTACTGATATTAAACTTATCATTTTACTACAATTCGCTCTTAAATAGAGTTTTAAGTGGTTAATTTCCTTTGTATAAAAATGAGGTAATAAACGTTGTAATCTTCCTTAAGTACAGTACATTAAACCACCCATTAAATGTGTAATTGGTAAGCAAGGCAATTGGAGAAAATCCATTTTCAGCTTTAATATCCATTTAATTGCTCAACTTATCTACTATCGCTGACCACTTAAAGGCAATCGGAAAGGTAAAGAAGTTAGAAAAAAAAAAAATTATCACAAGGTATAAAAAAGTAATTAATTAATACTCGTTGGCATAAATGTGTCGAAAATAATAGGAAGTATTGTAATTAATGAAAAATGTAGATTATTTATTATATTTTAAAACCATAAATCTGAATTAATTCACCGACAATCCAATAATTAATGTAAAAAAATTAGAAACATCATCATGATGAAAATAATTTATTCAAATTTTAACTCAAACTCGCGTGGAAATTTCATGGGACTTGATCAAAATGTTATATATGATGTCTTATAGTAAATCCGATCAGCTTTGAGATGGAAATAAGAAATTTTGCATCGGACAAATAGGTTTGGAGTTATTGCCAAAGGAGTACCGATAAGCATGTTTTCGCGGGGAAGTGCTACTTACCGCAACTTAGGTATACAAAATTAGAAAAAACCAGTGAACTCAAAAGGAAAAAAATAATATTTTTTAAGAATTACGGAAAAGGAAAACAAAATTCAAAAGCGGATTTGTCTAAGACATACCTAATTTGGTACACACGCCGACAATATTTTTGAGGTCGGTGCCAGCCACCACAGTACAATCATAAATTAAAAAAATGTTAGGAAAAAGAACTAAAAAAAAAACAACAAACAAACGAAAAACTTTGAAGACTTCTTTTGAGTTCACTGGCTGTTTCTAATTTTATATACCTATCTACCAATTCGAAGTCGGTTTAATTTTTTAAAAATTACTTTTGTATGTTATAATATTAAATAAATTAATATTCAGAAGATATAGTTGACTGTGAAGTATTTAGATATGTAGATAGTTGGGGTAGGCAGTCATAGATAGAATAGAATAGAATAGAAAATAAACTTTATTCTGGGACGATGTCCCCTAAGAATAATATAATGTACATAAATAAATGCAATAAGTCAAGCATTTTCTTTTTTTTTTTTTTTTTTTTTTTTTTTTTTAGTGAGGTTTTGCTAGTCAGTATCATTCTGGAGGGAAAGGAGGAATTGAAAGAGAAGGGGATTTAAATGTGGACATAGATGGAGCATTACGGATATTACAGGGTAGTGAATTCCATAAGGAAGTAGCACGGGAAATAAAGGAGTGGTCAAATGATGTACTCTTAGATACACAGCAGATCAAAACAACATTGTTGCCGAAATGCCGAAATTAAACGTCGGCTTTATCAATTAAAATAAAAACAATTTTATTTTGATCGGCTGTGTACCTATGACTGCCTACCCAACCATCTACATCTTTAAATAAATTAAGTTTAATGTGACGTTTTACAGTTTTTGACAATAAATTGTATTTTTCGCTTCCACACAGCTCTCAAACTATTGACTGATTAAACAAATGAACTATATTAGAACCAAATTTGATTTGTAAATAAATTTAATTTGTAAATTTGTAAACAAATTTGTAAATTTGTAAATTTGATTTGTAAATTTATAATATAAATTGACGTATGTCAACAAGATCCAGTTAACAGTAATGTTCAATGAACATTCATCCCCGATTTGTACATCGCAACTGCGAGTGCCCGGGGGGTATGGATCAGTGAAGAGAAAAGATTTCCCTGGTTCGGATACGAGCTCGGTAGCCTAGTGGATAAGGCACCACGCTAGAGAAGTGGGGACTCGGGTTCGAATCCCAACCGGGTAAATCTTTTCTCTTCAAAATAAAAAATATATTCAAATTTGATTTGGTTTAATAATGTATAGAAGACTTTGAGTGCTTATTTTTGAATACGCTTTTATTAACTTCACCTGTATGTAACGGAATCTTTCATCGTAATTTTTATCAATTTCCAGCGATCTGATTAACTTGAAAATTTGCACTCATTTCAAGGACCAATGACAATGCAATTATTTCAGAACTTTCTCACTTGGTCTAGTTAAATTACCCCAAAAGGGTTTGTCTTGCAAAAGGTGAATCAGTAGATTTTACATTTTTATATGGTTTAGATTAGATGGGTCCTGAGAATAAAATATCAAAAATGTGACTAAATTTGATAAGGGGAAAATATTTGGGGGGAAAAAACCCAAATTTTTTACAGATTTCGGAAAAAAAAAAAAAAAAAAAAATTTCAATCGAAAAAAATGTTTATTTATAAAATTAAAGATTATGCGACTAAAGACATCCCTTAAGCTGAATTTGATTAAGGCGTTAGCCACAATCGATTGTCAAACATCGAAGAATTTTGCCAACTTTAAAAAGTTTGTTTTTGTCATGTTCAAGAGTCTATAACGCAGAAATGGCTAATTCAATCAAAAATATATTATATAATAAAAGTTTCAAATCATTATATTTTGTGCAAGATTGGATTTTTAAAGTAAAACTTTGCCCATTTCAACTCAGATAAGTCAGAAAAACAAAAAAAAAAATTGTTGGTTGATTTTGGATAAACTGTGTTAAAAATGCAAACAAATCACGAATGGTACAGGGAAATTAGCTTCGAACCTTGAAATAAAAAATTAAAAGTTCTGACTGCTGCAAATTGTTCACCAAACTTAGCTTTTTAATTAGGCTTGCTATAAAAGCGTGGTTTTCTAGTTTTTTTAAACTAGAATTTTTCATTATAAAATTAATTTATTAATTATAATTAGTACAACTAATTATTTTCAGTATTATTCTTTGATTCGTAATAGGCTAAACAAGTTATAACTGTAAAAAATGTTGAACTTTTGATTAGTTGGAAATAGAGTAGCAAAGTATTCATAAAATTAAAGTTATTTAATGCTCTACAAATTTGCTTCTGACTGTTTCTGAGAATCGGTCAGGCGATAGAAGCACATCTTTGACAAAAAATAAGTTAAAACTGATTTTTTTTTTCTCGAAAATTATCGATTTTTAACAAAGATCGTTGGAAGTACGACAAATATGCATAGAAACAATATTGTAGCAACTTTAATTAGCTTTAGTTTTTATTTGAAACATATTTTTCTAGAGACCACCGTTTCCGAGATATGGTCGAAAAACTCCAAAATGGGACCTCCCCCCACCGTATGCTCACCCCTCAGGGGCGGGGACTTTTAGTATGAATGAAAATAAATTTTATTCTGGGGCCTTTGCCCTTAAGAATAATTACAATGAACAATTGATGGCTACCTAGCATACCGTATATATATAATTAAGAAATATGATAAAAGTAAGGAAAATATAATTAATGTTAAATTAGGAATTTAAACAAAATTCCAATTACAATATAAAAGTATTGTTACATATTTTCAAATATCACACAAAAAGAAATTATATCTTGAGGTTAGAATCTAAGATAAGTTACTAACACAAAAAATAGAGAAAATTAAACAAAAAACTCAATGAAATCAAATACAATAATCAAAGCAAATATAAATTATCTGGAAAGATAATGTGTCTTATCTGATAAATAATATAAATTATGCCAAAACCAATTCAGTGCAATAATACTAGACTAGTACTGTACAAAATCAATATTATATTATGAATGTTCATATCTCATTTTAAGAGATATTTTCTACCTTTATATGACTATTAGATTGAATCTCTAACAGGTAAATGAAAAGTTGGGATTTGAAGCTGTTATGAGAGGAGGAATGGCGAATGATGGAAGGGAGGGAATTCCAGAAGTTGGAGGCTCTGGATATAAAGGAACGTTTGAAGGATGTTTAACGTTTTAAGTATGTTTACCATCCATCCACTCCTAACGAAGCTATGAAGTCAAAAATTATCGCATATTTCTTTCACTCTACTCCCCTCATTTCAGCACTCATTGACTGGACAAAACAGTCAATTCATATTTATATGAGAGATTCCCATTTAAATAAAAATATTCATTTAGGTATATACTCAAAACACGCATATATAGACTTGGCAACGAAATGTTTTACATCAATTTGTTTATCTAATTCTAAATGAAGGACGTACATGAATATTTATATACGTCAGCTGATTAGACGTAGACAGGCGATGGGTGTGTCAGCTCGCCACGGCCTTGGATATTGCTCCCAGATAAAGGCAGCCGACAGCTTATCAGGAGAGCTCACAGCCTTTCCCACTATCTCTTTTACCTAAATCTAAAATAGAAACTTTTTCTCTTATACTGCTTTTGGACAGAAAATTTGCATTTCTCTAAAAGTTTTTGTTATTGACATTAGGTATAATTTAAATATAACCACACCAAAAAACCTTTACCCTTCGTCGTAAACGTACGACTTCCTGTCCTATAGTATCCTCTAATGACATTCCACTAATCCCTGTTGAACAGACCCGCTAACTAGGACTCCACTTGGACAAACGTCTTACTTGGAATCCACATACAAGACTAAAACGACAAGAAACTGCTCGTCGTTACAGACTACTTCAACATTTACTTGACAAATCTTCAAAGCTCCCAATTAATTACAAAAGACTCATTTACTTGACTTTGATTAGACCTATATGGACGTACGGAGTTGAGCTTTGGGGTTCTACTAAACCATCCAATTCATCCCGTATCCAGTCCTTACAATCCAAAAGCCTTCGAAAAATCCTCAATGCTCCTTACTTTGTCACCAATAAACTTATCCATAAAGATCTTAATGTTCCATATGCTGCTGATTTAGCCCAAACCAGTTACCAATCCTTTCACAGTAAGCTCCATAACCACTCAAATCCCCTAGTTTCTCAACTTGCTTCCCACTCAATTCCCGACAATCCTCCGAGGCGTCTGAAAAGATGGCCCAGAGATCTTCTTGTGTCGATTTTGTTTTTTTTTTACTGAAGTGCTACTGATGAGTAGTTCTTCTCAAGTTTTGGCATGTTATTGTAAACTTTTTTTAACACATTTACTTGATGTATACTTGTACTGTTGTAAATTTCAATAAATTGGTTTAAAATATATATATATATATATATATATATATATAAATCAGTTGATATTATAAAAGGATCCATACAATTAAGGATTGATGAATTGTTTACCAGTTCTATTTGTATTTTGTCCATTCGAAGACTAGCTTTGGATTTTAAACACTCATATAAGATGATTAGGAATGGAATCAGAAGAAGAAAAAAAGACGCGTTTTCAGAGCTAAAGTTACAAAAAAAAATAAATAAATAAATAAATAAAAAAAAAAATAAAAAAAAAAATAAATAAATCAAATAAGATAAGGCTGACAGATGAACTAAATAATAAAAAATCAATGTCATTATTGGTATTATGTTATTGCGAGGAATACAATGTTTGTGCCACAATGCCTATTGCAATAAACATACACATAATAAATGATAATATAAAGAAGATAGGTAAGGATAAGGAGAAAACAGAAAAGATAAAATAAAAGATAAAAATAAAATTTAAAAAACTGATAATGATAAAATAAAACGAATATACAAATAAATAAAAACATATTTATTCTCATTTATAAATCTTTTGTGGGTCTCTTTCTCTTATATCCTAGGAACAAGTTATTTATTACATAAATAAAAACATATAATAAAAAAAAAAAAATTAAGAGGACAGATGAAGCACTGAAGCAGTCTTACAAGGCAGGTTGCAACATCGCACTCCATAAAAAGATTTTGCTTGGGACGTCTTATTTCTTCATCTTCACAGCATCTCTGATCAACTTCTTCTGATAGTGCTTCATTGTCACCCATCATATTCTTGTTAAACATACATTATCAGTTCTAAAAACACACAAAAATTCAAATCATTAGCACATTATTATAAAGATTATGTATATTAATTTTTAAAAATGTTTTATTTTATTTTTTTTTAAACTATTTATTGATATTACAACTGTATATATTATATACAACAAGTAAATTTGAGGAAATTATTACAATGACTTGTAAATGACATGTAAAAAAACGATTCAGTAGTAGTTATTAAATAAACATTCTACATTAGAAGGTCTCTCGGCCATCTTCTTTTAAGACGCCTTGGAAGATTATCAGTAATATGTATTGTAACATTGAATAATATATATGTAACGAGATGAGTTGGATTATCAGAAAACATTTAAAAATTATAAAAAAAATTGTTATCTCAATTTTAAAACTAAGAAAAATGCTAAAGTGAATGAAAAATTCAGCAGTCTTCATGCTTTCATTACAACTTGAAATCAATTGCCTTTGAGAAATGATATGGGTCGTTCTATTTTTATGTTAAGAAGTTCGCCCGTGTCAAATTTGTTTCTTAAAAAAAAATAATTTTGAAATGATAATATAGAAATTTTGGTTAGGAGACTTTCAGAATTATCTGGAGAGTAAACAGTAAACGCTGATTCATTCGGTCTAGTGCTGTTTGTTGTTTGCCATTTAGTTTGGATCAATTCTATAAGATATAATGTAACAGTCATTATGTAACCGCGGGTCCAAAGTGCTATTGTACAAGCAGATAAGCAACTATTTATTTGGAATTTGAGAAAACACTGTTGTTAAAATGCAATTCACAATGAGTAGGCAGGATTATAGCTTAAAAGAAAACACAAAGTTCTAAAACTCGCAGTCATTTGTTTATTGGTCTTAAATTTTAAACCAAGATTATCAAGTGTCCCTATTTTTACTCAAATATCGATTCGCAATGAAACAAAAAAGGAAATCATGAAGATTTATTTACAAATTAAAATCAAAGCATTTATTTTTGTTCACAGTTTCGAACTCCATCTATTGTGATATGATTGTACTATGATCACGAATTTCTGTTTTAGTTCGAACCACGGCCGCTAGGAGCGTCATAACCCATCTGCGACCAGTTCTTGTTTCCGTTATTAGATCACGTGACCTATCGGTTCTTCAATAATAGGACAGCCATACGAGTTATTCGATAACAGAAGTTACTCAACAGTTTATTGAGAACCGATCTAAGAACAGTAACTGGTCGAATAGCCTTAACCGATCGGTTTTTTCTATCTGTTATAAACCTAACACCTTACACCAACAACCCCAATTTATTGTTATTTCTCCATCGTTCTCGATGGAAGATTTAATAAATTTTATACTTGGAATCTTAATAGTGATGAACATGGTAATTAAAAAGAAAATCATTGTTTGTTTAAATGGAGTTAATTATCATAACTTACTACAAATATAATAAATCCAACAATAAGTAATTTTATCTTAGATAATATATAATTGCTAAAGTCACAATAATTGTAACATGAAAATATTATAAATATAAGTTACACTAAATATTTTTCCTTAGATATTTTTAATTTTAAGCTTTGACTCCTAACTATTGTAATCTATTTCTTAGAAAACCCCTCGTGGGAACTGGCTCTCCTGTAAACTGTAATGTTAGC
The DNA here is from genome assembly GCA_003667255.2 of Euschistus heros. NCBI lineage: Eukaryota > Metazoa > Arthropoda > Insecta > Hemiptera > Pentatomidae > Euschistus > Euschistus heros. The sequence continues at coordinate 29,818 of RCWM02000861.1, read as the reverse complement.
ATAAAGCTTCCTAGAAGAAGCCATTGTAACCCTTTATAAACCTCAAGAAATTTTGTAATACTCTCTCAGTACATCCAGGGCCGTCTCCACGCCACTCTTCTTTCTGATATTGCAACTTTTATTGAATAAACTTCTGTTTTAAAAAAGTCTTTACTTTTAAATTGAAGATAACTTATATATATATATTTTTTTTTTTTACTTTATTGATAAATTCACCCATCTTTAACTATAGATATTCAGAAAATGTATCAAATATTTTAAAATATAAATTTTGATTAAAAATATAGATATTTTAAAATATTTAACACATTCTCTAAATTGTAGTTGAAGACCGGTGAATTTATCAATAAATAATATTGTAAAATAAAGTTATTTTAAAATACAAATTTAGGTTTATTTATAGATATTTTAAAATATGATCACTGGTAATAGGGTTTTTTGTTTTCAGTAATAGGTGATTGGTGATAACAGTTCCGAGTCAATAATAGGTTATTTTAAAGAATACGTTATTTTTGTCCCACCTCTAACCACTACTGTGAATCACAGAACTACCGCCCAGAAGCTTCTTTCTAGAGGTGGGCTAAACAGTTATTTTTTGGTATTAGGTTACTACGTTATGGCTCTATCCCAGTAATAGGTTCCAATAATAGGTTATTCCAGTAATAGGTGATTCAAGTAAACCCCTGCCCTACCGCTAGGATGCGCGCCCGTCAATCACTGCTGTTGCCAATAACTCTTCGGGATCTAATAACGCTTAGAATCACTGCAGTTCTTACAATAACGCCAGTTATTAGAATCACTGCAGTTATTACAATCACTCCAGTTCTACAACAGTTCTCAACTGTTATTAGAATAACCTATTGCCAGCCATCGTTCTGTTTTTGATCACCGACCTAGCGCTAGTGGTTCTAACCTATTACAAACTTACTTTTAGATATTTTGACTGGTAATTCAATAATTTATCCTCCTCGCCATTGCTAATAATGTTAATAATTTGCTTATTTAGTAATCTTACAAATGGTAAATAACACAAAATCAACCAAAATTATTGTGTCAATTTTTTTTTAACAAAACATTTTAGAAGCCAATTAAAAGTTGTCAAAATATATAACAAATTAAAAATAAATAGGCCAACTATGATACAAACGAATTCAGCTAAATAAATCTTTAAAAAACATTGTCCTTATTTAATTGTACTGCCAAGATTTTATTTTTAAAAAAATACATATAGGTGTTAGTAAAACATATTTGAACAATTATAAAGACTCAACAATTACAAGTAGCTTGTATCAATCTGTTACCTAAGCATGTATTGTGTATTAAAATATTGGCTGTAAGATAAAATAAAGAAGAAAATAACAGAGGTAGAAGCAGGCTTCAGGCTGGGCCATCTTAGGTCAAGTTTTTACTATATCCCAATTTTTTTTAAAGCATTTGGTGGACTTCCAAGACTTCTGGTCCAGGAGGTACATTTAGCCTTTATCCACCTTTAGAAAGCTTTGACTAGAAAATAAGGAAAGCACTGTTTGTCAGAGATAAGTGATAGTCTGAGATAAGGCATACAAGGCCTTTATAAAGGTGCAGAATTGGGAATTAAATTTTGAAATAGCAGCGTTACTAATTGTATACAAAAGTATTTAAGAAAAAAAAGTTTTGATATCATGTCCCCTCAGCATTACACATCACCAAAGGATTAAATCAAAGTTGCTGCTAATCACCTACTCTCTTTAACATGGTAATTAAACAACCTTTCTAGAAATAGGAGAGAGAAATATTAACACACGGGTTTGGAGATTTTGAAAGATATCTAATTCATAATACAAACTGCAGGAGTTTATCAACTCATTGCCACTGAGGAATGTGATCTGGAATACATGCTGAGGAAACTCTAAGCAGTATTCTGAAAAGGGCATGGAAATAAATCTAAAGAAGAAAGAGTTTGTGTCCCTCAACTCTTCGAGCACATTTTTTAGCATTGAAGATTAGATATATGGAGGTCTACTAATCCTTCCTGGAAAGGAATCCTCTATTAATTAAGATATTTCATTGAAAATATTAAGAGAAAGGAAGACTGTAGGAATCCTAAACTCGTTCCTGTGGAATAAAAATGTTTCCTTTAAAAAAAAAAATAAAATAAAATAAGATGATTATATCTTTCCTTATCACTATAAATTGTCTTTAAATTTGCTAAAATCTGTGGTGTGGAGAAGAAAAAGCTTAAACGCTACTATCTTTAGAGATGGGTACCCAGAGTGTAAGTTATTTCATAATAAGAGCCCATCATGTTTCTAATAATATCATAAGACAATATATGATAGAGGAAAAAATCACTTGAGGTACACATGATGGTACATAAGGATCAATACAATTAGGGTTTCATGAATTAATTGCCACTTTTATTGGAATTAAGTCATCAATCCTAATTGAGGAAAAAAATATTTTAAAGAGTATTTAAACCAGGAGCTCATTCAAAAAGGATGTATCAAAACAGAGGCCATAGTATATTTTCCTGAACAGATTAGAGAGTAGGTTGAAGGATGTCTGAGGAAATTGTGGATAGGGGATGTAAAGAAAGGTATGGCAGCAAACAAGAGAAAGATTAGTTGATCAAAAGATGGTTTGAACAAATAACTGATAAAGATTAGGATACAATAATTGAACAAACCTGAAGGTATTTTTCATTTTATAAGTTTCCAGAACAGAAAGGGTAATTATAAAAATCACAAAATGAGATAATGTATGGACTAAAACTATATAAAAAAAACAAAACAAATTACAATAAAGTTTGTACAAATTTATCAACACCCCCCACATTATCATTGTATAATCACAATGAGTTTTTATTTAAAAGAACTGTTCTCATAAATACTTCACCAAAATATTGGACAATACTAATAACCATACAGATTCAATCAATTCACATCAGAGTTTTTAAAGGAAAAAAACAAAATGAATTAAAAATATTCAGTTTATTTGTTAACAAATCTATTTACAAATATTCCAATGGATTTAACCATAAAAATGATAACTAAAAAGTTTTATGAAAGAAACCATTCACAAAAAAATAAAAAAGCTATATATCAAAAGACTAAATACTTACTTCAAAAAGCAGTATTATATTTTACAAACAGGTAAAAAGGTAGTGTCTCGATGGAATCTAATATAAGTGTAAATATCCTTGGAATAACTATAAATTACAAAAGTCTAAACAGATTTTACAACAAGCTAATATTTTCATGATTTAATAATCATTGCAAGATTTTAACTATTCATTATAATCATCATAAGATTTTAATGACATTCATTTGTCATTACATTATTATTTGTAATATAACATAAGAAAAAGCATTTGTATTAACTAGCCATTTCAACTTTTTCAAATTACGATTAGAAAACATTAAACCCTGAATATTGGAGAACTATTTCAGTCTAAGTAAATTTAAATTTTTTTTTTTTTTTTTTTTTTTTTTATTCTTTTATTAATAGAAATTTACAACTGTATTACAAAACACATCTAGTAAATATGCGGTATATATGAGAATAATGACATGAATACAATTTGCAGAGGAACTACCCATTGGTAGTACTCTAATGAATATTTACAAAAGAAGATCACGAGGCCATCTTCTTTTCAGACGCCTCGGAGGATTGCCAGGAATGGAATGGGAAGCAAGTTGTGCAACAAGTGGATTTAGATGAGCAGTGAGTTTATTATGAAAGGAAAATTTAAATTAAATTTGGTATTACAAAGCTCATCTAAAAGTTTCAGCACTTTGTATTAAAGTAGAACCTCTCTTAACCAAGAGATTTTTTATCGATTCGCAATGAAACAAAAAAGGAAATCATGAAGATTTATTTACAAATTAAAATCAAAGCATTTATTTTTGTTCACAGTTTCGAACTCCATCTATTGTGATATGATTGTACTATGATCACGAATTTCTGTTTTAGTTCGAACCACGGCCGCTAGGAGCGTCACAACCCACTGCGACCAGTTCTTGTTTGCGTTATTAGATCACGTGATCTATCGGTTCTCCAATAATAGGACAGCCATATGAGTTATTCGATAACAGAAGTTACTCAACAGTTATTGAGAACCGATCTAAGAACGATAACTAGTCGAATAACCTTAACCGATCGGTTTCTTCTATCTGTTATAACCTAACACCTTACACCAACAACCCCAATTTATTGTTATTTCTCCATCGTTTTCGATGGAAGATTTAATAAATTTGACTAATATTGTAAAATATAGTTATTCTAAAATACAAATTTAGGTTTATTTATAGATATTTTAAAATATGATCACTGGTAATAGGGTTTTTCAGTAATAGGTGATTGGTGATAACAGTTCCGAGTCAATAATAGGTTATTTTAAAGAATACGTTATTTTTGTCCCACCTCTACTTCTTTCTGCGTCTTTTGTATTAGACTGTTTTGGTTTCTTTAGAGAGTAATATATACTTTGTTTTTATAAAACTTGTGCTGAATTCAATTTTTTATTCTGATCACTCGCTGAATTTATAGGTAATTATTAATTCGTATCAATAATTATATACTTATAACAACTCCCAGCTTTGATAATACATGTATGCACATAATTAAGTTGTTGCACTCTTGATTTGACAAACATATATCTTTTCTTATTAATTGATACAACTTGGGCCTTCTTATTAATGTATTCAAAAGATTTGTTATCGGAATAGGTAATTTATTAATGGTCAATTTTAGGGCCTAGAACACTTGTATATCAATTATGTTTTTGGCTGGGGGTCTATACTTGGGGTGCAACGTTTCTTTCACTTTCAAAAATATATATTTTGAAATTCTGTAGTTCTGTTGTAGTTTCTATGATAAACATTTGATGACATTTAGGAGCCTTGTTGATAATAATGATTAAAAAAAAAATCACTTGTGCTTACATTTCATAAGTTATGCAGCTCTTTTGACACGCTCTAGCTGTGATAGTGTTGATTGTATCGAAAATTTGTCTACAGTTTCCTGATTACATATTTAATGAAATTTTTTTTAAATTTTTATAACTTTTGTCGTTGCGATCTACCATTCAAGAGCTAAATTGGTTTGAATAAAAGAAGTCACCTTTGAAACCACCATTGTCTCCCAACTTTTTTTATTTTGAATAATCGTTCATTGTTGAATTTATTTATGTATTTAAATAATTTGATCCTTTTAGTCCTAAAATGTAAATTGGGAAAATTTTAGATTTCATATCTATGATCTATTGTTTTTCCGATTTTGGTAGACATTTAGTTTTTCTTTAACCAATTCAATAGCGAACTTTTTTTCTTTTTAATGTTCTCTTGGTGAGCTTTTCATACAATAAAATAAAAATAATAATCTTCCGATTCTACTAGTTTTTGAGCATACCTACTGAATTTATCATTATTAAATATACTTCATTTTAATGCTGTTCATACATTATTTTATTGCAGGAATGGGCTTGATTTCATTCGTCATTGTTTCTGCTGTTGGAGGTTTGGCAACGATGGTGTGTCCTCCTCTAGTAGTACCAGTTGCTAATATGGTTGGAATATCAGCTGCTGGTATTGGTGCAGGTACGGTAGCTGCTTCTGCCCACGCATATGTGGGTAATCTGGCTGCTGGTTCAGTGATCAGTATGCTGCAAGCGGCAGCAATGGCCCCAGTGGTCCCATAATTACTAATTATTTTGAAAATCTTTATTTCCATGTTTGTCTGATATACAATAAAAAATTACAGTAAATATTTCTCTTCTATTTATTTTCCAATGTCTCCCCTTAATATTGGATTAAATCAATTGTGTTTCTATTTTTGTTTGGGACACAGTAACATTATTTTCTGTGTTAAACTGTGATACCTCTGGAAGGTAAGTTACAGAACTGAAAATATTTGATTTAGTCATGACAAACCACTGAAGCAGGTACCCTTTTGAAATACTGTGAAAAGTGTTATAAGCCAACTATGTCTATTTTGCAGTAGATACATTGCAATGATTTAACACAATACAAAGTTTTTCCTTGAAAAATTTATCATACATTTGATCTTAACAAGGGCAGATACATAATCTAGGTTTTCGAAACCCCTAAATAAGTTTACAAAGTCCTAAAAGTGAAGTAATTAACTGTCTAAGACTATGATTAAAAAAAAAAACTTTCCTATAAATGGACTTATCCTTCAGTAAAGGACTTAACCGCTCTTAGCAACAGATAAAGTGTTATATGAAAGGTAATTCATTTTGAAATAAAATAATTATAGAAAAACAGGAAATTGAACGAGTTAGAGCAAGGGTCTCACAATGGTTGATACATAAGGTCAGGGGGTTCGAATCCCACCTCGGCTGGTTAAAATATATTTTGTGGCAGACTCACAAAATGAATCGACCTTCCCACCATGGAGAGAATAGGTTGGTAACCTGTAGGATAATGCAACCTTCCTGCTCTAGTTGGAACATTAAGCTCCAAATAAAGAAATGATAGACAACACTACTTTGAAACCATTTATTTTTTAAATGATAATGGTATCCATAGCTCTTATAGTTCCTAAAAAGAATAACAAGGGAACTTCTCACAATGTATCAAGGATTAATTCTTCTATAACACACTGTAGTCATTTGATCCAAGGTATTACATATGTATGGAAACAAGAGGTGCTGGGATTGTCTCCAGGATCTGAACATCCAGAATGCTTTGGCACAGGATTTTCCCATAAAAACTATGCTATCCTTAGTAGAGGAAGAATATATAAAATCTTGATAGTGTAAACTCCAAAGCTAAGTCATTTAAAGCCAGAAAGTATGAGTGATTTCCTTAAACTTTTTAAACTACTGGGCTCTCATGTACATAAAAGGACTGATTTCTAAGTAAAGGACAGAAATATATTAACAAACATAACTATTTAAAATATAATAATTATAGATAAACCCAGGTTCTGAACATCCAGAATAAATTGTTTTTATAAAATAAACTTATGATAACAAAAAAAATTAACAAAAGGATATGGATTAAATGCCTTTGAATCTTAATCAGAGGCACTTAAAAGCATAGAGTACATTAGTTAAGGAAACATTGATGGGATAATAGCAAATCAATCCTAATCACACATTATTAACAAGGAGAATAAATAAAATCTTCTGATTTAAAATTAAGATAAGAGAACAAATAAAGAATAAGAAATGAAAAATACTGTATATAAGGGCAAAATGAAAATAACAATAATTAAATGAGAAACCAGTGTAGGAACAATTAATGGTTTATGCCATCTCAGATAATGATAGAGTTGAATGGGAAGGTGTTCCATACAATAAAGGTTTTGGTAATAATAGAGCGTTTGTACGATGCTTTCTGGGAGTTTGTTAAAGGTCAGAAGCATTGTATAAGCTTCAAAGATTATAATTTTATAAGGAATATAATGGCCCGTCATAGAGGTGAGAAGCTCATTGCCTTTATTGTGAATATAAAGCTACAAAAGCTTATTAATAATTTTGTAGCTTTATAATCACAATGAGGCCATTCATGATTCTTCGCAATTCAATACAATTTATGGTACATTACATGGTGTTAACACCCAGTTTTACGCTTCAATTTTGGAGAAAAAAAAACTCTTGGACTTAGAAAAGCTCGATGAAGAATATACTCAAGATCACAAGTTTATTTATCTTAGTTAGTTTTTTTAATGACGTTCGGTCTGATTTTTCGTCATAAAACGAAGGTGGGATAAGGCTAACGGGACGACCAAGGATTTCATGGATAGAAAGATTGGCATGGATAGGAGAGAAAAGATGGAAACAACTGGAAGACATGAAGATCCTAGTTAAAAATCGAGACTGGTGGAAGTCTTGCGAAGAGAAAGTAGGTAATGGGCTATAGAACTCCATTATTATAGTCGTACTAAATCAGGGGTTATCTGGTAATGAATTGACGGGTCCAGGGGAAAAAATCTTTAAGTCCATTTGTAAGTATTTTATGAAAAAAGAAAAATACAGTTCACCATTGAATGTCAACACTGCGGGACATGAAAAACTTCAATCACCTTTATTTGAGTGATCTAAAATTTTCTTCCTCTGAAACGCATACAAGATCTTTACGTCCTCACTAAGTTTAGTCAGAAGTGGGTTGAGTTTTTTTTTTTTAATTAAATTAACCCAAATCCGACAAACAATCGACATAAACGTTTTTTCCCCATGCCCCTTCAATTATTACTAAGGTATATACAAATCGACCAAAATTAGTAAGACCTTATCCTTTACGTAAAGGCAAACTCAGCTAATAGTACAGCTAATGAAGGACTGAAATGGGGTGTAGAGTTTTCTGAAATCCAAGGTTTTTCTACGGAAACATGTTCAGAGTAAGTAAACAAACATATTAAAAGTCCTGGAATGTTCGGGCCTGGGAAATGTAAGGGGGGGGGCCGCGAAAGGTCCCTTTTTTTTTGTTTAGCGCTCAAATCTCGAAAACGGTGAGTCTCATGCAAAACATGACTATCTATTAAATTATTGTTGATTATTTTTTCTATAACTTTTATTATACACACAGTTTTCATATTCTGTACCGTTTCCGAGATATACGGTTGGCAAATGTGAACATTTACGAGAGAGAAAAAAAAATTTCACCACACGTTTTCTGTTTAACTTCCCTCCATATCTTATAAAACCTTCATCCTACGACAAAAGTCTTCATAAATAATATTGCTGGAAATTAAATTTCCTTCAAAATACACACGCACACGCACGCACACACGCACCCACGCACGCACGCACGCACGCACGCACGCACGCACACACACACACACACACACACACACACACACACACACACACACACACACACACACACACACACACACACACACACACACACACACACACATTACACATACACACAGAAATGCCATTATATCTTCAACCTGTCAAAAGTTACATAAATTTTAACGTTTTTTGGTAAAACAAACATTACACATTTGCTAAGCTTATATCGGAAACGGTACAGACTATGAAAAATGTGTATAGAATTTGAGTTCTAGAAAATTTAATAAATTGAATAGAATGCCTAAATCAAGAAATAACTACTTGTATCATTTAAACGATACATACACATTTCGAAATAGTACTTTAGCTGGTTGTTCAATAAAATGCCATATTTATTCAAAAGTAGCTTTTGAAGTCACAGTAAATTCATGATGCTGAGAACAATTATTATGCTTGTACAATAATATAGAATATATATATCACTTAATACAAGGCGGAATATTGTACAGTACCCACTCCCCTACTAACTTATCTACTCCTACAGCCATGAACTATGGTTTTAATACCTACAAATGATTTCACTAAACTTTCAATGACAATAAAAACAAACAAACAAAATAATGCAACACTTCGAAAACTTGAAGAGTTGGATCAGAAATTTCCTATCTAATAATTTAATTCAACAGAAAGTAAGGACAATGCACCAATGCGTGAAGTCTCCCTCATGCCAACAACACCACTATCTGTTATTTCAACTCATTAGCTGATTGTGATGATTTATTGCAGGTGAAAATAAAGAGAAAATAAAACAAACAATCATACTTCTTAGCAATAATGAAAAAGCCTTTCCCTCATAATGGGAAAAATCGTCAATAGTGTGTTGATGGAGAGTTTTAAAGCATTATATTTAATAAAAATAAATAATTATTTAACTATTTAAAATGTTCACTTTAAAATCTGTAATTTATATTCGTCAAAAATGTAGTACAGTGGAAACTATTCGGTGCCTCTCCTCGCTTAAAGACATGAGGAGGAAATGAAAGAAAAAGTTTTCTATTTCATTATATTCAATTTTTTTATACTGATAGAAAGGTCGTGTCCATGGCTGTTTGTGAAAGTAATTTCTAGCTCAACTTAGCATTACGAGAAACAGGAAACAATACTGGTAACCTTCCAAGTAACTATTGCTGAAGACTTAATCAAGAGTTAGTGTAATTAAGGACTGGTAACCGTTCACACACACTGGTGAAGTCCTTCCTCTGAAACTGACGAGTTAGGGGATGCTAGAAGACTGAAGACCATCGGGTTGAGTAATGCTCAAACTAAATTTAATCAATCTAGCACCCGTAAGCAAAACGTAACTGACTATACAAATACACCCAAGTAAATGAGACTTTTCAAATAAGTTAATACATGTAGTTATAACCTACTTATAAGACTATTTTTAAAAATAAATCTTAAATATTAATGTTGTAATTTTCTTTTGTTTTATAGTATAAATTTGTACTTAAAAAGTCTTTATATATATATATTTATTTTTAGTTATACAGACATATATACTCATAACATAGAACATAGATTTGTATTAAAGTATTGTATTTGAAATCAATTAACAATCTAGTAGTCTCTGGAAATGGATTTAGTCCCTGTGAATCACAGAACTACCGTCCCAGAAGCTTCTTTCTACATCTTTTGTATTGGATAGTTTTGGTTTCTTTAGAGAACAATAAATACTTCGTTTTTATAAAACTTGTTCTGAATTGAATTTTTTATTCTGATCACTCGCTGAATTTACAGGTAATTATAAATTCGTATCAATAATTATATACTTATAACAACTCCCAGCTTAGGAAATACATGTGTGCACATAATTAAGTTGTTGCACTCTTGATTTGACAAACATATATCTTTTCTTATTAATTGATACAACTTGGACCTTCTTATTAATGTATTCAAAAGCTTTGTTATCAAAATAGGTAATTTATTAGTGGTCAATGTTAGGGCCTAGAACACTTGTATATCAATTATGTTTTTGGCTGGGGGTCTATACTTGGTGCAATGTTTCTTTCACTTTCAAAAATATATTATTTTGAAATTCTGTAGTTCTGTTGTAGTTTCTGTGATAAAAAATTTGATAACATTTAGGAGCCTTGTTGATAATAATGATTAAAAAAAATCACTTGTGCTTACATTTCATAAGTTATGGAGCTCTTTTGACACGCTCTAGCTGTGATAGTGTTGATTGTATCGAAAATTGTCTACAGTTTCTTGATAACATATTTAATGAAATTTTTTTTTTTAATTTTTATAACTTTTGTCGCTGCGATCTACCATTCAAGAGCTAAATTGGTTTGAATAAAAGAAGTCACCTTTGAAACCACCATTGTCTCCCAACTTTTTTTATTTTGAATAATCGTTCATTGTTGAATTTATTTATGTATTTAAATAATTTGATCCTTTTAGTCCTAAATGTAAATTGGGAAAATTTTAGATTTACATATCTATGATCTATTGTTTTTCCGATTTTGGTAGACATTTAGTTTTTCTTTTAACAATTCAATAGTGAACTTTTTTTCTTTTTAATGTTCTCTTGGTGAGCTTTTCATACAATAAAATAAAAATAATAATTTTCCGATTCTACTAGTTTTTGAGCATACCTACTGAATTATCATTATTAAATATACTTCATTTTAAATGCTGTTCATACATTATTTTATTGCAGGAATGGGCTTGATTTCATTCGTCATTGTTTCTGCTGTTGGAGGTTTGGCAACGATGGTGTGTCCTCCTCTAGTAGTACCAGTTGCTAATATGGTTGGAATATCAGCTGCTGGTATTGGTGCAGGTACGGTAGCTGCTTCTGCCCACGCATATGTGGGTAATCTGGCTGCTGGTTCAGTGATCAGTATGCTGCAAGCGGCAGCAATGGCCCCAGTGATCCCATAATTACTAATTATTTTGAAAATCTTTATTTCCATGTTTGTCTGATATACAATAAAAAATTACAGTAAATATTTCTCTTCCATTTATTTTCCAATGTCTCCCCCTAATATTGGATTAAATCAATTGTGTTTTTATTTTTGTTTGGGACACAGTAACATTAATTTCTGTGTTAAACTGTGATACCTCTGGAAGGTAAGTTACAGAACTGAAAATATTTTATTTAGTCATGATAAACCACTGAAGTAGGTACCCTTCTGAAATACTGTGAAAAGTGTTATAAGCCAACTATGTCTATTTTGCAGTAGATAAATTGCAATGATTTAACACAATACAAAGTTTTTCCTTGAAAAATTTATCATACATTTGATCTTAACAAAAGCAGATACATAATCTAGGTTTTCGAAACCCTAAATAAGTTTACAAAGTCCTAAAAGTTGAAGTAATTAACTGTCTTAGACTATATTTAAAAAAAAAAAAACTTTCCTATAAATGGACTTATCCTTCAGTAAAGGACTTACCACTCTTAGCAACAGATAAAGTGTAATATGAAAGGTAATTCATTTTGAAATAAAATAATTATAGAAAAACAGGAAACTGAACGAGTTAGGGCAAGGGTCTCACAACGGTTGATACATAAGGTCGGGGGGTTCGAATCCCACCTCGGCTGGTTAAAATATATTTTGTGGCAGACTCACAAAATGAATCGACCTTCCCACCATGGAGAGAATAGGTTGGTAACCTGTAGGATAATGCATCCTTCCTGCTCTAGTTGGAACATTAAGCTCCAAATAAAGAAATTATAGACAACACTACTTTGAACCATTTATTTTTAATGATAATGGTATCCATAGCTCTTATAGTTCCTAAAAAGAATAACAAGGGAATAACTTCTCACAATGTATCAAGGAGTAATTCTTCTATAACACACTGTAGTCATTTGATCCAAGGTATTACATATGTATGGAAACAAGAGATGCTGGGATTGTCTCCAGGATCTGAACATCCAGAATGCTTTGGCACAGGATTTTCCCATAAAAACTATGCTATCCTTAGTAGAGGAAGAATATATAAAATCTTGATAGTGTAAACTCCAAAGCTAAGTCATTAAAAGCCAGAAAGTATGAGTGATTTCCTTAAACTTTTTAAACTACTGGGCTCTCATGTACATAAAAGGACTGATTTCTCAGTAAAGGACAGAAATATATTAACAAACATAACTATTTAAAATATAATAATTATAGATACACCCAGGTTCTGAACATCCAGAATAAATTGTTTTATAAAATAAACTTATGATAACAAAAAAAATTAACAAAAGGATATGGATTAAATGCATTTGAATCTTAATCAGAGGCACTTAAAAGCATAGAATACATTAGTTAAGGAAACATTGATGGGATAATAGCAAATCAATCCTAATCACACATTATTAACAAGGAGAATAAAATAAAATCTTCTGATTTAAAATTAAGATAAGAGAACAAATAAAGAATAAGAAATGAAAAATACTGTATATAAGGGCAAAATGAAAGTAACAATAATTAAATGAGAAACCAGTGTAGGAGCAATAAATGGTTTATGCCATCTCAGATAATGATAGAGTTGAATGGGAAGGTGTTCCATACAATAAAGGTTTTGGTAATAATAGAGCGTTTGTAGGATGCTTTCTGGGAGTTTGTTAAAGGTCAGAAGCATTGTATAAGCTTCAAATGATTATAATTTTATAAGGCATATAATGGCCCGTCATAGAGGTGAGAAGCTCATTGCCTTTATTGTGAATATAAAGATACAAAAGCTTATTAATACTTTTGTAGCTTTATAATCACAATGAGGCCATTCATGATTCTTCGCAATTCAATACAATTTATGGTACATTTCATGGTGTTAACACCCAGTTTTACGCTTCAATTTTGGAAAAAAAAAAAAAAAAAAAAAAACTCTGGACTTAGAAAAGCTCGATGAAGAATATACTCGAGATCACAAGTTTTCAGTGTTTTTAATGAGGTTCGGTCTGATTTTTCGTCATAAAACGAAGGTGGGATAAGGCTAACGGGACGACCAAGGATTTCATGGATAGAAAGATTGCATGACTCTTTAGCTGATTGTGATGATTTATTGCAGGTGAAAATAAAGAGAAAATAAAACAAACAATCATACTTCTTAGCAATAATGAAAAAGCCTTTCCCTCATAAATGGGAAAAATCGTCAATAGTGTGTTGATGGAGAGTTTTAAGCATTATATTTAATAAAAACAAATAATTATTTAACTATTTAAAATGTTCACTTTAAAATCTGTAATTTATATTCGTCAAAAATGTAGTACAGTGGAAACTATTCGGTGCCTCTCCTCGCTTAAAGACATGAGGAGGAAATGAAAGAAAAAATTTTCTATTTCATTATATTCAATTTTTTTATACTGATAGAAAGGTCGTGTCCATGGCTGTTTATGAAAGTAATTTCTAGCTCAACTTAGCATTACGAGAAACAGGAAACAATACTGGAAACCTTCCAAGTAACTATTGCTGAAGACTTAATCAAGAGTTAGTGTAATTAAGGACTGGTAACCGTTCACACACTGGTGAAGTCCTTCCTCTGAAACTGACGAGTTAGGGGATGCTAGAAGACTGAAAACCATCGGGTTGAGTAATGCTCAAACTAAATTTAATCAATCTAGCACCCGTAAGCAAAACGTAACTGACTATACAAATACACCCAAGTAAATGAGACTTTTCAAATAAGTTAATACATGTAGTTATAACCTACTTATAAGACTATTTTTAAAAATAAATCTTAAATATTAATGTTGTAATTTTCTTTTGTTTTATAGTATAAATTTGTACTTAAAAAGTCTTTATATATATATATTTATTTTTAGTTATACAGACATATATACTCATAACATAGAACATAGATTTGTATTAAAGTATTGTATTTGAAATCAATTAACAATCTAGTAGTCTCTGGAAATGGATTTAGTCCCTGTGAATCACAGAACTACCGTCCCAGAAGCTTCTTTCTACATCTTTTGTATTGGATAGTTTTGGTTTCTTTAGAGAACAATAAATACTTCGTTTTTATAAAACTTGTTCTGAATTGAATTTTTTATTCTGATCACTCGCTGAATTTACAGGTAATTATAAATTCGTATCAATAATTATATACTTATAACAACTCCCAGCTTAGGAAATACATGTGTGCACATAATTAAGTTGTTGCACTCTTGATTTGACAAACATATATCTTTTCTTATTAATTGATACAACTTGGACCTTCTTATTAATGTATTCAAAAGCTTTGTTATCAAAATAGGTAATTTATTAGTGGTCAATGTTAGGGCCTAGAACACTTGTATATCAATTATGTTTTTGGCTGGGGGTCTATACTTGGTGCAATGTTTCTTTCACTTTCAAAAATATATTATTTTGAAATTCTGTAGTTCTGTTGTAGTTTCTGTGATAAAAAATTTGATAACATTTAGGAGCCTTGTTGATAATAATGATTAAAAAAAATCACTTGTGCTTACATTTCATAAGTTATGGAGCTCTTTTGACACGCTCTAGCTGTGATAGTGTTGATTGTATCGAAAATTTGTCTACAGTTTCTTGATAACATATTTAATGAAATTTTTTTTTTAATTTTTATAACTTTTGTCGCTGCGATCTACCATTCAAGAGCTAAATTGGTTTGAATAAAAGAAGTCACCTTTGAAACCACCATTGTCTCCCAACTTTTTTTATTTTGAATAATCGTTCATTGTTGAATTTATTTATGTATTTAAATAATTTGATCCTTTTAGTCCTAAAATGTAAATTGGGAAAATTTTAGATTTACATATCTATGATCTATTGTTTTTCCGATTTTGGTAGACATTTAGTTTTTTCTTTTAACAATTCAATAGTGAACTTTTTTTCTTTTTAATGTTCTCTTGGTGAGCTTTTCATACAATAAAATAAAAATAATAATTTTCCGATTCTACTAGTTTTTGAGCATACCTACTGAATTTATCATTATTAAATATACTTCATTTTAATGCTGTTCATACATTATTTTATTGCAGGAATGGGCTTGATTTCATTCGTCATTGTTTCTGCTGTTGGAGGTTTGGCAACGATGGTGTGTCCTCCTCTAGTAGTACCAGTTGCTAATATGGTTGGAATATCAGCTGCTGGTATTGGTGCAGGTACGGTAGCTGCTTCTGCCCACGCATATGTGGGTAATCTGGCTGCTGGTTCAGTGATCAGTATGCTGCAAGCGGCAGCAATGGCCCCAGTGATCCCATAATTACTAATTATTTTGAAAATCTTTATTTCCATGTTTGTCTGATATACAATAAAAAATTACAGTAAATATTTCTCTTCCATTTATTTTCCAATGTCTCCCCCTAATATTGGATTAAATCAATTGTGTTTTTATTTTTGTTTGGGACACAGTAACATTAATTTCTGTGTTAAACTGTGATACCTCTGGAAGGTAAGTTACAGAACTGAAAATATTTTATTTAGTCATGATAAACCACTGAAGTAGGTACCCTTCTGAAATACTGTGAAAAGTGTTATAAGCCAACTATGTCTATTTTGCAGTAGATAAATTGCAATGATTTAACACAATACAAAGTTTTTCCTTGAAAAATTATCATACATTTGATCTTAACAAAAGCAGATACATAATCTAGGTTTTCGAAACCCTAAATAAGTTTACAAAGTCCTAAAGTTGAAGTAATTAACTGTCTTAGACTATATTTAAAAAAAAAAACTTTCCTATAAATGGACTTATCCTTCAGTAAAGGACTTACCACTCTTAGCAACAGATAAAGTGTAATATGAAAGGTAATTCATTTTGAAATAAAATAATTATAGAAAAAACAGGAAACTGAACGAGTTAGGGCAAGGGTCTCACAACGGTTGATACATAAGGTCGGGGGGTTCGAATCCCACCTCGGCTGGTTAAAATATATTTTTGTGGCAGACTCACAAAATGAATCGACCTTCCCACCATGGAGAGAATAGGTTGGTAACCTGTAGGATAATGCATCCTTCCTGCTCTAGTTGGAACATTAAGCTCCAAATAAAGAAATTATAGACAACACTACTTTGAACCATTTATTTTTAATGATAATGGTATCCATAGCTCTTATAGTTCCTAAAAAGAATAACAAGGGAATAACTTCTCACAATGTATCAAGGAGTAATTCTTCTATAACACACTGTAGTCATTTGATCCAAGGTATTACATATGTATGGAAACAAGAGATGCTGGGATTGTCTCCAGGATCTGAACATCCAGAATGCTTTGGCACAGGATTTTCCCATAAAAACTATGCTATCCTTAGTAGAGGAAGAATATATAAAATCTTGATAGTGTAAACTCCAAAGCTAAGTCATTAAAAGCCAGAAAGTATGAGTGATTTCCTTAAACTTTTTAAACTACTGGGCTCTCATGTACATAAAAGGACTGATTTCTCAGTAAAGGACAGAAATATATTAACAAACATAACTATTTAAAATATAATAATTATAGATACACCCAGGTTCTGAACATCCAGAATAAATTGTTTTATAAAATAAACTTATGATAACAAAAAAAATTAACAAAAGGATATGGATTAAATGCATTTGAATCTTAATCAGAGGCACTTAAAAGCATAGAATACATTAGTTAAGGAAACATTGATGGGATAATAGCAAATCAATCCTAATCACACATTATTAACAAGGAGAATAAAATAAAATCTTCTGATTTAAAATTAAGATAAGAGAACAAATAAAGAATAAGAAATGAAAAATACTGTATATAAGGGCAAAATGAAAGTAACAATAATTAAATGAGAAACCAGTGTAGGAGCAATAAATGGTTTATGCCATCTCAGATAATGATAGAGTTGAATGGGAAGGTGTTCCATACAATAAAGGTTTTGGTAATAATAGAGCGTTTGTAGGATGCTTTCTGGGAGTTTGTTAAAGGTCAGAAGCATTGTATAAGCTTCAAATGATTATAATTTTATAAGGCATATAATGGCCCGTCATAGAGGTGAGAAGCTCATTGCCTTTATTGTGAATATAAAGATACAAAAGCTTATTAATACTTTTGTAGCTTTATAATCACAATGAGGCCATTCATGATTCTTCGCAATTCAATACAATTTATGGTACATTTCATGGTGTTAACACCCAGTTTTACGCTTCAATTTTGGAAAAAAAAAAAAAAAAAAAACTCTTGGACTTAGAAAAGCTCGATGAAGAATATACTCGAGATCACAAGTTTTCAGTGTTTTTAATGAGGTTCGGTCTGATTTTCGTCATAAAACGAAGGTGGGATAAGGCTAACGGGACGACCAAGGATTTCATGGATAGAAAGATTGGCATGACTCTTTAGCTGATTGTGATGATTTATTGCAGGTGAAAATAAAGAGAAAATAAAACAAACAATCATACTTCTTAGCAATAATGAAAAAGCCTTTCCCTCATAATGGGAAAAATCGTCAATAGTGTGTTGATGGAGAGTTTTAAGCATTATATTTAATAAAAACAAATAATTATTTAACTATTTAAAATGTTCACTTTAAAATCTGTAATTTATATTCGTCAAAAATGTAGTACAGTGGAAACTATTCGGTGCCTCTCCTCGCTTAAAGACATGAGGAGGAAATGAAAGAAAAAATTTTCTATTTCATTATATTCAATTTTTTTATACTGATAGAAAGGTCGTGTCCATGGCTGTTTATGAAAGTAATTTCTAGCTCAACTTAGCATTACGAGAAACAGGAAACAATACTGGAAACCTTCCAAGTAACTATTGCTGAAGACTTAATCAAGAGTTAGTGTAATTAAGGACTGGTAACCGTTCACACACTGGTGAAGTCCTTCCTCTGAAACTGACGAGTTAGGGGATGCTAGAAGACTGAAAACCATCGGGTTGAGTAATGCTCAAACTAAATTTAATCAATCTAGCACCCGTAAGCAAAAACGTAACTGACTATACAAATACACCCAAGTAAATGAGACTTTTCAAATAAGTTAATACATGTAGTTATAACCTACTTATAAGACTATTTTTAAAAATAAATCTTAAATATTAATGTTGTAATTTTCTTTTGTTTTATAGTATAAATTTGTACTTAAAAAGTCTTTATATATATATATTTATTTTTAGTTATACAGACATATATACTCATAACATAGAACATAGATTTGTATTAAAGTATTGTATTTGAAATCAATTAACAATCTAGTAGTCTCTGGAAATGGATTTAGTCCCTGTGAATCACAGAACTACCGTCCCAGAAGCTTCTTTCTACATCTTTTGTATTGGATAGTTTTGGTTTCTTTAGAGAACAATAAATACTTCGTTTTTATAAAACTTGTTCTGAATTGAATTTTTTATTCTGATCACTCGCTGAATTTACAGGTAATTATAAATTCGTATCAATAATTATATACTTATAACAACTCCCAGCTTAGGAAATACATGTGTGCACATAATTAAGTTGTTGCACTCTTGATTTGACAAACATATATCTTTTCTTATTAATTGATACAACTTGGACCTTCTTATTAATGTATTCAAAAGCTTTGTTATCAAAATAGGTAATTTATTAGTGGTCAATGTTAGGGCCTAGAACACTTGTATATCAATTATGTTTTTTGGCTGGGGGTCTATACTTGGTGCAATGTTTCTTTCACTTTCAAAAATATATTATTTTGAAATTCTGTAGTTCTGTTGTAGTTTCTGTGATAAAAAATTTGATAACATTTAGGAGCCTTGTTGATAATAATGATTAAAAAAAAATCACTTGTGCTTACATTTCATAAGTTATGGAGCTCTTTTGACACGCTCTAGCTGTGATAGTGTTGATTGTATCGAAAATTTGTCTACAGTTTCTTGATAACATATTTAATGAAATTTTTTTTTTTAATTTTTATAACTTTTGTCGCTGCGATCTACCATTCAAGAGCTAAATTGGTTTGAATAAAAGAAGTCACCTTTGAAACCACCATTGTCTCCCAACTTTTTTTATTTTGAATAATCGTTCATTGTTGAATTTATTTATGTATTTAAATAATTTGATCCTTTTAGTCCTA
Source organism: Euschistus heros (assembly GCA_003667255.2). Lineage (NCBI taxonomy): Eukaryota > Metazoa > Arthropoda > Insecta > Hemiptera > Pentatomidae > Euschistus > Euschistus heros. The sequence goes on along the minus strand of RCWM02000861.1, from coordinate 10,054 downwards.
AAATGTAAATTGGGAAAATTTTAGATTTACATATCTATGATCTATTGTTTTTCCGATTTTGGTAGACATTTAGTTTTTCTTTTAACAATTCAATAGTGAACTTTTTTTCTTTTTAATGTTCTCTTGGTGAGCTTTTCATACAATAAAATAAAAATAATAATTTTCCGATTCTACTAGTTTTTGAGCATACCTACTGAATTTATCATTATTAAATATACTTCATTTTAATGCTGTTCATACATTATTTTATTGCAGGAATGGGCTTGATTTCATTCGTCATTGTTTCTGCTGTTGGAGGTTTGGCAACGATGGTGTGTCCTCCTCTAGTAGTACCAGTTGCTAATATGGTTGGAATATCAGCTGCTGGTATTGGTGCAGGTACGGTAGCTGCTTCTGCCCACGCATATGTGGGTAATCTGGCTGCTGGTTCAGTGATCAGTATGCTGCAAGCGGCAGCAATGGCCCCAGTGATCCCATAATTACTAATTATTTTGAAAATCTTTATTTCCATGTTTGTCTGATATACAATAAAAAATTACAGTAAATATTTCTCTTCCATTTATTTTCCAATGTCTCCCCCTAATATTGGATTAAATCAATTGTGTTTTTATTTTTGTTTGGGACACAGTAACATTAATTTCTGTGTTAAACTGTGATACCTCTGGAAGGTAAGTTACAGAACTGAAAAATATTTTATTTAGTCATGATAAACCACTGAAGTAGGTACCCTTCTGAAATACTGTGAAAAGTGTTATAAGCCAACTATGTCTATTTTGCAGTAGATAAATTGCAATGATTTAACACAATACAAAGTTTTTCCTTGAAAAATTTATCATACATTTGATCTTAACAAAAGCAGATACATAATCTAGGTTTTCGAAACCCTAAATAAGTTTACAAAGTCCTAAAAGTTGAAGTAATTAACTGTCTTAGACTATATTTAAAAAAAAAAACTTTCCTATAAATGGACTTATCCTTCAGTAAAGGACTTACCACTCTTAGCAACAGATAAAGTGTAATATGAAAGGTAATTCATTTTGAAATAAAATAATTATAGAAAAACAGGAAACTGAACGAGTTAGGGCAAGGGTCTCACAACGGTTGATACATAAGGTCGGGGGGTTCGAATCCCACCTCGGCTGGTTAAAATATATTTTGTGGCAGACTCACAAAATGAATCGACCTTCCCACCATGGAGAGAATAGGTTGGTAACCTGTAGGATAATGCATCCTTCCTGCTCTAGTTGGAACATTAAGCTCCAAATAAAGAAATTATAGACAACACTACTTTGAACCATTTATTTTTAATGATAATGGTATCCATAGCTCTTATAGTTCCTAAAAAGAATAACAAGGGAATAACTTCTCACAATGTATCAAGGAGTAATTCTTCTATAACACACTGTAGTCATTTGATCCAAGGTATTACATATGTATGGAAACAAGAGATGCTGGGATTGTCTCCAGGATCTGAACATCCAGAATGCTTTGGCACAGGATTTTCCCATAAAAACTATGCTATCCTTAGTAGAGGAAGAATATATAAAATCTTGATAGTGTAAACTCCAAAGCTAAGTCATTAAAAGCCAGAAAGTATGAGTGATTTCCTTAAACTTTTTAAACTACTGGGCTCTCATGTACATAAAAGGACTGATTTCTCAGTAAAGGACAGAAATATATTAACAAACATAACTATTTAAAATATAATAATTATAGATACACCCAGGTTCTGAACATCCAGAATAAATTGTTTTATAAAATAAACTTATGATAACAAAAAAAATTAACAAAAGGATATGGATTAAATGCATTTGAATCTTAATCAGAGGCACTTAAAAGCATAGAATACATTAGTTAAGGAAACATTGATGGGATAATAGCAAATCAATCCTAATCACACATTATTAACAAGGAGAATAAAATAAAATCTTCTGATTTAAAATTAAGATAAGAGAACAAATAAAGAATAAGAAATGAAAAATACTGTATATAAGGGCAAAATGAAAGTAACAATAATTAAATGAGAAACCAGTGTAGGAGCAATAAATGGTTTATGCCATCTCAGATAATGATAGAGTTGAATGGGAAGGTGTTCCATACAATAAAGGTTTTGGTAATAATAGAGCGTTTGTAGGATGCTTTCTGGGAGTTTGTTAAAGGTCAGAAGCATTGTATAAGCTTCAAATGATTATAATTTTATAAGGCATATAATGGCCCGTCATAGAGGTGAGAAGCTCATTGCCTTTATTGTGAATATAAAGATACAAAAGCTTATTAATACTTTTGTAGCTTTATAATCACAATGAGGCCATTCATGATTCTTCGCAATTCAATACAATTTATGGTACATTTCATGGTGTTAACACCCAGTTTTACGCTTCAATTTTGGAAAAAAAAAAAAAAAAAAAAAAACTCTTGGACTTAGAAAAGCTCGATGAAGAATATACTCGAGATCACAAGTTTTCAGTGTTTTTAATGAGGTTCGGTCTGATTTTTCGTCATAAAACGAAGGTGGGATAAGGCTAACGGGACGACCAAGGATTTCATGGATAGAAAGATTGGCATGACTCTTTAGCTGATTGTGATGATTTATTGCAGGTGAAAATAAAGAGAAAATAAAACAAACAATCATACTTCTTAGCAATAATGAAAAAGCCTTTCCCTCATAATGGGAAAAATCGTCAATAGTGTGTTGATGGAGAGTTTTAAGCATTATATTTAATAAAAACAAATAATTATTTAACTATTTAAAATGTTCACTTTAAAATCTGTAATTTATATTCGTCAAAAATGTAGTACAGTGGAAACTATTCGGTGCCTCTCCTCGCTTAAAGACATGAGGAGGAAATGAAAGAAAAAATTTTCTATTTCATTATATTCAATTTTTTTATACTGATAGAAAGGTCGTGTCCATGGCTGTTTATGAAAGTAATTTCTAGCTCAACTTAGCATACGAGAAACAGGAAACAATACTGGAAACCTTCCAAGTAACTATTGCTGAAGACTTAATCAAGAGTTAGTGTAATTAAGGACTGGTAACCGTTCACACACTGGTGAAGTCCTTCCTCTGAAACTGACGAGTTAGGGGATGCTAGAAGACTGAAAACCATCGGGTTGAGTAATGCTCAAACTAAATTTAATCAATCTAGCACCCGTAAGCAAAACGTAACTGACTATACAAATACACCCAAGTAAATGAGACTTTTCAAATAAGTTAATACATGTAGTTATAACCTACTTATAAGACTATTTTTAAAAATAAATCTTAAATATTAATGTTGTAATTTTCTTTTGTTTTATAGTATAAATTTGTACTTAAAAAGTCTTTATATATATATATTTATTTTTAGTTATACAGACATATATACTCATAACATAGAACATAGATTTGTATTAAAGTATTGTATTTGAAATCAATTAACAATCTAGTAGTCTCTGGAAATGGATTTAGTCCCTGTGAATCACAGAACTACCGTCCCAGAAGCTTCTTTCTACATCTTTTGTATTGGATAGTTTTGGTTTCTTTAGAGAACAATAAATACTTCGTTTTTATAAAACTTGTTCTGAATTGAATTTTTTATTCTGATCACTCGCTGAATTTACAGGTAATTATAAATTCGTATCAATAATTATATACTTATAACAACTCCCAGCTTAGGAAATACATGTGTGCACATAATTAAGTTGTTGCACTCTTGATTTGACAAACATATATCTTTTCTTATTAATTGATACAACTTGGACCTTCTTATTAATGTATTCAAAAGCTTTGTTATCAAAATAGGTAATTTATTAGTGGTCAATGTTAGGGCCTAGAACACTTGTATATCAATTATGTTTTTGGCTGGGGGTCTATACTTGGTGCAATGTTTCTTTCACTTTCAAAAATATATTATTTTGAAATTCTGTAGTTCTGTTGTAGTTTCTGTGATAAAAAATTTGATAACATTTAGGAGCCTTGTTGATAATAATGATTAAAAAAAATCACTTGTGCTTACATTTCATAAGTTATGGAGCTCTTTTGACACGCTCTAGCTGTGATAGTGTTGATTGTATCGAAAATTTGTCTACAGTTTCTTGATAACATATTTAATGAAATTTTTTTTTTTTTGTTTTAATTTTTATAACTTTTGTCGCTGCGATCTACCATTCAAGAGCTAAATTGGTTTGAATAAAAGAAGTCACCTTTGAAACCACCATTGTCTCCCAACTTTTTTTATTTTGAATAATCGTTCATTGTTGAATTTATTTATGTATTTAAATAATTTGATCCTTTTAGTCCTAAAATGTAAATTGGGAAAATTTTAGATTTACATATCTATGATCTATGTTTTTTCCGATTTTGGTAGACATTTAGTTTTTCTTTTAACAATTCAATAGTGAACTTTTTTTCTTTTTAATGTTCTCTTGGTGAGCTTTTCATACAATAAAATAAAAATAATAATTTTCCGATTCTACTAGTTTTTGAGCATACCTACTGAATTTATCATTATTAAATATACTTCATTTTAATGCTGTTCATACATTATTTTATTGCAGGAATGGGCTTGATTTCATTCGTCATTGTTTCTGCTGTTGGAGGTTTGGCAACGATGGTGTGTCCTCCTCTAGTAGTACCAGTTGCTAATATGGTTGGAATATCAGCTGCTGGTATTGGTGCAGGTACGGTAGCTGCTTCTGCCCACGCATATGTGGGTAATCTGGCTGCTGGTTCAGTGATCAGTATGCTGCAAGCGGCAGCAATGGCCCCAGTGATCCCATAATTACTAATTATTTTGAAAATCTTTATTTCCATGTTTGTCTGATATACAATAAAAAATTACAGTAAATATTTCTCTTCCATTTATTTTCCAATGTCTCCCCCTAATATTGGATTAAATCAATTGTGTTTTTATTTTTGTTTGGGACACAGTAACATTAATTTCTGTGTTAAACTGTGATACCTCTGGAAGGTAAGTTACAGAACTGAAAATATTTTATTTAGTCATGATAAACCACTGAAGTAGGTACCCTTCTGAAATACTGTGAAAAGTGTTATAAGCCAACTATGTCTATTTTGCAGTAGATAAATTGCAATGATTTAACACAATACAAAGTTTTCCTTGAAAAATTTATCATACATTTGATCTTAACAAAAGCAGATACATAATCTAGGTTTTCGAAACCCTAAATAAGTTTACAAAGTCCTAAAAGTTGAAGTAATTAACTGTCTTAGACTATATTTAAAAAAAAAAACTTTCCTATAAATGGACTTATCCTTCAGTAAAGGACTTACCACTCTTAGCAACAGATAAAGTGTAATATGAAAGGTAATTCATTTTGAAATAAAATAATTATAGAAAAACAGGAAACTGAACGAGTTAGGGCAAGGGTCTCACAACGGTTGATACATAAGGTCGGGGGGTTCGAATCCCACCTCGGCTGGTTAAAATATATTTTGTGGCAGACTCACAAAATGAATCGACCTTCCCACCATGGAGAGAATAGGTTGGTAACCTGTAGGATAATGCATCCTTCCTGCTCTAGTTGGAACATTAAGCTCCAAATAAAGAAATTATAGACAACACTACTTTGAACCATTTTTTTTAATGATAATGGTATCCATAGCTCTTATAGTTCCTAAAAAGAATAACAAGGGAATAACTTCTCACAATGTATCAAGGAGTAATTCTTCTATAACACACTGTAGTCATTTGATCCAAGGTATTACATATGTATGGAAACAAGAGATGCTGGGATTGTCTCCAGGATCTGAACATCCAGAATGCTTTGGCACAGGATTTTCCCATAAAAACTATGCTATCCTTAGTAGAGGAAGAATATATAAAATCTTGATAGTGTAAACTCCAAAGCTAAGTCATTAAAAGCCAGAAAGTATGAGTGATTTCCTTAAACTTTTTAAACTACTGGGCTCTCATGTACATAAAAGGACTGATTTCTCAGTAAAGGACAGAAATATATTAACAAACATAACTATTTAAAATATAATAATTATAGATACACCCAGGTTCTGAACATCCAGAATAAATTGTTTTATAAAATAAACTTATGATAACAAAAAAAATTAACAAAAGGATATGGATTAAATGCATTTGAATCTTAATCAGAGGCACTTAAAAGCATAGAATACATTAGTTAAGGAAACATTGATGGGATAATAGCAAATCAATCCTAATCACACATTATTAACAAGGAGAATAAAATAAAATCTTCTGATTTAAAATTAAGATAAGAGAACAAATAAAGAATAAGAAATGAAAAATACTGTATATAAGGGCAAAATGAAAGTAACAATAATTAAATGAGAAACCAGTGTAGGAGCAATAAATGGTTTATGCCATCTCAGATAATGATAGAGTTGAATGGGAAGGTGTTCCATACAATAAAGGTTTTGGTAATAATAGAGCGTTTGTAGGATGCTTTCTGGGAGTTTGTTAAAGGTCAGAAGCATTGTATAAGCTTCAAATGATTATAATTTTATAAGGCATATAATGGCCCGTCATAGAGGTGAGAAGCTCATTGCCTTTATTGTGAATATAAAGATACAAAAGCTTATTAATACTTTGTAGCTTTATAATCACAATGAGGCCATTCATGATTCTTCGCAATTCAATACAATTTATGGTACATTTCATGGTGTTAACACCCAGTTTTACGCTTCAATTTTGGAAAAAAAAAAAAAAAAAAAACTCTTGGACTTAGAAAAGCTCGATGAAGAATATACTCGAGATCACAAGTTTTCAGTGTTTTTAATGAGGTTCGGTCTGATTTTTCGTCATAAAACGAAGGTGGGATAAGGCTAACGGGACGACCAATGATTTCATGGATAGAAAGATTGGCATGACTCTTTAGCTGATTGTGATGATTTATTGCAGGTGAAAATAAAGAGAAAATAAAACAAACAATCATACTTCTTAGCAATAATGAAAAAGCCTTTCCCTCATAATGGGAAAAATCGTCAATAGTGTGTTGATGGAGAGTTTTAAGCATTATATTTAATAAAACAAATAATTATTTAACTATTTAAAATGTTCACTTTAAAATCTGTAATTTATATTCGTCAAAATGTAGTACAGTGGAAACTATTCGGTGCCTCTCCTCGCTTAAAGACATGAGGAGGAAATGAAAGAAAAAATTTTCTATTTCATTATATTCAATTTTTTTATACTGATAGAAAGGTCGTGTCCATGGCTGTTTATGAAAGTAATTTCTAGCTCAACTTAGCATTACGAGAAACAGGAAACAATACTGGAAACCTTCCAAGTAACTATTGCTGAAGACTTAATCAAGAGTTAGTGTAATTAAGGACTGGTAACCGTTCACACACTGGTGAAGTCCTTCCTCTGAAACTGACGAGTTAGGGGATGCTAGAAGACTGAAAACCATCGGGTTGAGTAATGCTCAAACTAAATTTAATCAATCTAGCACCCGTAAGCAAAACGTAACTGACTATACAATACACCCAAGTAAATGAGACTTTTCAAATAAGTTAATACATGTAGTTATAACCTACTTATAAGACTATTTTTAAAAATAAATCTTAAATATTAATGTTGTAATTTTTCTTTTGTTTATAGTATAAAATTTGTACTTAAAAAGTCTTTATATATATATATTTATTTTTCGTTATACAGACATATATACTCATAACATAGAACATAGATTTGTATTAAAGTATTGTATTTGAAATCAATTAACAATCTAGTAGTCTCTGGAAATGGATTTAGTCCCTGTGAATCACAGAACTACCGTCCCAGAAGCTTCTTTCTACATCTTTTGTATTGGATAGTTTTGGTTTCTTTAGAGAACAATAAATACTTCGTTTTTATAAAACTTGTTCTGAATTGAATTTTTTATTCTGATCACTCGCTGAATTTACAGGTAATTATAAATTCGTATCAATAATTATATACTTATAACAACTCCCCCAGCTTAGGAAATACATGTGTGCACATAATTAAGTTGTTGCACTCTTGATTTGACAAACATATATCTTTTCTTATTAATTGATACAACTTGGACCTTCTTATTAATGTATTCAAAAGCTTTGTTATCAAAATAGGTAATTTATTATGGTCAATGTTAGGGCCTAGAACACTTGTATATCAATTATGTTTTTGGCTGGGGGTCTATACTTGGTGCAATGTTTCTTTCACTTTCAAAAATATATTATTTTGAAATTCTGTAGTTCTGTTGTAGTTTCTGTGATAAAAAATTTGATAACATTTAGGAGCCTTTGTTGATAATAATGATTAAAAAAAATCACTTGTGCTTACATTTCATAAGTTATGGAGCTCTTTTGACACGCTCTAGCTGTGATAGTGTTGATTGTATCGAAAATTTGTCTACAGTTTCTTGATAACATATTTAATGAAATTTTTTTTTAATTTTTATAACTTTTGTCGCTGCGATCTACCATTCAAGAGCTAAATTGGTTTGAATAAAAGAAGTCACCTTTGAAACCACCCATTGTCTCCCAACTTTTTTTATTTTGAATAATCGTTCATTGTTGAATTTATTTATGTATTTAAATAATTTGATCCTTTTAGTCCTAAAATGTAAATTGGGAAAATTTTAGATTTACATATCTATGATCTATTGTTTTTCACGATTTTGGTAGACATTTAGTTTTTTCTTTTAACAATTCAATAGTGAACTTTTTTTCTTTTTAATGTTCTCTTGGTGAGCTTTTCATACAATAAAATAAAAATAATAATTTTCCGATTCTACTAGTTTTTGAGCATACCTACTGAATTTATCATTATTAAATATACTTCATTTAATGCTGTTCATACATTATTTATTTGCAGAATGGGCTTGATTTCATTCGTCCATTGTTTCTGCTGTTGGAGGTTTGGCAACGATGGTGTGTCCTCCTCTAGTAGTACCAGTTGCTAATATGGTTGGAATATCAGCTGCTGGTATTGGTGCAGGTACGGTAGCTGCTTCTGCCCACGCATATGTGGGTAATCTGGCTGCTGGTTCAGTGATCAGTATGCTGCAAGCGGCAGCAATGGCCCCAGTGATCCATAATTACTAATTATTTTGAAAAAAAAATCTTTATTTCCATGTTTGTCTGATATACAATAAAAAATTACAGTAAATATTTCTCTTATCCATTTCTTTTCCAATTTCTCCCCCTAATATTGGATTAAATCAATTGTGTTTTTATTTTTGTTTGGGACACAGTAACATTAATTTCTGTGTTAAACTGTGATACCTCTGGAAGGTAAGTTACAGAACTGAAAATATTTTATTTTAGTCATGATAACCACTGAAGTAGGTACCCTTCTGAAATACTGTGAAAAGTGTTGATAAGCCAACTATGTCTATGTTTTGCAGTAGATAAATTGCAATGATTTAACACAATACAAAGTTTTTTCCTTGAAAAATTTATCATACATTTGATCTTAACAAAAGCAGATACATAATCTAGGTTTTCGAAACCCTAAATAAGTTTTACAAAGTCCTAAAAGTTGAAGTAATTACCTGTCTTAGACTATATTTAAAAAAAAAAAACTTTCCTATAAATGGGACTTATCCTTCAGAAAAAGGCCTTACCACTCTTAGCAACAGATAAAGTGTAAAGATGAAAGGTAATTCATTTTGAAATAAAATAATTATAGAAAAAACAGGAAACTGAACGAGTTAGGGCAAGGGTCTCTAACAACGGTTGATACATAAGGGCGGGGGGTTCGAATCCCACCTCGGATGGTTAAAAATATATTTGTGGCAGACTCACAAAATGAATCGACCTTACACCATGGAGAGAATTAGGTGGTAACCTGATAGGATAATAAGGCATCATTCCATGCTCTAGTTGGAACATTAAGCTCCAAATAAAGAAATTATAAGACAAACTACTTTGAACCATTTATTGTTAATGATAATGGTATCCATAGCTCTTATAGTTCCTAAAAAGAATAACAAGGGAATAAAACTTCTCACAATGTATCAAGTAGGTAAGTAATCTTCTATAACACACTGTAGTCATTTGATCCAAAGTATTACTATTGTATGGAAACAAGAGATGCTGGGAATTGTCTCCAGGATC